>OX940976.1:66963711-67368711 GCA_954871275.1 Leptopterna dolabrata | reverse complement strand
ATGGGGAAATCCGGGAAATACCCATATTCTACAATATGTTGAAATAGCGCCCTCTGGGCCCTGTGACTTGGAATCTTGGGGGTTTGACGTTTTGTGCCCATTGACACTTTTGATCAGGAGGTCAAAATACATAACATATTATGTCAATTTCAGCCAATTTGACCGAAGCCACTTTCCCATAAGAAGTGTGCGGGGTCGTTTGATGGTTTCCGTTTCAAGGTATGTAGAATCCGAAATTGCAATAAAAAAAATGTCTGTCTGTACGCCGTACTTCGCACTCTCCTTAGCTGCCTTGAACTAAAATTGATGAAATTTGGTTTGTAGGTCCATTCATTTGGGGTCTAGTTGGTCCGCGAAGGTCGGTGTTAATGTCAGTCATCCTCTAAAGGGTGAAAAATAAGGGCTGAACTCTCCAGGACGCCGTTATCTAGAATTTTTTACGGTTTTGAGTTTTTTGAGACCACCCGGAGCATTGTACTCTAGTTGTCTAGCCGTTTGTTTCTCAGCCCCGAAGTTTGCACCGACAGGCTTCGTCAACAAGAGGGTGAATCAAATTGTATTCATTCAGCCCAGATGAATGTACAAGCTACGTTCTTCAGCTGCTCTTCGCTGCAGGGAGAGAGAGAACTAGAAAGAATTTATTGACAGAAGAAAAATTTCAAAATTAAAGAAATAACATCCTACCCCAAATTTTGTTTCATTATTTTCAATAGTAAACCTTTGGAATCGAGCATGAAAAATAATTTTAACCCTTCCCTCAAAATTTGATGGTTTCCGTTTCAAGGTATGTAGAATGCGAAAATGCGATAAAAAAAATTCTGTCTGTACGCCGTACTTCGCACTCTCCTTAGTTACCTTGAGCCAAAATTGATGAAATTTGGTTTGTAGGTCCATTCATTTGGGGTCTAGTTGGTCCGCGAAGGTTGGTGTTAATGTCAGTCATCCTCTAAAGGGTGAAAAATAAGGGCTGAACTCTCCAGGACGCCGTTATCTCGAATTTTTTACGGTTTTGAGTTTTTTTGAGACCACCCGGAGCATTGTACGTCCAGCCGTTCGTTCACAGTAAGGCCCCGAAGTTTGCACCGACAGGCTTCGTCAAAAGGAGGGTGAATCAAATTGTATACATTCAGCCCAGATATCATCGCTAGGGAGCACCTGATTATAATCACGGATGGCTGTATGAAGAAGAGTTCCGTGATATTATTCCATTTGAAAAATGATGGCTCATATGTTGTTGATAGGTACTTTTGCAACTTGAACAAACGTTGACGTATTATTGGGCAAATTATTACACAACGTTAAATTCTTACACAACTGTTTATTATACTATCTACGCAGAAGGGGCATCTATACAGGTAAATTACTACGCAGCGGTTTATTATTGCTTCCGAGTCTGCGAAGCAGCGGAAGCCTTGTGTTCACTTTCGTGAGCCAAAAAATTTTTGTCTTCAGAAATCAAAATTTCCACTTGCATTTTGCGTTTCAAAGCCTACTGAACAAATTTGGTTCCGTGTCTGTCGGTCTGTGAGTCTGTGAGTCTGTGAGTCTGTGAGTCTGTCCGCATTTCCTTGTTACAGCCATAACTTCCACGATTTTGAATTGATTCAGCTCAAATTTTGAGGGATGGTGCGGATAAGGACCCTTGAGGTCCCATACAAATTTCAACATGATTGATCCAGCGGTACGCCCTGCGCATGCGCTAACGTTAAATTCAACAAACACGCATAACTTTCACAATTTTGATTCAATTTCGCTCAAATTTTCAAGGGTTGTTTGGACAAGGCCTAGTGAATTCCAGTATGAATTTCAGCATGATCGGACCCTCGGTGCGCTCTGCGCATGCGCTGGCGTGAAATAGATTCAATTTCCTTGTTACAGCCGTAGTAACCAAAGATTTCACCCAATTTCAATGTAATTCTCAGGGATTAAGCGGGTAGGGCCCATTGAAGTCCCATATAAATTTCAACATGATAGAGCCAGCGGTTCGCCCTGCGCATGCGCTCTGTCTGTCTGTCTGTCCTTCTATGCACGGCCAAACGGCTCGACGGATATCGACCAAATTTGGCACGAATATCCAGTAGGCTCCCAAGTTGTGCAACGTCGCATTTTCAATTCCCTGACCATAGCGGAACTATGGTCGACCATGGTCAACTCCTGAATGGCTTGACGGATATCGACCAAATTTGGCACGAATATCCAGTAGGCTCCCAAGTTGTGCAACGTCGCATTTTTAATTCCCTGACCATAGCGGAACTATGGTCGACCATGGTCAACTCCTGAATGGCTTGATGGATATCGACCAAATTTGGCACGAATATCCAGTAGGCTCCCAAGTTGTGCAACGTCGCATTTTTAATTCCCTGACCATAGCGGAACTATGGTCGACCATGGTCAACTTCGTTTAATTGAAATGGTAAACCCTATTTTTTATCGCGTATTCGTAATCTACGTGAAATTCCATCTACGATCGACCCTTCGGACTACCCCCGCGGTCGACCATAGCGCATCCATGGGCCCCTCCATGGTCGAATCCCGAATTGCTCAACGGATATCGACCAAATTTGGCACGAATATCCAGTAGGCTCCCAAGTTGTGCAACGTCGCATTTTTAATTCCCTGACCATAGCGGAACTATGGTCGACCATGGTCAACTTCGTTAATTGAAATGGTAACCCCTATTTTTTATCGCGTATTCGTAATTTACGTGAAATTCTATCTACGATCGACCCTTCGGACTACCCCCGCGGTCGACCATAGCGCATCCATGGGCCCCTCCATGGTCGAATCCCGAATTGCTCAACGGATATCGACCAAATTTGGCACCAATATCCGGTAGCCTCCCAAGTTGAACGTAGGCGCATTTTTAATTCCCTGACCATAGCGGAAATATGGTCGACCATGGTCAACTCCTGAATGGCTTGACGGATTTTGATAAAATTGGGCCCAAATACCCGGTAGGCTATGGGATTTTTCCGTCGTTTGTTGGTTCCACGATACTGCGTACAGCGAATCTCGGATAGCGAGCGAAGCGAGCGGTCAGGCTAGTTATGTATAATGGACGTAATGTATTATGGAAGTCATGTTATGTATAATATGTATATTTCATGTAATGTTATGTAATGTTATGTTATGTAATGTAATGTTATGTAATATGTATATTTAACGTTATGTAATGTTATGTAATGTAATGTAATGTTATGTTATTTTGCTTCCGAGTCTGTTCTATTTTATAATGGGTCACTCTGATTGTGACGAGGAAGCTCCTGTGCCATCACCTTGGCAGTGTATTTACGTTGCGCTTCATGAATAACTACAAATAATTAATTATTTAATTATTGAGTCCCGCGCGTTTGTATGAAACTTTAATTCCAGGCCGGCTCCAAGTATTCCATTTAGGGCTTTCCTGAGGGGAGCTCGAGGGTACTGATCCTGATCACAGAAAACAGTGATCTTCGCAGAAGGGGCATCTGTACCTACAGGCGAATAACAAACCGTTGTGTAATAATTTGCAGCATTTTTATTTTACGTTTCAAGGTGCGTAGATTCCAAAAATGCAGTGTCCGTCCGCCGTATGCCGTCTGCCTATCATCCAGATCTACTTTATTTTCGGTCTACAAACTTCGTTCTTTCGCACACAGCTTCCATTTGGGCCCTAGTTGTGTCCCGAAACTTTGCAGCCCGATCGGAATATACCCAAGGATGTTATGGGTGTAAAAATAGGTTTTTTGTTGTTTTAGTAATAAGAGCTTGTGAGGTATTGTTTTCCATGTTTTTTAGGGTGAGGAGACCAAATATGAAGTTGATTTTACCACCGAATGAAGAATTGAGGTTCATCAAAAATAAATATTTCAATTATTGCACATGATAGAAACAATAAATGAACAGCCAGCATTTCTGTAGGTATGTCCAGTATAATAATAAACTCAAGTGAAAAGGACTTTGCTGCGTTCTTTTGGTGTTTTAGTAGCATGAGCTTCTGGGATATCATTTTCCATGTTTTTTAGGATGAGGAAACCGAGTGTGAGTCGATTTTGACCGAAGAGTGGAAAATTGAGGTTCTGAAGAAGTTATAGCCTTAAATTTACATTAAACTCTTGTCTAAAATCGTCGTTATTCCGTACACAGTTTGGGTCCTCATTTAGGAACACATTTGGATCGAAGGTGATAAATTCGAATGCAAAAACGCTGCAAACTCCTTGTCACATGGGTTTATTATTCTATTGGACGTACCTACAGAAATGTTGGCTGTTCATTTATTGTTTCTTTAAAGTGCAATAATTTAAATAAGTAGCTATATTTCTGAAGGTTTCCACCAATTTTGGCCCCCCAAAAGCACGAATTACGCTCCTTTTTTTTCAAATTATCGTTGATAATTGGTAGTTCCATTTAATTACCTTGATTCACCTGTTGATAATACTTCTAGTGTTTTTATAAAATGTTCGGTGATTTCAGGCGATTTTCCAGGTTTTTGACTCATAAAAACTGAATTTTGGGAGCTGAACCTTCGTTACAACCTCAATTCTTCACTCTGGTCAAAATCAACTTCTTATTCGGCCTTCTCGCCCTAGAAAACATGGAAAACGATTCTCACAAGCTCATGTTACTATAATTACAATATAATACAACAAAAACCGCTGCGAAGTCCTTGTCACATGCGGGTTTAATATTCTGTTGTACTTATCTACAGAAATGTTGGCTGTTCATTTGTTTCTCAAAAACACGAATAGGCTCCTTTTTTCTAGTTACCATTGATCACTGATAGTGCTATTTAACTGTCCTGATTCACCTATTAATCTAGGGTTATTATACAAATTTATGGTGGTTTCAGGCAATTTCCCAGGTTTTTGACACATAAAAAATGAATTTTGGGAGCTGAACCTTCGTTAAACTTCAGTTCCTCACTCTTCAGTCAAAATCAACCACATATTCGGTCTTCTCGCCCTAAAAAACATGGAAAACGATTCCTCACAAGCTCATGTTCACTAAGACCTCAAAAGAAAACCTCGAAACACCCTATTTTTACGCCCATTTTCCCCCCATAACACCCCTGTGTATATTCTGATCGGGCGGCCGAGCTTCTGAGCACAACAACGACCCAACTGTTTTCCAAAATTTGGACCCAAACTGTGTGAGTAAGTGCAACGATTTTAAACCAAAATTTAACGTAATTTGAGGCGTAAACTTCGTTACAACCTCAGTTCTTCACCTGTTCAAAATCGACTTCATATCCGGTCTCCTCGTCCTAAAAAAAAACAAGGAAAACGGTGCCTCACAAGCTCATGTTACTAAAACACCAAAAACTCCTATTTTGACACACATTTTTCACTCACAACACCCCTGGGTATATTCCGATCGGTCTGCACAGTTTCGCGACACAACTAAGGCCCAAATGGGAGCGCGTGTGCGAAACAACGAATTTTTTAGACCGAAATTTAAGTAGATATGGATGATACGGCGGACGGACATTGCATTTTGGGAATCTACGCACCTTGAAACGTAGATGAAAATTTTTTAGGGGTGTGTTATAACCAAACCAAAACTCATTTTTACCCCCATTTTTTACCCACAACACCCCTGGATATATTCCTATCGGTCTGCACAGTTTCGGAACACTATTAGGACCCAAATCGAGCCTGCGTGCGAAAGAACGAGTTTTTTAGACCGAAATTAAGGTAGATATATGGATGGTACTACGCATCTTGATATGTAAAAGAAAATATTTTGAGGGGGTGTCACACAAATTTTTTGTTTGCTGAGCGAATTCATTATAGGTGTACTATTCACAGAATAATAAACCAAAAGGCGGTCAGATGTAAGTTTTGTGATGGGGTGCCTAACAATTCGGTAAAAATTGATGACAACCATCAGAATTTGATATAAAATCGCCAAAAGTTGTATAATACTTTCAATAGTGAAATTTTGTTTTCTTTGAAAATCCCATGTATTTTGACATGAAAGTTTGAGGGAAGGCTTGTTGGGCCTTCCGAATTTGCTGTATAGGACTGTCAGAAATTGCTGTACATGTTTCGGTACTGTGACGGCGCCAGTCGGTGCCGGCATAGGCGCCGCAAATTCCGAAACAGCTAATTTGATGTGGTTACATGTTGTATTCGTTTTACCGGAGATACGTGAGGCTACTTGGTCAGCGGACTCCCCACTCATAAAAACGCATTATCTACCGAAGAAGTGTTCTCTGAAACACTGAGCCCTAGGCAGATGGTTTGATCGAATGGAAAAAGAATTTTGCAAATCGGATGATTTTCGATTCAACCCCTCCACCTCTCACACAAGTACATGCACAACCTCTACAGACATGATTTCAACATTTCCGAAGTTTTTTTTTTTTTGCTAAACTTGACCAAAAACTGAGACAATTGCAATGAAACGTGAAAATCGGATGTAAATTTCAACCCGAACCATCGCATACGAACTATAGGTCCTACCATCGCAATCCCTTCCCTAAGATTTGCACGTGGTTATATTTTCTCTATGCTCAAGGTTGTGGGGTCCCTTCCTCAAAATTAAAAAAAAAATAGGGGCACCTCCTGTTTGGGAGCCGATCGTCCAAGGTGGATCAAATTAGAGGATTAGATTATTACGGGTCAAGGAACTTAAAGAAAAGTCAAAAACCAATTTATTATGAGCGAATTTCGCCTGAAGTACCGTAACCTAGGTACCAGATATCGAAATGTGACACTTCGAATCGTGATACCCAAATTTGAAAACATTTTGGTTATTCATAATTTTAGTTGTTAGAACTGCTGAGGACGTCTACCTGTTTATATTTCACCAGTGTCGCTGTTGAAAATATCATCAAAATCTGTAGACCAAAACAGCAGCACAACGAGGTTGGAAATATCCTACCTCTGCCTCGCACGGCTGAAACTCGTGGGCAATTCCACGATTCAAGGGAAATAGTCGGTTTTGCCTTGCATCAGATGGGATAGTTCTGCTTTTTCAAAATTACAAGTTGGTAATAAATCAAAATTTTAAATTGAATAATTAAATAAAAATAGGGGTGCCCTGAACGCAGAATTTGATGCTCTACAACTTTAGTTGTATTACATTTCTCATATGGAATAACCGTTTTTAGTTAGATAGGTACCTACTTTAGTGGCGTGTGCAACTGACACTTTTCGGTCAAAATAGAAAAATTTGCCTGATTTTCACTGCCAATCTGACCAAAACGCTAAACCTGATTTACTGTTTAAGGAGATAATTCGAGGCAGTTAATAATCATTTAATACGAGTAAAATCTGCGCATTGCACCCTTCAGATATTATAAGTCAACAACTGAAAAAAGTCCGAAAGTTTACCGGTTTTTCAAGTATTTCACAATGTTCCGGAGGGCTTTCGAGTTGGAAAATTTGGATTTGTCATTATTATTATTATTATAGTCATCACATACAACCTAGGTGCCAAAAAAAAAAAAAATCAAAACTAATCTTTTGGTACCTACCTCAACTGATACAAGGCAACCCCCCCTTGTTCGGTGCGATTTCCCTGGACTATATAAACTTAGAACCACACACACACACACACACACACTGTACTAATTCCATGTTGTATCCATGATCCATGTTTTGTCCGTGTCACCTATGTCCGACATGAAAGGAGGACAACTAAGCAGAGAATTTCCATTCCATTCCATTCCGTGTCTCTTCTCACTGCTCCGCCGATTTGCTGTGACTCAATTATTTTGCATTTTTTAGCATTTTTCTGTTTATTGTTATGATCGTTGGTTCTAGCATGAGTACATGAACGACCATCTGTTTGTACTCAAGTGTTGGGCGACTTAATTCACGTATCACTGTTTCTCTGCCCCCTTCTGGAATTGTGTGCTACGCCTCCTCGTTGATAAGACCGATCTGCTATTGATTACAACGAGAAAAACTCGTCCTGATTTCTTGTTTCGTTATGTAAATCGGCGACCAACCTCCGTATCCTCCTCGGGCACCTTCCTTCCACTCCTTTTCGCAGGAGGATAATATTATATCACTGTTTCGAAATGGCCTCCTACAAAGCTAGGTGAGTGCCTAGGTTCATAATTTATTCAGTACGTGTTTTTGTTGCTTGCTTCGGTATTTTTGTTGCTGGTTTTGTGGTAGATATTAATAAAACTTACTTGCCCTTAGCATTGTTCAATGAATGCAAATGGTTTACTTGAGCTACGTGAATCAGCCCTGTTTCAACTCAGCATTCGAATAAATTAATGCCAAAATTACTTACCGAGAACTTGAAAACAAAGAATACACAAAGGTACCACAACATAATTACCCGATTTGGTATTGGAAATCGAGTCTGATCGTGCAGTGAATTACGCATTGTTCAAACCTGCTTTGTAAACAAATGGGAGGGCAGTGACCTCATTTTGTTGTGAATCTTGGTGCAAACTGATATATTTTGATTAGTAATCTATTTACTCATCTATTTTAAACAACTGTGTCAGGCAGCTACAGAGGTAATATCCAACTGCGCATTAAATCGTAGCTGGATTGAACAAGACAAAAGTATTACATACTTGTTATTTGTAACACATTTCTACCTTTACATACTTTATACCTATACCTATACTTTATACTTGTTTTGCAAGCTAGTCCATTCTCAGTTGCCCAAAATCTGAGTCCCGGTTCGTCATAACTCTTCTTTCAAATGCGTAGATTTGAAGGACGTGTAAGAAACAGGTTCGTGATAGGATTATAGATACTTCATTCGGTTCCTGAATTAATCAACGAAGTATTGAGTAGATCTTCCTGGGATCTATAAAGCATTGGCGTTAGTAGGTAGTTCCACCAAAATCAAGCCCAAACTCCCCCTACTTTATTTGTGCTCTTTGCTGTACGGTCTTCGTTGTCGGGTTTTCATTGAACTTTGGGAAGTTATACAGTTTCATTATATTCGTTATATAAGTTTTCATTCAGTTCTTCAAACATCAATAACTTATGGCACTTGTTATGCGCAGAATTAATATTTACATGTAACTGTTATGTACAAACTTCTCTTTTCCTCGCTCTCTCTCTGTCTCTTCCTGGAAATCTCTACTGTTTGAATGATTTTAAACTTTGTATCACCTAAACCGGACAAAGGACCTTTTTAATTAAACCTTTTACCAGATGAATAAAACCTTTTGCCAATTGAATTAAACCTTTTACTTTTTTAATTGAACCTCCTGCGAAAAAATGGGTGTGGATTTCTACCAGTTTATGACGTGTTTTTGGTTTATTATTTTCAATAATGAACCATTGGAATCGAGCATGAAAAAAAAAATTCTTAACCCCCCTCAAAATTTGATGGTTTACGTTTCAAGGTATGTAGAATCCAAACGCTGCAAATCCCTGCACAACGGTTTATTATTTTGTATAGAATACCCTTCTGTTACAGATCACAGCTCTATGTATAGATAACCCGTCTATATAATATGATATGTACTATTCTATGCATATTATGTAGATCGCAGACCCTCCGTAGGTTAGTACCTAACCCCGTACTCGTTACTAGGTACCTACCTAAATCACGAGTTAAATGTTGCTAAAATAATTCTGCCGATGACAAACAGTACCTAACAAAAAGAAACACACATAATGAAGTTCTGAAAAGAAATTGTTGATGAGGAGTGAAAAAAGTTGCAAAAGTACCTACCAACAAACTCCAGCCCCTTCTACGTAGATGGTATAATGAACCGTTGTGTAATAATTTACCGTTGAGTAATGATTTACCGTAGTAATAATTTACCCATCAATAATACTTCAACGTTTGTTCAAGTTTCACTACCTACCAACAAACTCCAAAAGAGCCATCATTTTTCAAATCAAATAATATCACAGAACAACCAACTCGACTTCATACTCCGCCAATATAATCAGGTGATCCCTACCAATGATTGGCCGTATTCACAAATTCCTATTGTGGGCGCGTCTCTGGTTACGAGATTTGGTTTGAATTGTATACAATTTCATTCACACTGGAGTCGAAAATGCCTGTCGGTGCAAACTTCGGGGCCTTACTGTGAACGAACGGCTGGACGTACGATGCTCTGGATGGTCTTAAAAAACTCGCAAGTTCAAGAACTATTTAAAACCGTAAAAATATTTACGTAAAAAAATGGTATAGGCGTTTTGAAAATTTCAACCCCTATTTTGAACCCCTTAAGGCTTCGGCACACAGAACGCGTTATAACGCGACGCTTGGCGTTTCTGTACCGTCGCGTTACGGCGATACGGTTGTATGACACAAGTTTGCATCATCCCTGCCACAATGGCTGCGTTAAAACTCAACGCGCAGTCCCGGAACGTTGCGTTAGCTATTCGGGTTGTGGAAAATTACAAAATTTAACGCGCGTTAGTGCATCAACGTGGTGAACAAACAGAAAAACTTATTGAACAAGAGCGAAAGTTTGTGTATTTGTACGATACCACATGATTATTACAATAAAAGTCTTTCCCTAGTTTCAACAGGTCTCCTCCAGTTCGTGGTGATCTTCTCAATACTCGGCTGCAGTAGATCATGCAGATCCTCAAAACTTTGTCTAGACATGCGGAAATATACAAAAAAAACCACAGTCATGCAGCATGGCTATAAGAGCGAATTTTCGAAGTTTTCGGCATCTTCCTCCTCCGCCTAAAATTTTCTGAAAATTAATTTTCGGCCAATGTTTTCCCAACTTGATACCATACAAAATTAAAACAGGAGTAGTTTTACGCAAAGTAAAATTTGGGGTGGAAGGAGGGGGAGGGGGAAATCAAAAATGTTTTGAATACCAGAAGAGTAGGTATTGGGTACGTAACAAATTTTTTGTTCCATTTTTTGCCGAGTAAAACCTCGGTTTGTAGATTTTCCAACGCTGAACACGATGGTGAAGTCAGAATTGCGATATCCCATTCCACTATCAGATTAGAGCAGACGAACCAGGAAGAACATCTCAAGAAATAACCACGTTCCTTCATCTTCAAAGTGCTCCAGTTTGAGAATGGAATGAGATATCGCAATTCTGATTTCACCATCGTGTTCAGCGTACAAAAAACTTTAAAATGAGGTGTCACTTGTCAGACTTTTTCATTTTGGGAATTTATGGGTAATTTTCCCCCCCTCAAACTCCTCAAAACTCCCCCTTAGGGTGACCCGATTCTGCCCATCTTCGAACTTAGCCTGTCGATTGCCAAGACAGATTTTTCGTGCAAATTTGAACTTTTTATCTCAATTCTTTCGAGAGTTATCGTCTGGAATGACACATACATATATACATATAATTTTTGGTGTCTTTCGGCAGGGAATTCAGGATGGTCTGAAACGGATTTTGGTATAAAAATCTTTCGGAAATTCGAGTTTTAAAAATTTTGGACCGAGAACAATAGCTTCCTTTTCTTCGAAAATTCGCTAAAACTATCTTCACCTGAGCGCAGCTCTCGACACAGACGGTGGAATTCACCAAGTTCTTCTCTTTTTTTATTGATTGGGTGTACCCAACACCGTTTCCTCCACAGCTCTCAATTAAAGCTAGAAGCAGCAGAACTTCTTCCTCATCTGAACTGCTCATGGCTTAATTCAGAGAACCTGAACAATACTGGATCTGCCGCCCAGATAACGCTGTGTGTGTGACGTAGCCATATCGCTGAACACCGAGAGAACGTGCGTTCCCTTACCGCCGCGTTATAACGCGTCCTGTGTGCCGAAGCCTTTAGAGATGACTCACAGTAACGTCGAGCTTCGAGGACCAACTAGACGCCGAACGGAACCTATAACCCGAATTTCATCAATTTTTTTTCATGGTAACTAAGAAAAGTGGCCCGTACGGCGTACGGCGTACGGCGGACAGACAGAAATATTTTTATTACAGTTTTGGATTCTACATACCTTGAAACGTAAACCATCAAATTTTGAGGGGGGGTAAGAATTTTTTTTTTTCATGCTCGATTCCAATGGTTCATTATTGAAAATAATAAACCAAAACTGCAATAAAAATATTTCTGTCTGTCCGCCGTACGCCGTACGGGCCACTTTTCTTAGTTACCATGAAAAAAAATTGATGAAATTCGGGTTATAGGTTCCGTTCGGCGTCTAGTTGGTCCTCGAAGCTCGACGTTACTGTGAGTCATCTCTAAGGGGTTCAAAATAGGGGTTGAAATTTTCAAAACGCCTATACCATTTTTTTACGTAAATATTTTTACGGTTTTAAATAGTTCTTGAACTTGCGAGTTTTTTAAGACCATCCGGAGCATCGTACGTCCAGCCGTTCGTTCACAGTAAGGCCCCGAAGTTTGCACCGACAGGCATTTTCGACTCCAGTGTGAATGAAATTGTATACAATTCAAACCAAATCTCGTAACCAGAGACGCGCCCACAATAGGAATAATTTGTGAATACGGCCAATCATTGGTAGGGATCACCTGATTATATTGGCGGAGTATGAAGTCGAGTTGGTTGTTCTGTGATATTATTTAATTTGAAAAACGCTGCAAATCCCTGCACAACGGTTTATTATTTTGTATAGAATACCCTCCTGTTACAGATCACAGCTCTATGTATAGATAACCCGTCTATATAATATGATATTATGTACTATTCTATACATATTATGTAGATCGCAGACCCTCCGTAGGTTAGTACCTAACCCCGTACTCGTTACTAGGTACCTACCTAAATCACGAGTTGAATGTTGCTAAAATAATTCTGCCGATGACAAACAGTACCTAACAAAAAGAAACACACATAATGAAGTTCTGAAAAGAAATTGTTGATGAGGAGTGAAAACAGTTGCAAAAGTACCTACCAACAAACTCCAGCCCCTCCTACGTAGATGGTATAATGAACCGTTGTGCAATACTTTACCGTTGAGTAATGATTTACCGTAGTAATAATTTACCCATCAATAATACTTCAACGTTTGTTCAAGTTTCACTACCTACCAACAAACTCCAATAGAGCCATCATTTTTCAAATTAAATAATATCACAGAACAACCAACTCGACTTCATACTCCGCCAATATAATCAGGTGATCCCTACCAATGATTGGCCGTATTCACAAATTCCTATTGTGGGCGCGTCTCTGGTTACGAGATTTGGTTTGAATTGTATACAATTTCATTCACACTGGAGTCGAAAAGCCTGTCGGTGCAAACTTCGGGGCCTTACTGTGAACGAACGGCTGGACGTACGATGCTCCGGATGGTCTTAAAAAACTCGCAAGTTCAAGAACTATTTAAAACCGTAAAAATATTTACGTAAAAAAATGGTATAGGCGTTTTGAAAATTTCAACCCCTATTTTGAACCCCTTAGAGATGACTCACAGTAACGTCGAGCTTCGAGGACCAACTAGACGCCGAACGGAACCTATAACCCGAATTTCATCAATTTTTTTTCATGGTAACTAAGAAAAGTGGCCCGTACGGCGTACGGCGGACAGACAGAAATATTTTTATTGCAGTTTTGGATTCTACATACCTTGATACGTAAACCATCAAATTTTGAGGGGGGGTAAGAATTTTTTTTTTTCATGCTCGATTCCAATGGTTCATTATTGAAAATAATAAACCAAAATGATGGCTCTTTTGGAGTTTGTTGGTAGGTAGTGAAACTTGAACAAACGTTGAAGTATTATTGATGGGTAAATTATTACTACGGTAAATCATTACTCAGCGGTAAATTATTACACAACGGTTCATTATACCATCTACGTAGAAGGGGCTGGAGTTTGTTGGTAGGTACTTTTGCAACTTTTTTCACTCCTAATCAACAATTTCTTTTCAGAACTTCATTATGTGTGTTTCTTTTTGTTAGGTACTGTTTGTCATCGGCAGAATTATTTTAGCAACATTTAACTCGTGATTTAGGTAGGTACCTAGTAACGAGTACGGGGTTAGGTACTAACCTACGGAGGGTCTGCGATCTACATAAATATGCATAGAATAGTACATATTATATTATATAGACGGGTTATCTATACATAGAGCTGTGATCTGTAACAGAAGGGTATTCTATACAAAATAATAAACCGTTGTGCAGGGATTTGCAGCGTTTTTCTTTCTGCGTTCATTTTTTTGGTATGGGGTTTAATGGAAAAGGTAAAAGCTTTAATTCAATTGGCAAAAGTTTTAATTCAATTGGCAAAAGGTTTAATTCAAATTGTTAAAAGGTTTTAGTCATGTGTTAATATAAAGGTAGAATTAGAATGGCCAATCCTGTATATTGGCTGGATCTCGTGTGCAACGCGCGGGACATTTTTCTTCTTCAGCCAATCTTATCCTAATTATGGACAACACCCCTTGAATTTACCTGGTGTTTCTATAAATTACTTTAATTATTACATAACTACATTTGTTGTTACTGGATGTTGTATTCTTTCTGTTACAGACTGAGAGAGTTTGAAGAACTTGTAGCCAAGGATGACATCGATATGCAAAAACTGAAGAACTTATGCTTCAATGGTTGGTAACTAGTTTGTTGTGTAAATAGGTAGTTGTTAATGGTGAATTCTCAAGTTTTTGAAAAACAGTAGTTTGAAGCCCATTTTCAAAAATACGCGTTTTTTAAAAAATGAGGGCGATTGAAAGTAAATATGCGGCAAAGAATGACGTACCTACCGAGTCTTTAGACAGCTGATTGGCGGTTGGCCCAGGGAGGGAAGCAAAATCCCGGAGGCGAAGGTTCTCAATGCTGCCAACAACGCAACATTAGAAATGGCAAACTTTCCTGACAACCTCCAAGAACCTTTGCTGAGACCTTTCCCTCGGTTTGATTTTGAGGACGTGTTTTTAAAATTTATTTATACATTTTCGGTTCCATCCATTGTGGTTCTGTACATCGTTTAAAGTGATGCACTAGCGCGGTCAGTGGGATTTGAGTTGAACTACTCGGCAGGTTACCCGATATGTCATTTGTAGTGTTAACTCAGAAATTCAAATTTCACACTCGTTTTCTGCTTAAGACTTTCCGACATAACACCTCACTATGTGATCAATAAGTGTTAATTTCCATTATTAAACAGAATTCTGTACACATAAAAGGCATTTGTAACCCATGGAAAGAAGTTTGTGGCGTGTTTCTTGGATGTGATGTTACCGATAATTTGAACTATGTACAGATAATGAATTACCAGACCAACGTAAAAGGGTTTGGAAGAGAACCTAGGTACATGGGTCCTTAGAAATACATTTATTTAGGTTGCTACCTATTTAATTTCCTCTGCCTCATCAATGATCACTTAACATACTTACAGTTTCAATATGTAATATTATTTCATATGCCTCAGGTATTCCAGATGAAGCGACTAACAGGGCCTTGTGCTGGAGGTTGATGCTCAACTACCTTCCTCCCAGCAAGAAATCCTGGAGCGAACTGCTTGTGAGGAAACGCGAACTATATAAGCAGTTCATCAGTAAGTCGTCCATCCGTTAATCTTCTTGTAAATCGACGTTCGATTTTGTATTTTGAAATGGGTTTCCACAATTTCATCGCGAGTGATTTAGCTGATCGAAATGAAACTGATGGAGACTTACAGGCCCAGTGAGTCCGAGTTTGCTTGCTGTAGCTCAACCTCACGAGGGCCCAGCCTTCTGGCTCAGGGTGACTGTGGGCTGCAAAAACTCCCCAACAGTTTGAGGTTATCGGTTAGGTTCAGACACTGGTCTGTGCTCAGGAAAATACACGAAACTTCATTCAGTGCCTGTATTATGATTTCATCAATTTTATTGATTCCAAGTTGGCCTAACTTCTGGGAGTCCTGATTTATATGCGTTTGCACATCTAATTCTGAGACTTTATACGTTCATAGGAATACGTTTTAAGTGGTTATAAGCTATTTGCAACAATATAAACGCAATTTAATATATTTGAGGTCAAAAAGAATAGTTCGCATATTTTTCGAATATTTGTTTGATTTCAAGGAACAAAAAACATTTAACAAGTACAACGACCTCTCAGGCCACAAGTGGCGATTAGGAAAGACGAGCGTTGACGTATTTCCCTTCCACTGTAAAAACCCATCCACGTGATTTCATCTGTTAAAAAGGTATTCGTCAAAGCCCCCAGTAGGGTTAGTTAGGGCATTTAAAAGTACCGATCCTGATATTCCCCGGCCCCCTGAACCAATAGTTACGAGATGGGGCACTTAGATATCGGCAGCTAAATACTATCCTGAGCACCACGAAAAATTGAAGGACGTCGTCGAGTTGTTTGATGAATCAGACAACAAGGCCTTCTCGAAAGCGATTGCTGCTCTCCAAAATACTACTGTGATGCAACATCTTGCTAATGTGAAATCAAATCTCAGTAGCCTACCCGATTTAATTACTACTCTTGAAGGTAAAATTCGACTGGGTAAAGGTATTTTGGGAAGGAGCCACTGGGGAACTACTGAGGAAGAAAGTGGAGAGGGTACTGAAACGAAACCCGAGTTGGAAGATTATACAGCAGGTGGAGCGAATTCTGAAAGGAGAGATAGTTCCAGAATGTGAATTCACGGACCCCAACGACTTAGTAGCTCTGAAATTCCTGCTTGTTGTTTCGTGTGAAGCAGAACGATCCTTTTTTAGGTTGAAAAATGTCTTGACTGACAAAAGAAGGAATTTAAAGTTAGAGTATCTCGGAAAAACATTAGTCATCTTATGTAGCAAGTAGTAGCCTCCCAAAGTTTTATGGATATATTTAATCTTGTAGGTACATTATACCAAATAATGTTATATTTTCCACTTACTCAATAAAAACTCGAATAAAAAAAAGGAACTGTATCTTGACTTATTTATCCTGTAAACTTGTAAAAGGACGTTTTTCCACCTATGGTTCTGGTGGCACATCATTGAAATGATATCAGTCCTCAATAGAGTCATATAATCGTAGATTCGTATCTTATTTTCATTTTGATTTCAAAAAAGAATATTTTGGCCTTGAGAAAAGAATAAATGAATGCACATATGGCCACTGAAAAAAGAATATAAATCCGGACTCCATTCATTAGTATCAATACCTATAGATGGTATCGACATGACGTTATGATCGTAGTGGCAAGGCCAGCAAGAGGTAGGTAGCATCTGAAACTGGGATATCCGCCATTATGTTCCAAGTCGAACAAATTTTCCTCATATCCTTTTGTTTTGTGAAGTGCAAAGACTATGCCCTTAAGCGCAGTGTACAGTTGTTCAAGCGAATGGCAACAGGAAGTGTGGACTATTTTGCCTGCTGCTGAAAGTAATCATTTGAGTGATCAAGTGAAAACGTTCAGAAAAAATAATAATAATCCAGCAAAACAGGACTCTCATCCCCTTTGAACCCCCGAATTGAAAACAGTAAACATCTAAGTCGGCAGAGTAGATACCCATAGTCAAAAAATAAATACCTATATGAAAAAAGGAAGTGGGCTGATTGATGAGAGATTGGTTGGCAGGGGTTCCTCCCTGTGGAGACTCTTTTCCAACGGAGGATTCTGTAGATAATACCGTAGTTTCTGTAATTTCCTCTGCATTCTAGATTCTGCTGTTCGCCTAAGAGGTCTAACTCAAAAAAACAAATGCGACCTAAGGATTTCTCAAATCTTATTACGAGTAGGCTTTCGAGTTTTGGCTAACGTTTCCAAGCCAAAAATAGATGTGGCGATATCCTCTTTGTGGTGACTTTCTTTATAAGCCTTGATATCAAAAAGTCCGGGGAAAGTCGTTCAGCATCCAGGCCCCGAAAACTGTTGCTGTCGGCACCCGGCCTCAGTCAAAACTGAGTTTGAGTTTTGCGCCTTGGTCCTATATGACTTCGGCTGCCTCGTTTCACCACTTTCCAAGGAGTTCAGTTTGGAGTAAACCTCCACCTTTGGTACGTGAATCAGAACCCGTTGTGGAAAAAAACGTCGTGGCCACTTATCGACCCACCAGCCACACAAACATCTCCTGTGCCGTCCATCGTTTTAGCGATACTGACGAACTCAACACGTTGACGTGATAAGACCCGTTGATGTTTGTTTTGAATCTGCCTGGGTGCCGGAAGCCAGTGGTCCGTTCCACTTTCACTTACACCGGGTGCCCAGAGCAAACGAGGTGCCGAGGTCAACCAGGACTACGAGTGCTGTTTTGAGAAGCGGGGTGCCCAACAGCTTTACCCCAAAAAGTCACGTGCTTCAAGGACTTTAGTTGCCTGAGTGTGAATAAATGCACCAGAGCACTAGATAATTCACTGCGTGAATCTTCCCTGGTCACATATGAGATTTTGTTACTTCGTTCCCCGACTCGAGCACATAAGGGTCGATGACGTTCACAAATACGAATATTCCTGTTAACGACGAGCGACTACTGCAGTATAATTTTAATCCAAAGATTTGAACGAAAGAGTTGTACAGCTCGCACAAACACAAATTCACAGTCGGACAAGTAAATTAGACCCTGGTGAACACCAACAGTCATCACGTCATCATTGCTACCAGGATCACAAGCTGAACAAAGTTCTTAGTTCTGGTTCAAGTCACTTGTCGCACCCCGAACAGAAACATTATAAATAACATTAATCTAGGACTAGGTAGATGAAATCTGCATAATGTTGATTTCACAGTGATTGTAGGCTATAATTAAGTCAGGAACCTGAACAACATGGGTGACTCTTTACAGATGTATGGAATTATGGATGCTATACTTAGTAACCCTGTCACAATGTTGCGCCGCACTAGTGTCGCCAATGTGAGTGAATACCACGTATAGCAGACGAATCGCTCGTGCTCAAACATGAAATTCTCGACTGTTTCGATTTTGATGCAATTTTGACATGGTTTCGATATGGTTTGATTGATGCGAAGTAGCAATAGCTCGTGCTCAAAAATGATGGAAGTACTTTTTCATTTTAGTCCTGTTTGGTGGATTTTAGTAGAGTAAATGTTGATACACCATACAAAGTAACGACGCGATGTGAGGGAAGAAACGATTCTCACTCTTCGGAACGTTTTCCAGACGAGATGATCGTGAGTCCGGGAGAAGTTGATGGGGGCGATGGTGAGAGGGTCGACGTCACGTTTGCTGACCACCCTTTGAATCTCAACCCCGAGTCCAACTGGGGCACCTTCTTCAAGGATAATGAAGTCCTGCTCCAGATTGACAAAGATGTCAGGTACCTATTTGATGTATTGATTTCTCAAGGGGGATATAGCGACGAACTCTGTGTGTTGATCTTCCGTTCGTTCAAAAGGATTTCTCTTGTTTTACCCCATTTTATTGTGTTTTTAAGGCGGCTGTGTCCAGACATATCCTTCTTCCAGCAACCTACCCAGTATCCGTGTACGGAGATCGTCAACTCGGGAGGATCGAAAAGGCTTCATCGTCGAGTTCACCGCACATTCCTCAAATCAGCGAACGTCGAGCGCAAAGGTCTCGGTATAACTCGGGTAAATATGTTGATTTTATACTTTCACAATCTTCCCGATCCTGAACATTGTCATCCTGATTCATGGACCATAAGGAGGATCCACTGGGATATATAATTCAAAGTTGAGCTTTTGTAAAATGAAAAACGCATCAAAGTCCTTGTCACATGGGTTTATTATTCTATTAGACACACCTACAGAAATGCTGGAAGTACATTTTTTATCATTTCTTTCGTGTGCAATAATTATTGAAATAGGTATTGTTGATGGTTTCCACCAATTTTGGCCCCCAAAAACACGAAATAAGCTCATATTTTTGGAAATTATATTTGGTCATTGATTGCCATTTAATTGTCTTGATTCTCATGTTACTACTAGTGTTCTCATACTACTTCTAGTGTTATTATACAAATTTATGGTGATTTCAGATAATTTTCCAGATTTTTTACCCATAAAAAATGAATTTTGGGAGCTGAACATTCGTTACAACCTCAATTCTTCACTCATTAGTCAAAATCGACTTCATATTCGGTCTCCTCTTCCTAAAAAACGTGGAATACGATACGATGATACGGTGGAAGGCGTACGGACATTGCATTTGATTTATTATTCTGTGAATAATGCACCTATGTATTCGCTCAGCAAAAAATTGTTATAACACCCCCTCAAAAATTTTTCTTTTGCATTTCAAGGTGTGTAGAATCCAAAAATGCAATGTCCATCTGCCTTATCGTGCATGTCTTCTTTAATTTCGGTCTAAAAAACTCGTTCTTTCGCACACAGGCTCCATTTGGGCCCTAGTTGTGTCCCAAAACTTTGCAGCCTGATAGGAATATACGCAGGAGTGTTATGAGCAGAGCCCTTCACAATATGGCACTTATTTTTGTGAAATAGGGCCCTAAAAAATATGGCAACATGGCACTTATTTTGGCCCAAATATGGCACTTATTTCTCTCAATATGGCACTTATTTTTCAACCCTCTCCGACCACCCCAGCTATTCTGAGACGATAATATCACAACATACAAGTTATTTATGCTAAATAATTTATTTTATTTACTAAGCTTTATACAAATAATTAATAATAATAATAATTATTATTATTATTATTATTATTATTATTAAATAACAACATCAGGTGTGCTGCTGCAACGCTTTCCATTGAAAATCCCAGCCGTCGATCACTCAGAAGGTATTTCATTTTTGAGAAAGTCCTCTCCACATCAGCTGATGTTGCCGGGGCGTATTTCATAAAGAGGACATCAGCAGGTCCCCAGCCTTCCTTCAGAGTGGCTTCCTCACCAGACAGAGTGTGGCGACCCGTGGAAGCACCCCATTCCAAAAGGGTTAGAGGCATTAGTAATCCCTCTACACTAATGGCCTCAGGGTTCGAGAAACCTCATGTCATTCAGAAATTTTCACTTCACATTTTTTTTTAAATTTTTTTAAGGAGTTTGGCGAAAAAAAGGCAAAACATGGCACAAACATGGCATTTTCCCAAAAATCGGCCGAATATGGCATTTTACCGAAAAATCGGCAGAATATGGCATTTTTGTATGGCGCCATGGCAATATGGCATTTGAAGGGCTATGAGTGGCATAAGGGGTTATGAGTGAAAAATGGGTGTAAAAATAGGGGGTTTTGGTGTTTTAGTAAAATGAGCTTTTGAGGTATCTTTTTCCATGTTTTTTGGGGCGAGAAGACCGGATATGAAATCGATTTTGACCAAAGAGTGAAGAATTGTAGTTGAAACGAAGGTTCAGCTCGCAAAATTCATTTTTTCTGAGTCAAAACCTGGGAAATTGTTATTATACAAATCAATTTGTATAATAACACTAGAAAAAGTGTCAACAGGTGAATCAAGACAATTAAGTAGCGCTATCAATGATCAAAGATAATTTGAAGGGGGGATGGGGGGAATTCGTGTTTTTGGGGGGCTAGAATTGGTGGAAACCATCAGAAATGGCTATTTCAATTATTGCATATGAAAGAAACAATAAATGAACGGCCAGCATTTCTGTAGGTATGTCTAATAGAATAATAAACCCACGTGACAAGGACTGCAGCGTCTTTGGAATCTACGCACCTTGAAACGTTGAAGAAAAAATTTCGTGGGGGTGTTCTAAAAATATTTTACTGAGCGAATACGTAGATGTATTATCCACAGAATAATATAAACCAAAATGTTCCAAACCAGTTAGCAAATGTTGTATCTTGGTAGTCACCATGGTTACACGTAGTTACAGCTTGATCGAGTTGAATTAGGTTAGTCTTGAACTTGAAACGTCATAGTGATGGGCGATTCCGAATGAATTTAAGAATCGAATACAGAGAATTCGGAGTATTAAGAATGTATTTAATATTGAGTAATCATTCCAATGATCTTGCATTCGGATTGGCAACAGTCACGTTTAGCTCCTGCTATCTTCTGAATTCCTGATACATGTTTCCCTGATTTTATCACCCCCCACCCTTTCCCACCCTCCCCAGACATCATCCCGTTTTTAAGTGACACTTGAGACCGCACAGATCAAACTGGAAGCGTCAAAAAACAAAGATAATGAAAAAATGAATTATGAAAAAACTCGTATGTTTGTTCGAATTATTCCGCATTCAGATCATCGACAGTCACGCTGTTAGCCTTATGAAGCGCAAGTTGTTTTCATTCAAATCAAAAAAATCATTTGGATCATGAATTTATTATTTACAGTTCTTTTTGTTGAGAATCTTCTGAACCCCTAATAAATATTTCCCTTGAGTGCCGCTTCAACGCTGACCCCCCCCCCCCCCCCCCCCCGAACTGATTACTTTGAGGTCCAACTGTGTTTGTGTGTTTGTCCAGCCTTCATATTCATTCATCCGGGAAACGAGAAAAAAAGGTATTTGATATGTTCAGCTTGACAAACATACCGCTAGATGGATCTTTACAACAAATGATACATTCGAATACCTGAATTCTTTCATTCGAATACTGTGAATGAATTCCATAATCAAATCGCCCATCACTAAAACATCGATCTTTGTTGCTTTCCTTACCTAACCCAGAGTTATAGGAAAGTGTCGTGGTACCTCGCCATTGGGGTAGATGGGGGACGTGGTGGAGGCACCTTTATATACCACCCGGCTCGCCCAGCTCTTCATTAACCGATCTCCCTCTTATCCACGACTTCTCTCACTCGACTTACACTTGACTCTCCTACCCTTCCTTGCGCCTGCTGTGGTGATAACCGTGGGGTATTCGTCTCTTTCTTCCTGGTGTCTGCTGTGGTGATAACTGGAGGGTGCTAGCCTCCTTCTTCCTGACATCTGCTGTGGTGGTAACTGTGGGACGTCTCTCTCTCTCTAGCAGTCGGTGTGGTGATAACCATAGGGTGCTAGCCTCTTTCTTCCCGGCGTCTGCTGTGGAGATAACCGCGGGACGCCTCCTTTTCCTCTAGCACTCGCTGTGGTGATAACCACGGGGTGGTAGCCTCCTCTCTAACTAACGCCTGCTGTGGTGATAGCGTTAGCGACCCGAAAAGACTCCTAAGGAGCGCATCCTTCCTACTTCTCACCCTACCCAAACCTACCCCACCTTAAGACTTACGACAGAAAGTATCGTAATCAGATCACTCTGAAAATAAATTCTGGAAATCCACAAGGACCATTATTAGGTGAATAACTCAGAATTGTGAGGTTGACTAAGTGAAATTTTGAAGTATGGTAGTCGCTCGTTGTTGCTTTTTGCTTCCTAGTCCACACTGGTAGCGGAAGCTTTGTTTTCACTTTTGAGAGAAAAAATTTGTTGCCCCCAAAATCAAAATTTTCACTCGCGTTTTACGATTTAGAGTTCTCAGAACAAATGTGGTTTGGTGTCTGTCCGACTCTGTGTCCGCAAATCCTTGCCATACGCATAACTTCCTCAGTTCATACCCGATCTTGCTGAAATTGTCAGGGATCATGAGAGCTGGGCCTTAGATGGTCCCCTCTGAATTTCCTCGCAATCGATCACCAGCGCATGCACAAACCCGAAATTTATCCATGATATTTATAAGATATGCGGAGATTATTGAACGAGGAGTAGGTCTGAAAAATAATATAAATTAATTTGCAGATTTGTGTGTTGTAATTGATCAAGAAATTCAAATTAGTCTGCCGCTATTTACTTTGTTACTTATAATATTAATAAAATGTTCAGTTTTGATAATTTTTTATTATAAACTTGAATCGAGAGCAATAAGTGAACCTGGATATTCCTGCCTCAGCCGATTAATTGGTTAATTTTATGTCAACTATTCAATTGTGCAAAAGTACAGTTACATCTGAATCTCTGCTTGCATTCAAACCATGGAAGAATTGATTGAGTAGGTATTCCTCATTTCCCCGTTCACTCGTGATTATTATTGATGCTTAATGATGTGCTGAAATTCAGTATCTCTGGTCGTCTATGCTCTGTCATTCAAATATGGTTTGAATTGTTGGTGGAACCTACCTCAATGCACTTCATGAACTTGAACTTTATTACAACAATAATATTAATTGATATAATTCTTTTCATGGTTTGCTTTCGTGGATTTTTAGCAAGTAAGTCGATTCCAGATTAACAATTTTCTCTTGAAATGAACTCTGTACGTAGGCAAACTCGGTTTAAATCGACACTCCGTTATAATCGTCAAACCTTCTGGAGGAATCCGTGTCACTAGCAAGGCGCTTTTGATGTTAGGTCTAGTTGAATGTCGTGAGGAGTGAATGGAGGTGAAAGGTGGGTTGGCTAGAAGGAGATATAACTAGATAACTAACTAGTTGTAAAGCCCTACAGCCCGGTATGACCCCTGTTTTCCCTAAGGGAGATATTGGAAGTGAAAATTTGTTTGTCTTTTGGAAAGAGGCTTTCCATTAAACGTATTATAGTTGGACTTCTTAAAATTTAAACAACATCAACCACAATTATACAGAGTTGTTTTCCAAGTGTAATAGTGTATACTATGGTGTTTATACTATGGTTACTTACTCGGATTCAGTTGAAGATAAGATGTAAAGTTAGGGATTATTATAGAGGTAGACTCGGTAGGTACGTACTGCCAAACGCGTGCTGTCAATTTTGTCACCTTGCAGATTGATACCACATTTCATTTCTGGGATTCACAGACAGTTATGCCAACCAGTAAGAACAAACAAAAATTGACATTGCTGCACAGGTTCAGTACGTTCCCTGTTAAGAAGGAATTCTCAAATGTCACATTAGTATGGCACTGACGTAATTTTGCTGCGATTTTGAGATTACTTCCGCATTACTCTTGAATGGTTTTCTGATGCCGTTTCAGATCGCGCTGTCTGTGAGAAAAGCTCAGGAAGACTATGCGCCGCTTCCAGAGGGCTCAGAAGCCCATTGGGAGGTCGTCGAGAGGATTTTATTCCTCTACGCGAAACTCAATCCTGGCCTGGGTTACGTTCAGGGAATGAATGAGATTATTGGCGTCATCTACCACGTCTTTGCGTCAGATCCCGATCCAGAGTGGAGAGGTCAGCATCCTCAGATCCTCATTCACGCGCAGGCTCTGTTCCAGAAAACTACCTGATGATGCCATACAAATGTTTAGTGTTGTTAGTATTACTAGGAATCTTGATATAAGATGTCTATTTTAGCCCATGCAGAGCCAGACGCCTTCTTCGCCTTCACCAATCTCATGGGAGAGATCCGGGATTTCTTCATCAAGTCGCTGGATGAGGCTGACTCAGGGATCAACAAACTTATGAACACGCTGAGCAACGAGCTGAGAGCTGCTGACTATGACGTCTATTCCTGTCTCCAGCAACAAGAACTCCGCCCTCAATATTACAGCTTCAGGTGCTCTTTCAAAAAAATTTATTTCGAGTATAAAAACCTCCTGCTGGCCTGAATGATTGTCTTTAGGTTCGTTCCAGCCCGCTTGAAAGTTAGGTTCACGTACTGTTTTACCCACCCCGAGTTCCGGCGCCCCGAGTTCTTGAGCTGATAGGTACATGAACATCTTGCTCCAAACGGAGGGCAGGGTTGTGAACTGAAAACTTGAAGATAACCTCGCTGATGTGGATAACCTCTCCAAAAGTTTCACGTATCTGGTCTTCTCACGCCAATAAAATTTAATGTTGCATGCTTTTTGTTATAGTCGTTTATTAGGAAGGTTTCAAGTTCAAGCGTTCCAGCGGTTCAGATCATAAACCAAAAAATTCATGAACTCATCCCCACCACTTCAGTTCTTTCACTGAACTAGTACATCTATTCACGGCATTGGAACAAAGCTGTTAGATCACATCGCAGTTCTGCCTGTAAACTGATTAGAATAACGAAATTCCAGGTTTTCTTCTAGTTTTATGACGTTTGAAGACAACTGGCATCATGTTTCTGTCTTTGTTTGTTCGCTTATCATGGCTAAATGGGGGAACTTGAAATCTGTTAGCTACCTTCGCAGTTCCGAAGTTCCGGTGTGGAGATTGTTCTTAATAATAGTATGGATACAAGTTGGCGGCCTAACTGGTCAAAATCCATAAACTTGCTTAGAAATCTCACTTTCTGACACCTCACCGTCGTCATTTAGATAATAAACATCGAAAATGTTGGACCCGTTGACATATTTTTTGCGGTCAGTTAGCCAAATCAAATGCGATCAAGCTCAAAATCAATAGGCATGATCTAGACATTCTAACGGACATTTTGGTATCAACCGCGCCAATTTTGGTACGTTTTATGGCAGATCGTTGAAAATCTAAAAACGCCGTTATTGTCAACCTAAAGCTCCCTACTTTTTCCACCTAGAAAGCTCTTTCACTTCACAGATGGAAGAGTTCGACAAGCTGAACAAAACCCAAAAAGAAAATCTGAAAAAGACCGCATTTTGAGAAAATTACGACTATTTGAAATTGTAACGTACACGTACTTACGTATGGAGTGATATAAAGCAGAAAATGGCGTAGAAACTCATTTTGAGCACTTCTGAACAAGATCCGATGGTTTTCTCGAACACCAAGAAGTAAGCTGTCGTCGGTTATCTCTGAGCAACTCTCTGCCTTAAGTGGCAAACTTGGGGGCCAGCACTAATTTTCAGCATTTCGTTGTGGACGCTTAGAACTAACCTAACTGAAACCTCCTTTTCAAGTTCTTCTCCTACAACCTGGAATTAGATTGGTACTCTGACCGATGAGTAATCAGTTTGCCCCCCCCCCCCACCCCAACAAAAACAAAACAATAAAATTCCAGCATGCAGCATGACTGTAAGAGCAAATTTTCAAATAAATATTCGTGCTATTGTGTAAAAAGATGAATATAGTGAGATGCCATACACCACTTCGTAAAATTATATCATTTTTTCTTGATTTTAGACATTTTTACTGATTTTTGACCCTTACAAAGTCAAATATGACCCACTCTTGTGAGAAAAATATTTTTTGTTTCATCGAAATAGTCCCTACGTCGTGAATCACCATCCCACCCAACGTCAGGAAAAAATTGACCCCCAAAAATCCAAATTTGACCCCCTATTTTGTACAAAAAAACTGAAAAGTATTTTTCTGTCTTTACTCGCCCTTCCTTCACTTTTGCTGATTTCACATAAATTTTTCAAAATTTTAGCCGTTTGTACCGATTTTTGACCCATAAAAACCCAAATTTGACCCCCATAGGATTTTAGAACATTGCTTATCTTCAAACTCATCCTTTGTTTGGCAATGCGAACAGTTTGGCGAAATGTTAAAATCTAAGGATCAATTTAGGATGCTCTGAAACGGATTTGCCTATTAAAAAACTTCAACAATTATTGTTACGAAATTTTTCTTAAAAAAAACGCTCTCCAGATGACGTAATGAGCAGCACTTGGTTGTTCACTTACACCCAAGAAGTAATTGGTGTTGTAACATTATAATGTTTTATTTATATTTTGTTGTTTTTATATTTATATTTATATGTTGTTGAAGTCGCTAGTGTTTCCGTGTTCGGTAATTGATTCAGTTTTCCATAATTAATTGGTGCCTTATAAATTACGATAGTCGCTGATTAAATAACGATAAACCAAATAATCTTTTTGTCTGACTATTCCTCAGGAATACAAAATTATTATCAGGAATAGGCTCGGAGGTTTCATACCTTTTCAACATTGCTCACTTCTGTGTCATTGTTCATTCTTCTTATTGGTTTCAGGTGGTTGACGTTATTGCTCTCTCAAGAATTTCCCCTGCCTGATTTACTTCGGATTTGGGACTCTCTATTTGCTGACTCCCGCCGATTTTCCTTCCTGATCTACGTCTGCACCGCTATGATCATGTAAATTTCGTTTCTATAACTGATACGCTGATACCTACGTATTAGGTACATTGAATTAGGTACTTAATGCAATTCTTTCTCATTTCAGGCATCTGAGGGACAAAATCCTCGAAAACGATTTCCCATCCAACGTCAAACTGCTCCAGAATTTTCCTCCGATCGACGTGAGAATTCTGATAACGAAGGCTTCCGAGTTGTCCATGCGAAAGTAAGCATCAAATTCATCATAAAACATTACGCTATTCGGATTTATCGGTGTGTCATTTAGTTCGGAACGATTCACAGCTTTTGGTTTATTATTCTGTGAATAATACAATACACCTATGTATTCGCTCAGCAAAAAATTTTTATAACATCCCCTCAAAATTTTTGATTTTACGTTTCAAGGTGCGTAGGTTCCAAAAATACATTGTCCGCCAGCCGTATCACGGATATCTACTTCATTTTTGATCTAAAAAATTCGTTCTTTCGCACACAGGCTCCGTTTGGGCCCCAGTTATGTCCCGAAACTTTGCAGCCCGATCGGAATATACCTACCCAAGGGTGTTATGGGTGACAGGGTTTTTTGGTGTTTTGGTACATTAGCTTGTGAGATATCGTTTTCTATGTTTTTTTTTCGGGCGAGGAGACCAAATATGAAGTCGATATTGACCAAAGAGTGTAAAATTGAGGTTCTAACGAAGAAAAAGAAAAACGGAGTTATTGAAAAAAATAGTTTATTTCAACTAATACACGAAAAAACGCGAAAAATACTGTTATACCGGTTTCGGTGATCAACCCATCGTCAGTAACAAACAATAACTGTTTGTTACTATATGTATAGCAGTTTTTTATAACAGTGTTTTTCGCGTTTTTTCGTGTATTAGTGGAAATAGACTATTTTTTCAATAACTCCGTTTTTCTTTGAAATGGGTTTCCACGATTTCTTCGCGAGTGATTTAGTTCGTGTTCTAACGAAGTTTCAGCCTTAAATTCACGTTAAATTTTGGTATAAAATCTTCTTTCTTCCTCAGACAGTTTGGGTCCAAATTTTGGAACACATTTGGGTCGTTGTTGTGCTCTGAAGCTCGGCCGCCCGATCGGAATACACCCAGGGGTGTTTTGGGGGAAAAGAGGTGTACAAATTTGGGTTTTCGAGGTTTTAGTGAACATAAGCTTGTGATGTATCGTTTTCCATGTTTTTTAGGACGAGAAGACCGAATATGAAGTTGATTCTTTACCAAAGAGTGAAGAATTGAGGTTGTAACGAAGGTTCAACTCCCAAAATTCAATTTTTATGAGTCAAAAACCTGGGTAACTGTCTGAAATCACCATAAATTGAAGCTGCTACCTGTTCATACCACTAAAAGTGGTATGAACAGGTGAATCACGACAGTGAAATTTCACTATCAGTGATCAAAGATAATTTGTAAAAAAAATAGGAGCCTAATTCGTGTTTTTTTGGAAACAATAAATGAACAACATTTCTGTTTCCAATATTTCTGTAGGTATGTCCAGTAGAATAATAAACCCATGTGACAAGGACTTCGCAGCGTTTTTTCTAAGCAAACGCTTTTTGTTTTTGGGCAAAAATGAACACTCAGTTCAAAACATCTCGAAATAAATGTTGGAAATGAAGCTGCGTTCAGTAAGACGACATGGAGCCCTCTCTGGATATGAAGTTGTGATTTATCAAACTTCCGTAAGATAGCAGCTTCAATCTAAAGTTTAATAGAAGTTTTAGAACATTGCAATTCATAATTTGATGAACATTCCGAACTGAATGGTCAGTGTGATTTGAACTTTCCGAAAATTGTAACTTTTGTAACTACCTTCCTTGAAAAAAAGAAGTAATTCGATTTTTAAATTTCTGTACAGCTTTTAAATTGCAATATAAATCACGACGTAATGCCCTTGAGTGCTCAATTCGGTCTCATTCGACCGATAATAATTGAGAACATCGGATCTTCTTTTCTTCAATTATCGACGGTGTGGTCGTTTTCGATTTTGCTGTAGTGATTAGGGGAGAAAATGACGTTTAAATTTAAAAAATGTGGGCAAATTCAACTTTGAGGGGGGGTAAGAATTTTTTTTTTCATGCTCGATTCCAATGGTTCATTATTGAAAATAATAAACTAAAAATGAATTTGGGAGCTAAAACTTCGTTAGGACCTCAATTTTCCGCTCTTTGGTCAAAATCGATTTCATATTTGGTCTCCTCGCCCTAAAAAAAAAAAACATGGAAAACGATACCTCACAAGCTCGTGTGATATACTAAAATACTGAAACACCAAAATCCCCTATTTTCACACCATTTTTTCATCCATAACACCTTTGGGTATATTCCAATCGGGCTGCGAAGTTTCTGGACACAACTAGGGCTCAAATGCGAAAAGAAGAGATGTGTGCGAAAGAACGAATTTTTTAACCGAAAATAATGGTAGATAAACATGGATGATACACCGGATGGACATCGCATTTTTGGAATCTGCGCACCTTGAAACGTCATAAAAGAAAACATTTTGAGAAGGTGTTCCAAAAAATTTTTGCTGAGCGAATTATTATTCTGTGAATAACAATAATTCACAGCTGCCATCTCTACGTATAATCCTTGGAGTACATGAGTGATCACGTACTCGGAGAGTAATACCCTGTGAATAACAATAATTCACAGAATAATAAACCAAAATGTCCCTCCCCTCGCAGCCGCTTATCAGGTCAGAAAAGCATCCTTGTTGTTCAAGGCCGGATTTACTGTTTAAAATTTTGATAGAGATTTGTAATACTGTACATTTTAAGGTCAACACTGTATTATTTATTCATGTGCCTGAACTTCTGTCGTTAAAAACATGGCGTTATTACAATTTTCCACAGGAAAATGTACAGCTGATGTTTGCTTCTCAACTACACGTTCTCATAAGCAAGACCCGCCTCAGTTGCTGGGATTGCGGGAACGTCGCGTCCACCAATCAGCTGCCATCTCTACGTATAATCCTTGGAGGACATGTGTGATCACGTACTCGGAGATATAACCGAAATACCCTGTGATCGGACTAAAAACCGGTTAACGTAAATACGAAGACTGATATTGAAAGACACCACGTAAAAATCACCAGAAGGAACCTCCCTCTGCATTCTTCACTACATCTTCACCGTTCGCACGTAAGATACCGTACCCAGCTAAAAATAACCAAATCAACTGGAACTGTGGTTTGTCGCTAGTGAACTTCCTAGTTGAAAAGACTGTTTTGTATCTCCTGTAATACAGGGTGTCAAAAGTTAAGGTGTGGCGAACTTCAGGAATCGAGTATGCAACTTCCCGACAAAAAGATCCTGTTAGAAATTTTTCATTTTCTTTCGGTTTTGAGATTTCCCCCCACATTTTTGGCCTTAGTTCCTCTTGGAAATTTTTCATTTTGGGAGTAATTTCGGTTTTGAGATTTTTCCCCTCATTTTTTACCTTAGTTCCTCTTGGAAATTTTTCATTTTGGGAGTAATTTCGGTTTTGAGATTTCCCCCCACATTTTTGACCTTGATACCTCTTAGAAATTTTTCATTTTGGGAGTAATTTCGGTTTTGAGATTTCCCCCACATTTTTGACCTTAGTTCCTCTTAGAAATTTTTCATTTTGGGAGTAATTTCGGTTTTGAGATTTTTCACCTCATTTTTCACCTTAGTTCCTCTTAGAAATTTTTCATTTTGGGAGTAATTTCGGTTTTGAGATTTCCCCCCACATTTTTTTACCTTAGTTCCTCTTAGAAATGTTTCATTTCGGGAGTAATTTCGGTTTTGAGATTTCCCCCCACATTTTTTACCTTAGTTCCTCTTAGAAATTTTTCATTTTCATTTCGGGATTAATTTCGGTTTTGAGATTTCCCCTCACATTTTTGTCCTCAGTTCCTCTTAGAAATTTTTCATTTTCATTCCGGAGGAATTTAATTTTTCAGATTCCCCCCTACATTTTTGACCTTCGCTCCTTTTTGAAATTTTTCATTTTCATTTCGGGAGTAATTTCGGTTTTGAGATTTCCCCCACATTTTTGTCCTCAGTTCCTCTTAGAAATTTTTCATTCCGGGGGAATTTCATTTATCAGATTCCCCCACATTTTTGACCTTAATTCCTCTTGGAAATTTTTCATTTTCATTTCGGTTTTGGGATTTCCCCCTATATTTTTGACCTTAGTTCCTCTTAGAAATTTTTCATTTTCATTTCGGTTGTGATTTCGGTTTTGAAATTTTCCCCGTATTTTCGACATTGTCTCACTAAAACGGCCATAAGTCCCTCAGTGTGGCGACTAAAATAAAATTTTATGGTACTGTTGGGCAGAGCGAAAAATTGCCGGTCAGAGGTGGACCTCGCTCATTTGTCCAAAGGTTGTTCCTGGCTTGCGTAATTTGAGATGATTATATTATCCCCCTTCAGTAACTGCAGATCTTTGGCGAATTGAAACGTAGTTTCTCACTTTTCATTTTTTTAGTGCAAATTACGTACAGCAAACTGAAAACGTCTCGATTCAATTTTACCAGCTTTCTTTTTTTAGTTTTTTTAACCATTTTATTTGCTGAGAAAACTGTGCTTGAATGCGACGAAGCGTAAGGTTTAATAAAATAGTTTTTAATGAAATTACCCTCGCACGTGTCGGCTGGTACGTTATGTTTCACGCCAAATCGAGTGGTGACAGTTTTAGGCCTCCTCGAACAGTAGAAACTTGTCTCTTTGGTCCACCGAAACCACGCACGGGTGTTTTTGCTGTGCTCGAAGTTCTGAATGTGTACCACACTCCTCAAGTCGTGGGGGGGTACATTGTAATGGAAACCCGTCGGTTTTGATCAAAATTTAACGTTTCGTCGCTCTCGAACCGTTTTCTCAGCTAATGAAATGGTAGAAAAACTCATTGAAAGCTGGAGCCGTCTTCAGTTTTCACCCTACGTAATTAGCCCTCGAAAATTGAGGTGATCGTAAATTCCGTGGCGCTCTAATTCGTGAACATTTCAACGATCTGCGGATGTTGAAGCTAAATCCCAAATTACGTAAACCAAGTATATCTTTCGATGAATGAGCGGGGCTGTCTGGTCGGAAAATTTCCGCTTTTTCCAACTGTACCATACAGTTTTATTATAGTCGCCACAAGGGGATTGTGGTCATTTTAGTGAGAAAATGTCAAAAACTCGCGAGAAAAAACCTTAAAAGTGAAATTACTCCCGAAATTAGGGGCCGAAAGATTCGTAGGAGGGAATTATTTTTGGAAATTAGTAGTAGAATTTATTCCCCCAAGTTCGTCGCACCTCCTCTGTTAACAACCTGTATAATTATATTAAACATTAACTATGCAGGTACTGATATGTTTTCACATTGTGTTATGTCTTTGGTTTATGATTTCCGACAGAATATTGCCAGAATTTCATGCTTTTTATAACTGTCGCACTTAACTGGCTCGTGAGCACCAATTCGTTCGTATCGCAGCTCAACATTTTCGTTTCATTTGCACACATTTTATATAGAAATTATGGAATAAAACCCATCGTGTTCTCATACTGATGGATTCCACGCCACCTGATCCGTTCATATTTTGTCTTCCACGTTGATTTGTCTGTTGATACTAAAATAACCAGAGGCGTTGCATCTCTCACTCTTATTTCCTGTCCATCCTGAATGTCCCACTACATAACTTATGATTTCGTCAATTTTCAAAATTGAACTTCGAAGTTTTGGAGTCCGATGATTTTCGAGCATTCATTTTCAATAATCATTTCATGGTTTGGTCTTTTGAATATGTTTACTTCAGTCCTTCCACTGTGTTTATTCGTTATTATTAAGGAAATTTGCATGGTTCCACAGCAATATCGTTACTAATCGTTTGTACATTGTGTATAATGTCGTAGAATTGAAATTGTACTGCCGGAATAGTACAAAATATTTGAAACTATTTGTATAAGAAAACCCTGCCACTAAGATGCGTAGGTTTTGTATCAAGTACGTAGCTAATTTCTTCAAGAAAATATAAAATGGGCAATTTCCGTGTGTAGGAATTTTTATTTTTGATCTGAGAAATCGGATGTAGCACCCCTTGGACCCCCCCCCCCCCCCCGCCAATTTTCATCTCAGAACTCAATGTAGCTTGGTCAACAAGTGGATTGAAAGAAAACAAAATGACGTCGTGGTAACCCTCTACCACTCACATGTAATGTAAGTTCTAACTAATAAAACGAAGGAGAAAGACGAGCTGTGCGACGCCTCGGTAGAAGCCTAAAGGGTCCTCCCTCCACTAACACCCAATGGACAGTAACAGCCGTTGGTAAGCGGGGGACGAGTGGGAGGCACCTTTATAAGGCGCCCGGCTCGCCCAGCTCTTCACTCTTCCAAGCTCACTCCTACCTGCGACTTCTCTCTCAGTCACCTCACTTCTCCTCGCTTTCACCTGTCCCTCGCATAATCGCTGTGGTGGTAACAACAGCGGGGTATGCCTCCACAAAAGGTCTAACATTTGCTGTGGTGGTAATAACCGTGAGGTGCTAGCTTTCATCTCTTCTAGCGTCTGCTGTGGTGGTAACAACCGCCGGATGCTAGCCTTCATCCTCTAACGCTCTCGCTGTGGTGGTAATAACCGTGGGGTGTATGGTGAATTTATGTTGATGTAAAATCCACCATGAGAGGTGGAGGTAGTTTGGATGTTGGATAGGTTTGAATTTAAGGTTTGAATTTGATATGTGTCGTTTTTATGTTGTTGCGGTTAAGGGCGAACCTCCACCGAGCGTGTGATGATAATAGAATTGTGAGTGAATTTTGGTGAGTGAAATTTGGTGAGTGTGTGTGTGTGCTGTTAAGGGCGGACCTCCACCGAGCGTGTAATGAATTTCGCCAGTTCGGTTAAGGGCAAAACCTCCACCATATCCTGACTAAATTTATGTGTGTATGAATTTAGAGTGTGTGTTTTTGCGGTTAAGGGCGGACCTCCACCGAGCGTGTAATGAATTTCGCCAGTTCGGTTAAGGGCGAAACCTCCACCATATCCTGACTAAATTTATGTGTGTATGAATTTAGAGTGTGTGTTTTTGCGGTTAAGGGCGGACCTCCACCGAGCGTGTAGTGTGTGTCATCAGCATCTGGTTAAGGGCGAGACCTCCACCATATTCTGATGAAATATGTGTGTGAGCGAATTTTAAGAGTGAATTTGTGAGGAGTGTGTGAGCGGTTAAGGGCGGACCTCCACCGGGTGTGTAGTGTATTTCATCAGGATTGGTTAAGGGCGAGACCTCCACCAAATTCTGATGAAATGTGTGTGTGAATTTACTGTGGATTGAGAGGTGTTAGAATTTGTGAGTTGAATTTGGAGAGAGGAGGTTGAGGATAGAGAGAGAGTAGCCAGCAGCTAGAGGAGATGTAGATGGCGAAAATGGCGCAGGATCCGGGGTTATAGAGACCCTGAAGCCACCACCCGGGTGGTGGGGCTCCAGGTTGTGTACCGGGTCCTGCGTCCGTTGCCCCACTCTTACCGTTTATTGCCAGCAACTTAATTCTACGGGTTGTTTTTGGTGAGAACTTAAGTGTACGGAGTTGTAGTTCCGGGAGGGACTCACGACAGGGTGCTAGCTTTCATCTCCTCTAGCGTCTGCTGTGGTGGTAACAACCGCTGGATGCTAGCCTTCATCTTCTAACGCTCTCGCTATGGTGGTAATAACCGTGGGGTGCTAGCTTTCATCTCCTCTAGTGTCTGCTGTGATGGTAACAACCGCCGGATGCTAGCCTTCATCCTCTAACGCTCTCGCTGTGGTGGTAATAACCGCAGGATGTTAGCTTTACTTAAAATATCCCGTCTGGGCACATCCTACACCCATGCTAACCATCTCTCCAAACTAGTCAACCTACCTCTCACCACAGGCGTCATAATTGGATGGCGCTGAGGGTCCCCCCAAGCGGACTGGTTTACCTCCCACCTTCGATCATCAGATAACCTTCATATAGCACCTTTTCGGAAAGCGTTCACCGAGATCTTTTACTTAAGAAAATAAAATAAAACAGGTGAAATTGCCCTATACTCGTATGTTCTGACATGAAAAAAATCATATTCTTCAAGTTATCAACACAAATATATATACTACCTAGGTACATATTATTTATTCTTTAAGTACGAATAACTAACGCACCCTTTCAGTCTTCACTAAATTATTCGAAGAAGTGATTTCCTAAGTTATTGGAAGCACACGAATCTGCTCGGAAGTGAACTAGTGTTGCCTTACCTTCAAAATTTTGATAAACATCATCTTCAGGCCTTCGAAAGTGCACATTTAATGCGCCCCTGTTTATCCAAATCGTTCACGTTTCTCGTCACAATCTCCTGTTTGCCTCACAAAGTTCAACGAATTCATGTAATTTCGTACCTACTGATGTAATCTAGTTATATTTACGGCGTAACGACGATAGTAAATGTAGATGGATCCCGTATTATTGTGGCTGTAGATGGCCTAGTGACGTGATATAAATTAGTAGGTAACATTATTTTATATTGGTTAACTAACATATTTATAATTATTACATACCTATGTGCAACCCCCTCCAACTTATTTCTTCATTACATACTTTTTTGCGGTAGCACAATTATGTCACTGATAAGTACTACGAAACATTAGGCTGACGTATGAGTGTAATGCATACCTAAGTACCGACCATACATTATTATTATTATTATTATTATACCCCAAAAACTTGGAGACTTAGGTAGTTAGTTACTTCAATTTGCCAAAATCATTTCTGAAAAGTATCTCTGTAATTTTAATTGGATGTCGCCAAAATTGTTTGCATTCATTTTTTTCTCTCTGGGACCACTTTATTATTACCTACATGTTGTTCATATACCATGAAATATAATTATTTTGGCTTATGTTATTCGAATTTGAACATATGCCTACCTGCGAAACATGTGGGGGCTGAAAATATGTAGAGAAACGTGCACTTCTGTCCTAAGCAAATCCCAGGCAATTGGATCTGATCATATCCCTCTAACTTTGATCATCAAAAGTTTAAAAATCACTGCCCCGTACATTCTGCATATTTTCATTTTCACCAGCTCATGTTTCCCCAGTTGTTGGAAGGATGCGCTGGTTGTTTCGATCCCCAAATGCTCCTCTCCTGAGAAGCTGAACCAGATGAGACCTATCAGCATTCTTTCTACTCTTTCTAAAGTCTTTGAGCACTGCCTACTGGAACAAATGGTACTGTTCGTTAATACCAATAACTTATTATGTGATGTTCAGTCTGGCCTAAACATAGTTGCGAGACTGCACTTGTAAAAATAACAGAGGATGTTCGGAGGGGTATCGAGAACAACCAGTGTACAATACTCATTTTACTTGATTTAACCAATGCATTTGGATTGTTGATAAACTTTCCACCTTCTTCAAATTTTCTTCTGGTGATTGTACAATGATACAGTCTTATTTAAACGGTCGGAGCCAGGTTGTTGTGTGTGGGGGAGTTAGGTCGGCTTAGCTACCTCTTCAGACAGGTGTCCCGCAGGGGTCTGTGCTGAGCCCTTTCCTATTTTCAATTTTTATCAATGGCATGGTTGATGTTCTGCTTCATTGTTCATCGCTCTTGTATGCGGACGACACTCAGATATGCTTAGCCCCTGCGACAACAATTTTATCGCAATCCATTGCTGATGTCAACCATGATCTCACTCTCATCCAAAAGTGGTTTCTCACCAAACCTGGCCTCATTAAACCCCAAACCCCTCAAAAGATTGGTGCCATTATCATTTATAAAACTGAAATTGTCACTGCCGCCTTACCACCTATTCTCATCAGTGGTACCTCTGTTCCGTATAGTACATCTGTCAAAAACCTTGGTGTCCTGCTCAGCTCAACTCTTACTTGGAATGATCATGTAAAGAAAATCTCCCGCTCAGTCTACGCGTCCCTTCACTCCCTCCAACATCTAGCACTTTGCACACCGTTCCACATCCGCCTTCAGTTATTCAAATCATTACTTCTACCACATTTCAACTATTGCCCAATCCTGTATGTTTGGTCCCTTGATGCTAACTCCCTTAACACATTCAGTGCGGCTGTCCCGGATCCGGGACGCCAGCCATGCGGCCGTCCCGGATCCGAGCCACCTTCTATTGTGAAGTATTCGGGCTGTGCAAGGTTCCCGCACTGCTCCTATCGTCGGGTTTTTCATGTGAAGGGGGGCTGGAAGGTCTCTGAAGGGTAAACATAACCTCAGTTTCAGTGTTTACTATATAAAAGTTTCGAGATATTCGGGTTCAAAGTTCACCCTCACGTTTTCTGTCGTCCTGTGCCATGTTGTGTACGTTTTTAGTTTGTTCCTGAATCTTCACAAGTGCAGGTGGTTCTTCATGTCTTCCTCCAGTGAATGCGAGACTCCAAAAAAGGAGTTTACTCACAGAAAATTCCACCGCGATAGAGGTTGGTGGATCAGGGAGCCCCATTTGAACAACACTTGAACTCTCCAGCCGTGCGACCGTCCCAGATCCAGGACGGAGGTAAATTGCGCTCTAATTACGAAACTATGATATTTTGACATCTAAGAACACATTTTCCTACGTCTACAATCCCAGATGATGTGATTAACCGCAAGAACTCAAATCAGGTTGGTTGGACGATTTCTCATCATTGTTCCGCACTGAATGTGTTAATAGATTGAAGATCATTTTCAATTCTTGGGAGAGGTACGTTTTTAAATTGAAACCCCATGGCAACGTGTCCTCTTATGTCAGTCACCTTCTTGGAATGGATCTAATAGCATATCTTCAAGTACGTGGAGCATGTTTTGTGTTTAGAGCAATGCATAATGCCTTCCCCCAATATGTAGGTTCTTTGTTTTGTCTGGGTAATTCCACTAGAGCTAACAATTTGAGCATCCCATCGCATTCCAGTCAAACCATGAGCCAGTCGATAACGTTAGGAGGGGCGAGGCTTTGGAACGGTCTTCCTGTGGCTGTACGGTGCGCCCAGTCCTTGGGAATTTTCAGGCGGGCAGTCGAGCATCACCTCCTTCATGAGTAGAACCATCACTCCCTCCCTTCCTTTTTAATAAAATCCGTCTTGCCGTTTCCCTTCTAACCTTCTCTACCTTTTCTTTCTTTCTCTCCACCTTCCCCTGTCATATTTTCTTCGCTCTTTATTTTTCTTTCCCTTTTTTCTTTTTGCTTACAAGTATACTTCGTTGTATCTGCACGAGGTGGGACTATATGATGTCCTATGCACAAATATAACAAATAAAATAAGCAAGACGGAAGTACCTCGGATTCGCGTTTCAAGATTCTGAAAGGATTCATAACTCATGTACCATTAGGGTAGCTACCAAGCCGCATTACCCCGACGAGATCCACCAAACCTGCTTGATAAGAACCTTGCACCATGCAATTATGTCAGCGCAGACTCATATTATGATGAAATCCTCATGAAACCCAACTAAGGCCCGTATTTATGAACGCTCGTAAAACAGCTCCATAAACATAAAGAAAGCCTTGAGTAAGGAGTCCTTTACTGCTATCGCTGCCTTGAAAATAGTTCGTATTTATGAACGTTTTCAAGGAGGCAGTAGTTGGGTTATTCAATAATAATAGTATGAAGTTGCTTATCGCTTATATGAATATAACTTAAATCACTTGCAGCGGAGTAGTGGAAATCCATAGCAAAAAACTACAGGATAAAAATAGAAATAGTCTATTTCCACGTGAACTAACAAACTGTAGACCGGTTTCGGTTGGTACACCATCACCACCACGATCAGTACACGATTCTATCGTGTACTGATGATTGTGTAACAACCGAAACCAGTCTACAGTTTGTTAGTTTACGTGGAAATAGACTATTTCTATTTTTATCCTGTAGTTTTTTTAAAACTTATATGAAGCCCGCTTAAAATAAAGATGAATACATTTGAGAATTTTTAGCGACTTTTCAATTACTGAAAATGAGTTATTTGCGGGCAAAGGAACTCCGGAGCTGTTACCTAGGAATAGATAGGCCTTTCAACCCTTCCATCTTGCACATGGTATCATACATTATCATTTTAGTTCATTCTTCACCTGTGTATTACCTACCAATATTTATGTATTTTTCCAGGTGAGTGTACGATACAATTATTATTTAAATAATATCATCATAACTCTCAAGTGAGGATTCTCGAGGTCGCCTTCATTTCAAGGAGCACTCATAAATACGGGCCAAATTATCTGTAAATTCCATCACGTTAGCTGGCCACACGGGCCAAATGTGGGGTTTTTGAGCGATATCCACGTGAAAATCTGGAAGTTAGTGGAAAAGCCTGGACGAGAAGATCGAGGGATTTGAACGGACAATTTGTTGAACGATATCGGGCGCAGAAATTGACCCACGTGATCTGGAGCCTCCCCCTAACAAAAGGAGTTATCGCGGAAGAGATAACTGTGAAGAACAGAATCGAACGACCTTGTCCAGCTCCCCCCTCCCCCTCCAACGTGCAGATCAGTTTCAACCCTATCTTTCCTACCTGTACCAAAGATCTTGAGTGCATACCTTCCAAACCTTGCGTGTTTGTCAAGTACGTTTTGTTTTTTTACAATAGAGAGTTGTCGCAACCAAAAATCGGGAGAGAGAACGTAAACCAAGTGTTACCTTCGAGACGTAAGTTTTAGCGTTTTCAAGACTTGCGTTGTCCAACACCTCGTAACTTTTGGAAAGATGCGTGTCGCACATCTCAAAGCTACGTTCTACGTAAATCGTAAGTAAACTTCTTCGCGGATAACCAAATCCGATCTCCATGGCTACGCTGTCGCGTCATCCCGAATTTTGTAAAAAGACGGGAGGAGCCGCCCTCGGGAAGGTTTTCCACCGTTTGCGTTCCCTTTATTTTGCGTTCTCATTAGGTATATTTGGAAGCTTGAACTTCATGTGGTTCATGTACCTATTCATCATGAGTATTGCCATCCGAAAGCCATGAGCATGGTAAGTGAGTGCCTTATAATTCACAATTATTGTGGGTATATAAGTTGCGAGCTAGTATAAGAATGAAGAGGATAACTTGACAGACAAATTACCTATATATCATTGAAAAGTTATTACATCACTTCAACGTATGTCCAGAGTTACGTGAACATTTAACTTTCTCATGGAACTTACGTTGGATAGTTAGCATCCGAGTTTGTCACCCTAGAACCGAGTTACGTTTTACAGTTGCGTTTTTCGGAAAATGGTTGCGACAACTCTCTAATACCATAAAACCGCTTCAAAAGTTTCGTGATTAAACTTTCTTTATTAACACTGTTTAAGGGCAGGGCCTCATAATACAACATTACATTAAAGTTACAAATTAAAAGCGATGGCACAACCTAATTATATTAAAGCTTACAATTACTTAGTGTGACATAAGAACAAAATGGTAAGTAAAACAGAAGTTACGAGATAAGATGGGTATGAACCCACAAAACTGGAGGTGACACATATTTTTGGTGGTTCTCTATGTATTTTTTCAACAACTAAGATGCCAAAATCAATCGTACTTACCTAGAAGAGTATTGAAATCTTCTTCGTCCATCCGTACGTAATTTTTAAAGTCAGCAGGATGATTTTGCTTAACCCTTTGATGCATGATTTTTTTTCTTTTGATGTGAAAAAAATCTGAGTGGTAGGAATAGATCTCAGGACAGCAGGAAAAATAAGAAAAAAATTCAATCAGTGTTTTTTTCCTGGAATCTGCGGAAAACTGAAAGATGCCTGTAGGCATCATTGTGCATATGGGCGGCGCCGGAAAGATGCCTGTAGGCATCACTGTGCATATGGGCGGCGCCGGAAAGATGCCTGTAGTCATCATTGTGCATATGGGCGGCACCAGAAAGATGCCTGTAGGCATCACTGTGCATATGGGCGGCGCCGGAAAGATGCCTGTAGGCATCACTGTGCATATGGGCGGCGCCGGAAAGATGCCTGTAGTCATCATTGTGCATATGGGCGGCACCGGAAAGATGCCTGTAGGCATCACTGTGCATATGGGCGGCGCCGGAAAGATGCCTGTAGGCATCATTGTGCATATGGGCGGCACCGGAAAGATGCCTGTAGGCATCATTGTGCATATGGGTGGCGCCTGGCCCTGAGCATTGGAATAGTGTTTTCATTAATGAAATCCAGTACTAACGAGCATTAAAACTTATTGAAATATGTAAGAATCTTTAAAAAATTATTGGTAGATGTTCTCTTGAAATATTTGTAAAACTATTTGAAAATTAAGAATGGTAATCTTATCCATTGCTCTCAACCATGTACACAAATGCACAATGGTGCCTACAGGAAACAAAGGTTTGAACCACAAAAATCGGCACTAGAAATGAAACTTCAACTAAAACAACTATTCCTCCACAAACTGGACAACATAAACTAATGAAAAAATATTTTTTTATAGAGAAAATGAACACTTTTATAATTCAGAGAACACATGAACCGAGCCCCCTCGGGGTCAAAAACGAGACTGCTGGTTTTGTCAACATTGACTTGATTATCTCTTCTTGGGTTCAAAGTACAGCGACCAAATCTCTTCTTGAGTTCAAGGACAAGTTGATGCTTGGAGGAAACAAAATATAACTTAAATTTTATCTCAACAGAATGTGCTGGGGGTGTAAAACATAATATGATGCCTGCAGGCAACGGCCTGTTGCACGATGCAACAAAGGGTGGTTTACCAACTTCATATGCCCGAAGGTAGGTATTTCTTATCGCCACCCACGACTTGACTCAACTAGTGCGTTCATTTTGGTTTATTATTTTCAATAATGAACCATTGGAATCGAGCATGAAAAAAAAAATTCTTACCCCCCCTCAAAATTTGATGGTTTACGTTTCAAGGTATGTAGAATCCAAAACTGCAATAAAAATATTTCTGTCTGTCCGCCGTACGCCGTACACCGTACGCCGTACGCCGTACGCCGTACGGGCCACTTTTCTTAGTTACCATGAAAAAAAATTGATGAAATTCGGGTTATAGGTTCCGTTCGGCGTCTAGTTGGTCCTCGAAGCTCGACGTTACTGTGAGTCATCTCTAAGGGGTTCAAAATAGGGGTTGAAATTTTCAAAACGCCTATACCATTTTTTTACGTAAATATTTTTACGGTTTTAAATAGTTCTTGAACTTGCGAGTTTTTTAAGCCCATCCGGAGCATCGTACGTCCAGCCGTTCGTTCACAGTAAGGCCCCGAAGTTTGCACCAACAGGCATTTTCGACTCCAGTGTCAATGAAATTGTATACAATTCAAACCAAATCTCGTAACCAGAGACGCGCCCACAATAGGAATTTGTGAATACGGCCAATCATTGGTAGGGATCACCTGATTATATTGGCGGAGTATGAAGTCGAGTTGGTTGTTCTGTGATATTATTTAATTTGAAAAATGATGGCTCTTTTGGAGTTTGTTGGTAGGTAGTGAAACTTGAACAAACGTTGAAGTATTATTGATGGGTAAATTATTACTACGGTAAATCATTACTCAACGGTAAATTATTACACAACGGTTCATTATACCATCTACGTAGAAGGGGCTGGAGTTTGTTGGTAGGTACTTTTGCAACTTTTTTCACTCCTCATCAACAATTTCTTTTCAGAACTTCATTATGTGTGTTTCTTTTTGTTAGGTACTGTTTGTCATCGGCAGAATTATTTTAGCAACATTTAACTCGTGATTTAGGTAGGTACCTAGTAACGAGTACGGGGTTAGGTACTAACCTACGGAGGGTCTGCGATCTACATAATATGTATATAATAGTACATATCATATTATATAGACGGGTTATCTATACATAGAGCGGTGATCTGTAACAGAAGGGTATTCTATACAAAATAATAAACCGTTGTGCAGGGATTTGCAGCGTTTTTTTTGTTGTGTAAAATTGTGTGGTTAATCACACAAACAACTACAAACGCAATTGCTTTACGCTTATCGCGCAGAAGGCGCTGTAATCCCATACTTTTACAATTAGTTCCAGTAGAACACTGCTTCAAACGGCACGTGGCGAGGAACACTGACAGCCCACAGATCTCTTTTAATCTGCCAGAACTAGGTCGGTAGGGTCAGGACACTTCACACCCAGACGGGGAGCGCAGCTCGCGCTCTCGAGGACACTTCACACCCGTAAATATGTGGACGATGGAACCAGCGGGGGCATTTCACACCCCTACAGGTTTCATGTCGCACAGGCATGGTATGTAAATCAAACTAACTTACTTATTATATTAACTACAAATTTTATTATTAATTGCTATGCAATTTTAACGCCGGGGGTCATGTGAAAAAAATGTCCTGTCACAAAAACGCGTCACGCAAAGAGGAATGTGATGAAGATGAGCACAAAGAGGAATGTGATAAAGATGAGCACAAAGAGGAATGTGATAAAGATGAGCACAAAGAGGAACGTGATAAAGATGAGCACAAAGAGGAATGTGATAAAGAATCGTTTTATTTTTTTGGGTGTCGGTGGTGTGGGGGGGGGGGGGGGGGGTAAATTGCATAGCAAATTCTCCTTTGTTATACGAAGTATAAGAACACATCCTTCGGGGGTGAGGAACGGCGAAGCCGTTCCGAGGGGGCGGAGCCCCCTTTGGGGGTCCAGGGGGCTTGCCCCCTGGCGAGGCCCGAAGGGCCGAGTTTAAATATGGATGTAAATGATTGAAATCTAAATTTATCTCTACATCTAAATGTTAACAATTCCCTCGACGAGACACACCTACCGAAGCCGAGCAGGGTTAAGCAGCAACAACGGGTCCAAAAATGGATTGCCAAACTAACATCAAAAGATGTAGATTTATGGAAATTCGTGAAGGTTATATCCTTCAAACTGCGGCCTCACTTGGACTAATTTTATATAATGACCTATTACGACGACCATTCAACTGATTTTATTTTTATAATGATTTTTATTACTGCCTCATGACAATTAAATAATTTTATTTAAGCTACTAATGTGTTTGTTTTTTCATCGCATTTGGTTCCTGAACACATTTTTTGTAAAGTGTGTAGTGTCCAGCTCCCTTTGCCTGGGTGTGAGGTGTCCTTGACAGTTTTTCTGTAGGGGCGTGAAGTGCCCATGCGTCCCCAGACCCGTGGGTGTGAAGTGTCCGCGCGGGAGTTACTGTTTTTCCGGCTGGGTGTGAAGAGTCCGTCGCCCAGGTCATATCATAATTTGCCGGAAATCTGCCGATCTGCCCCACTAACGAGACGATCTGATCGGACGACAGACATCGGCGAGTGAAGTCTGCCATATTTCATCGTGGACTCTTTTGCACGTCAATGCATAATTCACGTTCAATGCGTTATTGCTCGAGTGAGGAAGGTAGAACTGCAAGTTAGGGGCGGAGTGGCCCCAGCTCCTGGCAGTGGTGGCGCTCGGATATTTCACCGCCAAAACGAATCCTCGATTCTGATTGGTTCTGGAAGGTTTCCCTCTTGTTTTAGATATCCTGACCACCGCTAGATCGTGTGCCGTTCCTTGTTTACACTTTTTACAGACCACCTGTCTGCAGCATTCTGGAACCCTTCTTCCTGGAGTCACCCTATGAACCAAAGGTCATTTTTTTTATGTGTTTTACTTTGCCATTGATTGTGTTTTCCCATTATTTTATGCTCTGAATACCCACTAGCTCTGAATTAGAACACGATTGATTGGATTAGTCACCTGACAGTTTTTTCAAGGTCGGATCATTGAGCGCTGGATGGTACCTACGTGATGAAGAAAAATCAACAGTTTATACTAAGCACTGGTTGCAGTAGGCAATGTGGAGAAAAAATACAAAACTTCACTGTTTTGGGTCAGATTCGAACCCGATACCTCAGAAATAGCACGTGTATTGCGGGAAGTATACCCTGCAGCAGGTTACAGGCCGAGTGGTACGCTCGAGCTAAGCTTCAGAAATCTATGAATTCCGACAAATTTTTGGCCCAAAACATTGTTATCGTTCATTACTAACCATAATGAGTGGAAAAGAACGCTGTACTAAAAAAATTAGGTTCCGCCCCCTAGGAATTCCCACGGAAAACACATCGAACGTATTAAGGGGTGACGGCCATCCTGATCGGCCGATCACATCTGCCGTAAATATCCGCTCGCGTGTGGCCAGCTATTTGGGTTGATCTAACCAGGGTTCTTGGCAAAATGTATCGATGCCGCTTTCGCACCCGAAAACCATGTGCAAGTTCGCTTCCAAAAATGTTGTATAATCGGGATAAATATGTCAACGCGCTTACACCTGTCTTTCACAGAGATAACAGCACGTCGAAGGCACATCGGGACATCTTTGAAAACAATTTACATGAACATTGGGTTTATTTGGTTCCTGAGTTCAACAAGAACGTAAAGAACTAATAAAGCAGAAATAGAGTATAAAATCACAACTCATTCACTTAGTAATAATCATATGCAACATAAACTAATATAAATACAAATTTAAAAAAATAAATTGACATTTTGATTACTACACAGTACAACCTGCACAGTGCCATTAGAAAGAACTGTAATGCATTTTATTTTCTGAGCTTGTGATTGGAAAACTGATATTTGTTACGAAAAGGAATTGAAATGGTTCTAAGTTTTCAGAAGGGTACATGGTAAATAATACAATTCTTTCTAATGCTACTGAAAAATGAAAGTTTTCTTTCAATAAAATTTCCTAGGGAAAAATCCGAGCGCTTTTGAATGTTTACAATTAGATCTGTTGCGTTTTGAATGTAATCAACAGCGGAATTTCATTAAGGAACGCAACGACACTGAGAAAGCAATGCGAATATAATATATACCCTGATCAAACATAGTGGATGGTCGAAAATTAATTCTCGCCACACTAACACGTGACGGACTGCGCGTCACTGGAGAATGATTTTTGATGCATTTCTCGAGGATCTGTACAAATCAAGTTCGACTTGGCGAATGTTTGACAAGACAAGTCTGTTAGTTAACGAAGTGAGGAAGGGGGCCGTATGGAGCACTTTACAAGTACCCCATGTCGAGGACGTTGTAGAGGGCGACGAGGTCGTTGTGTGAGGATATTCTCCAGAAAGGGAAGTTCATCTAGGAAACGATAGGTCACATAATTAGTTTAAGAGAATATACAGTTGGAATAAAACAATAAGAATAGGAAAAATACATCTAATTAGGGCCTAAACAATATACACGAATGAACCAACCTCCAACGAGGCATGTGTCATGGGCCACAACCTGTGCCCACATGAAGAGCCCTGGGCAGTCAGAAGCCACCACCACCTTGAGGTTGATACGAGGTGATAACCAGCCATTCACCTGATAAAGAGGTTCACTGGCGAATGCGGTCCTCCCCCCCTTTCATTGTGAGAAAGAGTGCCAAGGATTGCGGGAGACCCAAAACATTATGTGGCATGGGAACCTCATTCTTGTTCGACGATCCAGATATAATAGATTCCCTGACTTAAACCGCTGAACCCCGTGTTGAGTTTTTCACCCTAGTCAAGTCAGTGACAGAGTCCTAGGATTGTTGCATATGTCAAAGTTGAGTATCCACAAAAGGATTCCACAAATGGTATCCACTTGAAGAGGATTTTCAGTAAGTGCAAGTGCATAGGCTATTGCTGTGATCCCTACTGGGGTGAGCCGGTGGGTGTGGTGATTGGATCACTTGGTAAACGGCACTGGGAGACCTATAACGCAGTGAGTCATTGACCCGGGACAAATTTTGGTCCTTTTGAAGGGACAATTGACCGCATCCAGTAAGCTTACGCAGACGGGCGTGAATCCCAGCCTGGAATGGCTATTTACTGCTTTTACTAATATCGCTCTTGTCTCTGCCCTACACTTCCAAAGGAGTCGAAGGACTTACTTATGGCGTAAGCAAGGAAATTTGATGCTGAATCCGAAAATGAGGTGAAAAATGGAAATAAGTGACGCACAAGTTGAGAAATAGTGATTTTATGACGTAAGGTCGGGTTTAGTAGAAAAAACACGAAAAAAAATCATAACTTTTGAAAAGATAGAAATAGAACACTCGTTCAGGCGGGGTTGTACTTACTACATTTTTGATGCCGACGAACAGAAAAAAATTTTCGTCAATTCTCAGGTTCCACCCAGTATATTCTATATTTTTCAAAAAGAACTGAAACGGAAGTATAACTCGCATCCAGACCACCCATTTATAACTGATCTCCCACGGAGTTGCTGTTATGAAGGAAAAGAACCTTGCTGTATCGCCGTGTTGCTAGACGCTGGCTATTTTCCTGTTACGTCACCCAAACTCACCTATTAGTTCCTGTGTCACAACGCCTCGACAAAGGTACTACCTATTTTTTTAAAGTAGAAAGAGCATTCTCAAAACTACAATCATAGTACCCCACAGATTATTCTGCGCCATCCAGATTTCAAGGCTCTCACTTACTTGTTGAACAAAGAAATTCAGAGGCGTTGAAGAAATTATTTTACCCATTTGTTCAATTTATTACTCACCTGTTTGGCTGCAGCCTCTTCATCCTGCCCATCACCGATCACAACATAAGTGCATTTGGAGCGTCCAAATCTCGTGACAATCCTCTCAAAAACTGATTCTTTACCTGAAATACAACCATTTCCCTTAGTTTTTCATATTCCCACAAGTAAGTGTAAATATAATATACTGGATCAGCTATAGCCTACACATTTTGATCATCCAATGCTGACTGACCTATTTTTGAGGCTGAGTAGATGTTTTCCACAGGGAAAACCCCACCGAGGCCAAACAAAAGCGTTTTGGCCAAAGCAGGAACCAGTTGGGTACTTGTCACCATCACGTTAACGCAGCTATCCCTGAAAATGAGGAGGTACAGACGGTTTTTATAGTCGCCCAAATATGAACATGAAAGGGCAGGTTTGTTGGGGTAAAGGGAGCATTTGCAGTGAACTAATCAAATACAGAAAAGAAACAAAAGCATTGTAATCTGATACATGCAGGCAAATAGAATAACAATAATGATTAATACAAAACAACACTGATTACTACAACACACGTCTTTCATTTATTTAAATTTTTCATAATTAATTTATCCTTCATCTTTCGAGAATTTTCGAAGTAGTACGGCCACTAAGCATGCACAAACGCGAAACCCAAGGTACCCAATTTCTTATGAACCGATGGCCTGATTTCAATCAAATTCGGTGGGTAGTTGGGGTGGAACTTCCAGATGGTCCCTTATGAATTTCACAGCAGTCGGATCATTGATATGCGCCGCGGCAAGTCTGAAGGCAAGCCTCATGGCAAACCTGACCGTAGTCAAAAGGCAAACCAGAAGGCAAAACTCGAGACAAACTGCATGGCCAACCTTCAGGCAAACCTCGAGACCACCTAGAGGCCAACCTTGAGCCCAACCTAGAGGCAAACCTCCAGGCCAACTTCGAGGCGAACCTAGTGACGGACCCCAGGGCAAACCTCAAGGTAAACCTGAAGGCCAACCTCAAGGCAAACCTCTAGGCAAAAATCAAGGTGAACCTCAAGGCAAGCTTCATGGCAAACCTGACCATAGTCAAAAGGCAAACCCCAGGGCGTACCCAAGCGCAAAACCCAGAGCGAACCCTACAGCGAATCCCAAGCCAATCCTCAAGGCAAACAATGAGGCCAACTTCGAGGCAAACCTCAAGGCGAATATAACTTAAATCACTTGCGGCAGAACAAGCCGAAACCGAACCGGTCTACAGTTTGTTAGTTTACGTGGGAATAGACTATTCTATTTTTATCCCGTAGTTTTTTGCTCAAGGCAAACGTCGAGGCCACCCTCGTGGCCAACCCCAGGGCAAACATCCAGGTAAACCTGAGGGCTGTGACGGTATATATGGGAATCCCGTCCATCTTGGATGCGTGCTCTTCCCGATCTTTTTGACACGCGGCTGAAGGGGCGGTCGATTCGCGGAAACGAATCGTCAACTCCTGGAGGCATTGCGTTATAATCAAACCATTGTCTCCGGGGGCAGTTGTCACACTGCCTCCCTACCTTTCTAGAGGATGGAGAGGGGGAAACTAGGTAAACCCTAGGGCGAACCCCGAGGCAAACATCGAGGTGAGCCTTGAGGCAAACCTCAAGGTAAACCTGAAGGCCAACCTCAAGGCAAACATCAAGGTGAACCTCAAGGCAAGCCTCATGGCAAACCTGACCAGTCAAGGCAAACCCCAGGGCGTACCCAAGGGCGAACCCTACGGCGAATCCCGAGCCAATCCTCGAGGCAAACAATGAGGCCAACTTCGAGGCAAACCTCAAAGCGAACGTCAAGGCCACCCTTGTGGCGAACCCCAGGGCAAACCTCAAAGCGAACAGCAAGGCCACCCTTGTGGCGAACCCCAGGGCAAACCTCAAGGCAAACCTGAGGGCTAATCTCAAGGCAAACCTCTAGGTGTACCTCAAGGCAAGCCTCATGGCAAACCTGACCATAGTCCAAAGGCAAACCTCGAGACCAACCATGACGCCAACTTCGAGGCAAACATCTAATCCAAACCTCGAGGAAACCCCAGGGCGAACCTCAAGGTAAACCTGAAGGCCAACCTTTAGGCAAACATCAAGGTGAACCTCATGGCAAACCTGAAGGCAAATCTCAAGGCCAACCTCAAGGCACACCTCGTGGTGAACCCAAGTGTGTACCCCAGGGCTAGCATATACCTAAGTACCTAAGTAGGTACCTAATACAAAGAAAATGATAAAATAAATTATTATCAAACTTCTGACATAGCTATTAGCTAGGTATCCAATCACTACAAACCTTGAATTAATGTGTGTTAGACATTTAGTAGCAAGGGTAAGCCAGTTGTCAGTAGCTGCTTCTATTTCAGAACGAACTTGCAGCCATTGCTCTCGTTTTGCTGGACCAATAAGACCTGAAATCGAATAAGGACACAGCTGAAAATGAAATAAGTACGACAACCTATCGATCCAGAATCAATTTCCTATCACAGATTATTGAATGAACGAAAATACAGAACTGGAAAGTGTGGACAATTGAAAAGTCAAAATCTTCAACTACTCAAGGTCAAAAAATTGAGTTCAAATTGTATGCAATTTTTAGTTTTCATCCTATAACACTGTGAGAACGCCTTAGTAAATTAAGTAAGTATGACAACCCATCGATCCAGAATCAATTTCCTATCACAGATTATTCATTGCTGAATGAACAAAAATACAGAACCGGAAAGTGGGGACGATTTCATAAGTCAAAATCTTCAACTACCTACTTAAGGTCAAAAAAATTAGGTATGTTAAAATTGTATGCAACTTTTAATTTTCATTCTATTTGTGAGAACGCTTACTAACTAATGTAAACAAAAAAGTCTTCCTCTTTCATCCCCATCCTTGCTTCAACGTCATTTTAAAGAAAATCACTGTCTCAAAACATGACACAGAACGAGTAAACAATGTTAAAAATAATAATTAGAGCAGTTTGAAATATGTGGAAATATATACTCACCACCAACTGAGTTGCAGTAGTTGTTATAAACCTGTTTCATTTTCCGATACCTGAAAGGATAAAACAAATATGAGGAGAAGGCCTATGGTGATTCGCCCACATCATGGGATAGAAAAGTCAACAGCAAAGTCTCAATTGCAGAATATCGTAAAGGAAACAGCGGAATTTCACACAAATGACAAGTGTAATGATTTTCAAAAACATAACAACCCATTTGTCCGCGTATCAACTCCCAAACTCTCTACAAAAATGTCTGAGGCCTGGGAGTGTAGCTGACACTACGATATAATAGAAACTGCATGCAAGGCCAATAGCCGAAGGCCCACCTGGTACTGATTTATAATATCCATAACCCCCCTCACTTAGCTACTATGGATACCACGAGTGGTTTCCATTACCCAGCAGCAGCATTTTGCGGTTCTCATGCTTCCTAAATATAATAACTGAGCTTGACTGGGAAGTAATGGTAACTATGATATATTTCTAATGCACTACGAACATCAGCAACTTTCTGCACAAAATTATGTTTTAAAACGGTTAAATTTGTGATTTTACCATAGCCAAAACACAATTTTATGATGAATTATGTACATCAAAGTGATCACCAACCTAAAAGCGAGCTTCCTCATCCAGTCAACGCCGCCTCTTACACCGCCGCCACCCAGGCCACCTCCTGTCAAGTTGCCACCACCCATGTTCCCGCCAGCAGACGTCATCGAGAAGCCGTCTGTTGCAAAGTTGTATGTCGACAGATCCTGACCGTTGTCGTCGGACGAGACGTCGTCAATGTGCACTTGATCACAGTCCTGGAAATTACAATACGGGAACAGTTAAATTAATATGCTGACCTATTTTTTGGTGCCTGGTATGTACAGCAAAGATAACCACAACAGAGTGTTCCTAGGAGATACCGCTGCTCAGATGCGTCAACCTTACGTCTCAGAAAAGTGTTCTGCGCATTCCCCAAATGGCTGGTTGACTATCATACGGCTGACGTATTTGGCCGCATACATCCGTCACGGCCTCTCGATCCCGTGAAATGTAACGACTAGACCGTGTGTAAAAGTAACCTGACATGTTGAAAAACCGTAGGTAGCTACTACGTGCAACATTGAAAACGTTATCGCGATGAATTTTCCTAATACACCAACGTTTTCGCAACCCAAATACCTACCTCCCTTTCAAGCCGTTTCTGCTCAGGAGAATCAAGAGGAAAGAGAAGTTGTTATGGAAACACACATCATTGTAGAAGATCATGAAAATCATATGAAGCAGAACCCATAGAATCGGATTTTTGAGGGTGATGAATTGATTAAACTTTCTTGCTTTAACCAAATTTAGCAACAGCAAACAATTACTAACTTTCTTCACAAACTTTTCTGATAATCCAAACTCAAGTTATGCCCATTTTTCGTGTTTTGTGTTGGTGTACCATAAAACATTTCTGTACATTCTGTCTTCCTAACCTGTAGAACACACCTGTAGTACATTGTTTTCTTAACCTAAAAAATGAAATGGTTTCAAAGGCTTAAGCTTTTTTTAGTTTAACCTACTTTTCCTTCATAATAAAACCTAGTTTCAACCTGGTTTAGCAGTCACACACACATTCATACCAGTAGAAAAAGAAGCCAAATACCTATGTACTGCAGAAGCAAACCAACTTTATACAAACTTAGTTTTGCAATAACTAATATGAAGTTCTTCAAATTTAACAGGCTGCTGACTTCATATTTAACAGAGCTGGTGCACAGTGGTTTCTTTTATGTCTGTGTGTAGCTCTTCTGTCTTTTGAGATGGAAGAGGGTGGAATTCGTGTTACTTCAACAGTCAGTAAGGAATTGACGTAACTTTAAGATCCCGACTCTCATGCTCAGTTGTCTCTCGTAACCCATGGCAGCCGGTTAGCATCCCTGCTGTTCACCCTAACAGGGGATACGGTATTGATATCACCGCATCTCCTAGGAACTCTCTAATAAGGCCGTCCGCACACGGGTAGATCATAGGCCGTACAATCTACAAGGCATCGACGGCTGAGGATTAGTTCGAGTGGTGAGTTTGGCAGTGAACGGGAAACTTCGAGCGTCCCAAGGCCATTCCAATGACATGGAAGTAATATTCTCAAATTACTATTATTTATCGTCAGCATTATTTTACAGCACTGTTTTTGTGGATTGCACACTTCTCGTCACATGTTACAGAAGTTTAGTATGGAAAACAAATATTGTAATAATTCATTATTAAAAACTTTGAAAATAAATAGGTACCATATAAACTAAAATTATGATAAATTTCAACTTAATTCTGTGACATAAATCAGACATTCTATAAGAATCTGGAATAACTTTCTTGCAGTTCTCTAGCACCAGTAGTGAAAGTTTCGTCCCAAGTAAGGGTGCACCCACGCTCTCAGCGCCCTTCTCTTCCTCTGCAGGTACTGACAAAACACAATAATATTCTCCTCATCACTCGAATTTCCATCGTATCAGGCTACTATCGAAATATGGGGCACCTTTCTGGATGGAAGACCGCAGCCCATGAAAAATGATATTTTCATGCTCGGGCACATGCATTAAACGTACGCTAAATTCGTTTTTTCAGATGGCAAACCCCCATTTGGGGGCTGACTGAACTCTGAGACCAAAATCGAGGAGACTAAACTTAACTTAACTTACCCGTGTGCGGCCTAACGTATCACTTTCCTTACTCAACCTGAAGGATATGAAGGTAAGAGGAAAAGTACTGACATCTGAAAACAGTTTGCTGAGCTAACCCGAATCACCCAGTCTGATACCATATCAATGGTTCAGACAGATGTATGAGTGTGAAGTATCCCGTGTTTTTTTACTAGAACTACTATAAAAAGAAACTGAATACCAAATTTATATTTAAAAAAAAGGGAACCTGGCTTTTCCTATTAGAGATACTGAACTTCCAGTCCACATATCGAACCCTATCAGAAGGGCCAGTTTCTGCAAGGAACGTGACTGGGGAACTTGAACTCACTTCAACATCATTAAAGAAGAAATTGGAATCCGCCAAGTTGAAAATCAGCTCTTCCATCTTGAATCCAAGTTGGACGATGGTCTGAGTGTCCTGAAACCAAAATGAGCAATGAGAGATTATGTTATCTGTACTGTAATGCAATATGATGGATGCAATGGAGGAAAATCGAATCCACACAGCTTAACGAGGGACTGGGAGATGCATTTTATGAAACATTTTGTTGTTTACTGGCAAATCGGTGGGCTCCTTTTACAAGGCGCAGGGAATCTCGTAACATTATCTCAAGGAAAACAAGATGGCTTGAAAAATAGCATCTAGGAAGAGTGATCAGTAGATCAAACCGGTGACTTAGAGCACAGGGCAGCAACTATGAGTAGAGCATCTATGAGATTTCTCTCCTTGCCAAATATTCCCATTTTAATGCAGATCTCGCCGTCTAACACGACCTGTCCACTGCCACTGACCTCTCCTAATGTCCTTCTAAACAAGCGATTAGTCCTTCACAGCTCAGTACATATTTGAGCTCGTATCGAGATACCAAATCCCCAGGAGCCGGCAAAAATCAGGACAAAGGCACTGAAATTTCATGTGAACTAGGCATCAGTTTGGTTCTTAGAGACAAATTTTCGTAATTCCCTTAGAGATTCAGCTGGACCTGTGCCCTAGAAAGCAAGTTAAAATCTGGAGTGGAAGCAGTGAATAACTTATCAGATGGACAAATGAACTTAAGATACAAGATCAGATGTTCCAAAAACGTTGAATAGTTGTAGCCATTAATGCAGGTAAAGACAGCACAGCAGTGCCCAAGTAGAACAGAGCTAAGCAGCTAAGTCTTACCCCATGTGGACTTCTGCCACAATGGATGCTTGCTTGTTTTGAGATTAAACAACACCTACTGACTTTTCTTCAGAATGGATGCTATACAATCCCGGACTGTATCCAACGGATTTACCCACCTTGTTGTATTTGGAAGCGTAGGAACCGGTGAGAAGGGAATGGAATATGATGATGGTCTCATCGAGATCCCAGATGAAGACTCGCTCGAGTCTCGAGTCCATCCCTCCAACTCCCGGGGCAGCTGATGGTGAGGGCGGACCCAGAGGACAGCTCACCCTCCTCCCTCGTCCTCTACCACTGGTTTCTAAAGCAAAACAATTACAATTAGTTCAAGGAAACGCTGAGCAGTTAGTGCTGTGACTCCGGGGGACTTGAAGTTGCAAACTTCTACTTTAGCTGCAGACACAAGTCAAAACTTACAATCATTGAGTAAGACTATGGGATCTAACAAACGAAATGTGTGAGAAACCTTAGCAGGTAGAGTTGCCTAAATGAAGAAGGTACCGCAGTAACTCGTCTCTTTTAAATTAATATTACATTTAAACTAGCGAAAAACCCATGAATTTGCCGAAGTAGCAATGACAATTTATTACGAAAAAAGCTACCAATAATTTATTACGTACAAAGCTCATTCATTTCTGTACAGAAAAACTTCAATTCAAAGGTTTTTCATAAGAATTATTAAACAATGATTTGGTTACATTAAATGATGAAGATAGATAACCTTACAGAAGAGAAAGGGTATGGCCTATGCTTGCAAAATACGCTCAATGACTCTAACATGTATAGTTGACTGTAATAATGGCGAAACATTCATCAGTAATAATTATTACATTTTTTGGTGCGCCTCCTAATATTTCAGTATTTTTACAAAGTCAGAAGTCAACCTAATTGAGATCAAGCAGGCACACAGATTTTATACCAACATGTTCATATCAACACGTAAAATATCTTCCACAGGCTTCACATGGTCCATTCACAAGCACTCCCAGTGGTATAAACCTTATTATTTAGTGAGCAATCAAGTGCATCTGAGCAATTTTGTATTTTTACCAAGATTTGGCTGAAACCACGTTCTTACTGTGGTAAATATGGGTTATTAAATATCACCCATTTGCGTGGAAACCTCACAATCATGAAATTAAATAATAAATCCTTCAATCAATTTTTTTTTTTTTGAGAAATGTATAACAGAATTGATGGAAATGGGTCAGGACATGAAAGAAGAAAATTAGAACATCTTTGAAGAGCTGAAACATGTTTTGGTTTGGACCAAGAGAGTTGCAATACGACCTTAACTCGTAGAACATTTTTATCGACGATTTGAGGGAGGTTCCAAGCAGTTTCACATGTATCATAAAAGAGAAAAATTAGCCAGATCGGCTGGAGGTCTGAAAATCACTCCTGGATCAGTTACAAAGAATCGGGGAAAAAATGGAAATAGGTTAATACTTCAGCTACGTGGAGTGTTAGTGGGTCGACTCAGTAGCCTCCTTAGTTACACATTTCAGAAACTGACCTAAAAGTGATTTTGTCTCCAACAAATTCGATAAAATGAGATACGCACGAGATAAGTACATTTACACGAGTTGGACACAGTGAATCCGATGAAATGATCAACTTTTGATCAAAATGGTATTGAAAAACAACTCCCTTTGCACGGCACAACCCACAGCCCATGTGTCTTTATGAACTTCGCGACAATATGACGACGCGGCAATCGAAGAAAAAATACCCGGTAGCTACTGAAATTCAAATCCAAATGAAATGCCTTTGGCAGAAAAAAGAAAATGGGCGCTCAATGACTCAAGGATGAGATGAGTTATTCCAATTGAAAATCAGATCACGGATCGGCTGACCGCGTTAACTATCTGAAAGGAAAGAAGAACCGAATCAAGTATGAAGAGTGCATCAAATTTTCAGTTGATCATTTTCAGTCGCAGAGCCATTCAAAATGAGTTGTCAAGTTACCAAACCATTGATATTTAAGCTAGGTAGACGTATCCATGGTGATTTACGAGCATGAAAATAACAGTTTCCACCATAATGGGCTTTGGGCAAAAGTAACGTATCAGTAAAAATACGTGTTGAATTATTTTTAAGATGAATCAATAATCAGCTCAATTTTTTGCTGCATGCTTAAAGAGAGAACGATCCACATCAACTTTGCCATTTCAAAAGGAATCCCCTAACTGACTTCCTGATCGTTTCAGTGGACAAAAATGCTGAACTTGTAGGACAGCAGTACGTAGGTGCATAGCAATTTAGAGAGGTTGTAATCTTCGAGGGACTATCCGATAGGTGCTCTGAGGCAGGAGTGTGAACAAAACACCAAATTTACGGAGAATCCAACAGTTTAATCCGAGTTCGAATCCCAAAGAACTCCATTATTTGTGAGAAAACTACTATTAGTAGGTACTTTTGAACTACATTATAAGTACCTACTTAAATAACTGTAGCAATGGGCAATTATCATGAATTTTGTTTGCATTTGTTCTCCATAGTTTGTGATGTAAGATAGACGATAGTAAGGCTGAATCGGGAAAATATGCCTCCTTCATATTTTGAGAGATATTCAAACTCCGAGATTTCAAAAAACAGGCGGGGAACAGCACGCTGCTTTTGCCTGTGACTTGCGCGGATATGGGTTCTGATTGGCTGGCAAGTGGCAGCAGATAGGAAATGGCCAGTCGACGCGTTATATCTGTGTGACATAAGCAAGCTTCTTCTTCTACGTGTTTTTCTTCATCGACAAAGCAATTTTCCATAACCTTTTTCAAAAGTGTAGAGGAAGATTATTATAAAATCAGTAACAAGTGTTCTTTGAGGATACGTGATAACTGCCCATTACCAAGCTACTGTAGGCAAAGAAATCACGTCACAAATTATTTCAACGTACTTTCACTTCTTCTCGTTTCCGCCTTGATGGGTGATGTTGGCTCACTAGTCGAAGGTGAGTCTGTTCTATGTTGGATGTAAGCTGCAGGCGGCTGGTGGTAGTAGGACTGCTGATTGGCAGCAGCGTAGTAGCTTGCAACAGCAGCAACGCCGCTACTCGTGTAGCCTGCCGGACTGTACCCACTGTAATCCTGCTGAGCGGCCGTATAGGCGTGGGCAGGGTTATACGACCCGTAACTACCATATACTGCGCTAGGCCCGTTCTGCTGGTATGAGCTGCTGTAGTTCATATACCCATTGTTCAGCTTGCAATGACTCCGATTACCTGATGAAGAAATAAAAAACGTTATCAGGTGATTTTCAGATTATCCACTAAAAATAATTACAGAAATCTAGCCCTAATGAATCATGAAGAAACACATACTGCCCACAGACAATTCATACATCTCCCGTAGGGACCAAGGGACCTTGTAAACTAGTGCAGATATCAAACAAATTGTATCAGGCATAGCTAGAGCAGACGAACACTTTCATACTTGGGTCAAACAGATGGCTCGACCCATTGAGATAGGAGTACAGACAGAGAGGACTGAAGCGTGTGAGACTGAGAGCTGGCTGCAAAGAAAATGACTGTACCATACTCTCCTGCCAGGTGTTGAAAACTACTCTGGAGCGTCTTACTTAAGTTGTGATTTCCCTTATGAATTTTTTTTTCTTTTCAAGCGTTTATTTTTATATAACAACTAGTTACACAAATGTAGTTTTACAAGTAACTCTAGTTATTTACTTCAACTATCTTTACGCATTGTTTTTATGGTGAATGTTCACAAGCAGGCACCACACTAGATTTTTACATTACAACGTCAGCATCCAAGATCGTGGGTTTGGTTCTTTTCAGACGCCGAACTTGCTGCGAATTGTCCAGTAGCTGAAAAGCTTCTATATTTGAGTGCACGTGAAGCCGGTTCTCGTAACGTCGTGCTGTTTTTTTAACGACATCTATGACGCTCTCCACGCGTAAGTCTCTGTGGAGGTCGTCGTTTCTAATGTACCAGGGAGCATTTACAATGCTTCTGAGCACTTTATTCTGAAATGTTTGAATTATTTTCACATTTGTTTTGTCTGTACAGCCCCATAGCTGAATTCCATAGGACCAAATCGGCATCAATACTGTCTTATATAACAGTACTTTATTGTGGGTGCTGAGTTGAGAGTATCGGCCAATCAGCCAATATAATTTTCTGTATTTAATTGAGAGCTCTTTCTGTTTCTTCTTGACATGCTCTTTCCACTTTAGCTTCACATCTAGAGTCATCCCTAGATATTTTGCTGAGTTAGCATATGGAATGGTGTTGTGATTGATCTCCAATGCACGTTAATGAGTCTATTTTATTTACCCACAGAAACTTGAGGTAATTTCAGAACCACTGCCAAATTTCTTATATTTAGGGACCCAGGAGCGTCCTGCCCGTCAGGAAACTGAAAAACTCGAAGTAACCAAGAACACTGTTCACACGACAGAAAAAGTAGGGTTTTTACCCCCTCCCACCGCGCCCACAACACGGCCACTGGGGGTCACCGGTGTTGATTTTTCGTACACCCACTCTCTAGGGACACCTGAGGACGTGCACCAATTTCAACCACCAGCTGCCGGAGTTACGAAGCTTGAGATTCGCTATTATTCAAGTTTTTCTACTTGTTGTCGTCCTTCTTGTTCTATGATAGGGCTTCAGCCTCACAGACCGAGCTGAAATGTTGCACATACATTCGCTATGCTCCAACGAACTGCCTTTAATGCACCCCCCCCCCCCCCCCCCAACCATTGGAGTTGGTTTCTGGAGCAGGTAGGTTAGAAAGAGGGGTTTAAGAGCTGAAATTTGGGACACTTGTTCACAGGGGCTCCCTGAGGAAGTGGTAAAAATATAAACTCGTTCGGTTCAGTAGAAGCCGAATTAGTGTTTAAAACGCTGCAAATTATATGTCAAATATAACGAGAAATTTTATAAAAGGTATAACATGAGGAAAGCCAACTGGGAAATTTTAGGAAAAACCGGAGGGTTTCAGAACTTTTACTAAAGAAGCTCCACGCCAAGCAGTATTGAAAGCCTTGCTACTTCGGCGGGCAAAATGGATTTCACTCCTTTTCGCCGCTGAGGAGGTTTTCTTGCCGGGCAAATGTTTCAACAGGGTTGTTATTGCGGGGATATTTTATAATAACCTGCTTATAAGTGATAACGTTTGGGAAGGAAAAAATAATTCTATTTTAAAACCAAAATGTTCACTAGCAAACTGCGTTTTTAGACCTTTCTGAATAATGGTTCCACGTCTGGTCTGCGTCCGCCAATCCTGCGTCCTTTTGTAACTACACAGAAGAACGGTCGTAATGTTCTGAAATTTAGAGGGAGAGAGGGAGCTGGTTCTCCACAGTAAAATTTTCTCCAGTTACCAACCTCTGTGTTCTCATGTGTAGGTAGTTAATAAGATTGGCGATGAACGAATTCCATCTCTGATTCGAAAGGGGGAAAAAATTGCAAATTTTCTTTCTTAACATCAAATGTTTAATGAAACGAAAACGTGAAAGGTCCACCTCCTATGTACCGTGTTAAGGGTGGCAATATAAATGTGCGAATAATGGCTTAGAGGTTTCGAGTTACCTGATACGACTTCATAAATAAATATGAGGCGAAGAATGTTTTATGCACACGAAAAAATATTATCCTTGGCAATAAAATGTCAGTGCAAAAGAACAATTTTCAAGGCAACAAAAGTGAAAATAAGAAAAGCGTTACATGAACGACTTGACCTTCTGACTGAAAAGCGGCCGAACTCGTAGCCACAGCCTCCGATGGCATCTTGGAGAACTTGGTTTGAACCAAAAGATCAGGTTTCGAGCAACAACTCCGCATACAAGAAACGGTTCTCTCGTCTTCTACTGACATTTTTTAAATAATAACTAAACAACACTGGTGGTATTTTTTTACGCCTTCTGAAACCACGAAACCAATGACAAAAGGTAAAAGGCGACACCTGGGAGACTTATTAACCGCTGAGTCTCATTTCAGATTTTTTTTGATTTTTTTATGGGGGGACACCGGTGATAAAGGTTTATTCGGTTGAAAGTCATTTGGCCATCCCAATTACTGACTGCAACCCAATTTGACGGGGTAATGGTGGTCGTAAAAATGATTTCATGGTGGGTGGCTCCCCAATTAGATAGGCTTCCCTATCGCTTGTTCATACAAATCTTTGCCTTCTCGTGCAGGGTTTGGATACACTAGGATCATCGAAGAAGAAAGTAGGTGGCACAATTGATAACTATCTAGTGGAAGGCTTGAATCATTTCTACAATCAGCCAGCGCCAAAGCCAGTAAAACGGCCGTGAACATTTTATCGCTTGGATAATAAAATTTTAATTTGATTTACTTTTGTTCAGGTCACAACATTAGGTAACTACTTAAATGGAAAGATTTAGTTTTCAATATTTTGAAATCTTGTGAACAGAAAAACAGCGTGAATTTTGTTGTCTCAAGAAAAGGAATATAAAAGTAGAACTGTATAACATCGCGTTACAAAGAATATTGACCACTAAATATCAATTCACACACTAAAACACCGAAGAAATACTACAAAACACACAAATTGTTAGCCTTCTGGGAGGTGATGTAAAAATACATTGCAACCACGGCAATGGGAGAGGCGAACCTGAAATAGTCCACTAAGAGATGGTGCCCCAAGAGAACTACGTTATAGCATACCTACCACATGGATTTTCTGGTAATGAAGAAGGAAGGAGTACTATGAAAGACAGGAGGATGGAAGAGCAAATGTCAAAAAAGAAGACAGAGAAAATTAGCTGAGTGAGCTCGGCAACAATGGCTGGAGGCCCCTTTGAATGGATGGCGTTGGATATGTCCTTGTGCCATTCCCCACATCAAGGAATCACAATAGATTCAGGCTGGTTGCAGTGATTACTAAACGGCCCGAGGCTACACCAAACCAAGAAGCACAAGCAGCAGTTTTCAGGCGAAATGCGGTGCCAGGGGAGCTTCAGAAAGATCAGGAACGAAAGTCTGAATTAAAATTAATGGAAGAGGTCGCTACAATCATGGAAACACAAAAGACGAGAACTACAGCACTTCTCCCCCAGTCGAATGGACAGGTAGTGAAGATGAATCGAACCCTGACAAGGTTCCTTGCCATGTTCGTAAATGGGCGGACTGGGATGAAAAAGCTCCCAATATTTCTGTTGGCATACTGCTTGGCAACATATCCCACAACGGCATATTCACCCACTCAGCTCCTTTTTGGAAGAGATCCCCATCACGCAGACACAGTCACGCGCCATCCCGCAGGATGACTGCCAGTAACAACTTGTTACGCTTTTCAGTTACGGCACAATATGCAGGAAAGCGGGATTTGGCTGGAGAGACAGCAGGATTGAAATGAGAGCACAACATGCATTTTATGATCGCTGCGCAAAACAACCAAAATGAGTGCCGGCTCGGCCCCAAGCTACAGCCACGGTGGTCAGGATCATGACACAAAGAGAAGTGATGTGTTGTTCCAGCTGAAGTTGGGAAGAAAACTCATCCCTCATCTTCATCTTCATGCCAATTGGGGGGAGGGTGGGGGGGGGGTCAAGCCACTGGGCAGGCTCAAGGAAGGAGGGGAAAGTGTGTTAAACCCACAACAAAGGATCGGGTGGTTTTGTTATTTAGTTGTACAAGTTGTTTACTTGTCAAAAGTGGTTGTTGCGTTTTGGGAATGAGTTGAAAATACAGTGGGTACTAAGGTATTATACGGAGGCCACTAGTTTCCACCGTGCTGGGGCGGTGTAATTATGATTGAGGTTTGTAAACACCTTATCGACAATATCCTTGATATTAATGAATCAGAATGATGAATCCTTAATAAGAATGAATTCTTACTGTTAGTTCATTAAATTCTGTCCAACAAAACGATGTAGTTTTCTCGTTTCCCCGGAAAGGGGAACCCTCTCAAAACTAGCGGCCTCCGTATAATACCTAAGTACCATACAGTGTCTTTGGTATTGTTATTTTTGCGAGCTATTACAAGCAGATGAAAAATCTTTGAGTCAGAAGAGATGGGGAACGAAGTGTGAGGTCGTTGAGAAGCTGGCAAGATAAAAGAAAAAGGGGTCAAGGAGCTGGTCTAGCTGGTTGGAAAGAGTTAAGAAAGGTCGGTTTCTACCTCAGCGGCCATGGCTAACAAGAGGCATACTTCCACAGGAGAGGAAAAGTAGCAGCGACAGGTACAGCAAAGATGAAACAGAAAACAGGTGATGCAAAACATACTTTCTCCACGTGCGAATGGTGGGCAGATAGGAGAGAATGGCTGCACCAAATAACAACTTGACCATGAGATAAGAGTTTATTAAATGACCAGACTACAGGTATTTGAGGTTCTCGTTGGTAATTTCAGGATGGGAGTCTGGACACTGGTGTGTGTGCGTGTTTGTGTGTGTGTGTGCGCACTTTCAGGTTTACTGTCTTCGACGACGACGTATCGGATGTACTTTAGCAGTCAAGTTTTGTTGATAAGGCGTTGACGTTTTGCGTTGCATTCAACTGTGAGGTTTCACTAGTTCTTACTAACTGTAACAAGAAAGTAATGCGTCTACCTATTAGTAGGTAGCAGATACGATGTGACTTACTTAGCCATTAACGGGCAATGCACAGTCTCTATTTGAATGAGACGGATTCCTATCCGGTCGATCCCTCGACCAATCAAAATGCTTCTGTGGCGGACATTTCAAAAAACTTCGACGAATTCATAAAAAGTTTTTGGAAGTTGCAGTTAATCCTTGATCAAAAAGACCTAGCTCGCCATCGACGTTGAACAAACTCATAATCTTCATATTTATGTAGAAGACTTTTTTACGCATCCAGTAGATAGGTAAGCCGTAACCATAAAACGGACAGTGAAGAATGACTGTGTGGGTAATGTGAAGAAAATCCAAACCCAACTATTTTCCGTTAAAAATCAGCCGACTTTTATATGTAGAACTGGAACTTACAGAATATTATGGAGAAACACCAAACACCTGCAACTTGTTGCAATCTGCCTGCACAATTATAATAATCCACTGTCACAAGTCTACACTTGTAGCTATGTGAAACACAATTCATCAAGTTTTCTACAACTTTTGCTATAATCGACTTGTAACTTGTTGCTTTATGAAACAGACCCCAGGCATAATCGGTGCCCGCGTAGAAGTTGTAAATTGGATTTCCTCATACCATATGACCCCGAAAACATTTTCACCAGATCTTATTAAGTGGACCCCAGTAAAGTATGTTATGAAATCGCTCAAAGAAGTAAATAAAATACTACAGAAATCGTAGCATACTTAGAACACAGAGAGTTTGTAAGGCAGCAAAAGTCAGGTAATCATGAATCATTAATTGTGCATAAATAATCCTCAAGTGCCTCCCAAGCTATAAATAAAAGGTGCTGTCCAATTCTCTGAAGAGGCACACCAAATAATCTGACGCTTATTCGATCAAATTGTGTTACCGACACTAATAATAATTGGATAATTATATAAATCTTCATATAGTTAGGTAGAAAAATAGTGTAATCTCAACTGACTATTAGGAAGGTATCCTGGAGGAGTATAGGGGCTACCGTAGAATCCTGTCGTCGCATTCACGTATGTCCCTGTCTGTCCACTCACAGCAGTTGTTCCAGTGCCACCATAATTTTGTACGCTGAAGAAAAAGAAAACAATCAAATTTCCAAAAGCCATCACCAATATGCTAACCTTCATACCATGCAGTACTAAAGTAGACTCAGAACCCAACACAAAATGTTAGGGGTGGACGGACATGACAGCATTCAGTACTGTATAAGATCACAGGAAAAACCAACAGCTAGGAATATTATCAATACTGAATATTTCAAAATAATACAGAGTTTATAAGAACGCACTACTTTCTTGACTTCGGCAGTTTTAAAGTCATGGATGAGGAAGAATCTCGAAAGTGCAAGCCAAGGTAAAAAGGCCATGGGATCTTTACATTAATCTAGAGCTACTTTACATTCTAGTATTATAATAAATATCTATCTATCTAGTCTATCGAATATAGAAATGATTCAGAGTATAAATAAATGAGCTATTCTTGTGACAGGTGTAGAAGCCGTCCAATGGCGAATTTTCAGCAAAAATTTTTCTTGGAAAAAAATATTCACAACTCTTGGAAAAACGGAAGTTTGAAGCCCGTTTTAAAAATCGCTGCAAATCCCTGCACAACGGTTTATTATTTTGTACAGATCACAGCTCTCTGTATAGATAACCCGTCTATATAATATAATATGTACTATTCTATACATATTATGTAGATCACAGACCCTCCGAAGGTTAGTACCTAACCCTCTACTCGTTACTAGGTACCTACCTAGGAAAATTGTTGATGTGGAGTGAAATAGATGCCCCTTCTGCGTTGATCACTGTTTTCTGTGGTCAGTACCTGCCCTCGTGGTCAAGTATAATGAACCGTTGTCTAATAACTTGCCCATCAATAATACTTCAACGGTTCTTCAAGTTGCAAAAGTACCGATTAACAAAATCCAATAGTCCATCACTTATCAAATGAAATAATATCGCAGAACAACCAACTCAACTTCATACAGCCATCCTTGATTATAATCAGGTGCTCCCTAGTGATGATATCCGGTCTGGATTTATACCGTTTGATTCACGATCGTGTTGACGATGCTTTTTGGTGCACATGAACGGCTGGACGTACAATGCTCCGGGTGGTCTCAAAAAATTGTTTAGCTCAAGACAAATTTAATAACGTAAAAAAAACCATACCCTTCTACCGAAAGTTTTCGAGCTACGGCGTTCTGAAAATTGCAACCCCTATTTTTAACCCCTTAGAAATGACTGACAGTAACGCCGAGCTTCGAGGACCAACTAGACCCCGAACGGAACCTATAACCCGAAGTTCATCAATTTTTTTCAAGGTAACTCAGAAAAGTGCTCAGTACGGCTTACGGCGTACAGACAGAAATTTTTTTATTGCATTTTTTTATTGGATTCTACATACCCTGAAACGTAAACCATCAAATTATATAATATGTATAATATATATGTATATAATGTAATTATATAATATATATAATTGACATAAGCTACTGTAGGTATATGAGTAACCATACCTTTGATAGTATTGCGAATCACCGTAATAACCATGGCTCCTGTTGTAGCTGCAGTCACTGTAGTTGGCGTCGGATCCCGGCAACTCCTGGAGAGGGCTGCTATCAGATTCCGTTTTTACCTCTGACAAACCTACAGAACAAGTACGTTTACAATGAGGAATACAATTTCACGCATATCAAAATGAAATTGGAACACTAGAATATTTTCCAAGCCAATCAATCGACAAAGAATTTCAGAAGAAAATTAAACGACTGTAATGAAACAGAAAAAATAAGTCCTACCTACAAAAACAGCAGGCTCACCAGTTACGGCACCGTGACAGGTTTGGTTGAAATTAAGATTGACTGACGACGAATTCATCCAAGAAATGCAATAAAACCGTTCAATGACTTGCTGCCTTTTTTCGGCTGGTCCCTCACAGCCTCATGTACACAGTCAAATTGACCTTTGATTCTTCAATTTCCAGTCAACCTAACTACCTGTGTCTACGTGCAACCCTTAACGCTCTTTAATATTTGAAATAAGATTAGCGAGTGGAACAAAAGTTCTCCACAAGTACATCCACGACTCTCAAAACAGTCAAATTTACTTATATGACGACAGGAGCGTGTGCACACGCACAATATCGCTACTCCCGCCAATGGAAATTTTCGTGGGTCACAACTCATTTTTTGCTATTCAAAGACGGAATTCTATTTAATGACGGAAATTTACACGTATTGATCACAAAATGAGGTGTTTATGTTGGAAAGTCTAGGCAGGAAACGAGTTTGAAATCTTAATTTCGGAGTTCCCACTAGAAATGAAGTATCAGGTAAATCGCCGAGTAGTTCAACTCAAATCCCCCTTAGAGCGCTAGTGTGTCAATTTAAACGACAATGGATGGCTGGATGGAACCTCAAATTTATAAATAAATTTTTAAAAACATCCTCAAAATCAAACCGAGGACAGGTTATTGAAGGTTGTCAGGAAGGTGCGCCATTTCTAATGTTGGGTTGTTCACAGCATTGAGAACCTTTGCCTCTGAAACTTCGCTCCGCCTCCTTCGGCCAACAGAAAATCAGGTGTCAATAGACCTGATACGTCATTTCTTGCCGCATTTTTACTTTATGGGCTTCAAACTACCACTATTCCAAGAGCTAATTTTATTTTATTTACTTATTTTATTTTTTTAACTTCTTTTTCTTCTTCAAAAAACGATCTTACGAAAATTCCACATCGAGGACAGTCGAGACCCTTAGCATCGCCTTACTGGGACGACTGGTTGTAAGGTGAGTGAGCAGAAATGTTTTGGTAAAGTACGCTCTACTCCTCCACAATGTTGTATATTAGGTATATATTATATATACATTTTTTAAAATCGAATATATATATCTTTTTTTATCGTTTGCCGGTTCGAGGCAATAAAGCCAACTCCTTCCGTGCTGCCCAGTACAGTAGACTCCGGTCAATGAAGGGAGAGTTCAAATTATTACAACCGAGATAAGGAGTCAGTTTAGGGCACTCATCCAGGTGGTCTTCCATGGTGGCCTGCACGTCACACAATGGGCCATATGCTCATCCCCAATATGGGGATTGAGGAGAAAAAAGAAAAACAACAAATTCTGAAAGAAATCATGGAACAGGGAATATTTTTTCCAAAGCTCGCATCCAGATTACTCATCTCCTCACATGGGTGAACAATTTCAAAAATACTCAACGACGTATTTCTATGGGGTGGAACCAGCCAGTACCCATCGTCAAGCGGGTGCTGGCTTGTTCCAAGATGATTTTATTCAATCATCAAAATCCAGCCATAACTTTCATCACCCCATGCGAAAACGTGTTTTCGATGAAGCACCCACATAATATCTACATCAAAGAACGGTCAAAATTATATGAAATTTCCACAATAGGTGCAGGTTGGCCTCGTATAAATTTCATCAAAACCCGATCGCAACGTCCGTTTGCTGATGCGAACGTGCACTCATTTAGCAACCTTAATTTATGAAGGGTTTTTGTTGAAAACGGGACCTACAACTCGAGTTACCCAATAACAATATTAGATCTGGTAATCAAGTAGACGTATCACCAAACGACTTCGGCAAGGTGGGACGCGGGTTAACGTTTCAAGGTACATCCAGTAGGAATTCTATGGGTTATTTTTCAAATCAACAAGATTACATCTTCATTATGCATGGACCGCATTTGACTTTGGCAGAGGTTTCCCCGGAATCAATTCAAATTTTGGTTTATTATTCTCCGAATAATAAAATAATACCTATGCATTCGGGTCGGAAAGTTTTATTTGAAAACCCCCTCAAAAATTTTTGGTTTATTATTCTGTGAATAATACCCCTATGTAAACGCTCAGCAAAAATTTTGTATAGCACCCCCTCAAAATTTTTTCTTTTACGTTTCAAGGTGCGTAGATTCCAAAAACGCTGCAAAGTCCTTGTCACATGGGTTTATTATTCTACTGGACATACCTACAGAAATTTTGGCTGTTCATTTATTGTTTATTTCATGTGAAATAGCTATTTCTGATGGTTTCCACCATTTTTGGCCCCTAAAACACAAATAAGGTACACTCCTTTTTTTTTCAATTTATCTTTGATCATTGGTAGTGCCATTTAATCGTCTTGAACCACGTGTTGATACTACTTCCAGTGTTATTATCAGAGCCCTTCACAATATGGCACTTATTTTTGTGAAATAGGGCCCTAAAAAATATGGCAATATGGCACTTATTTTGGCCCAAATATGAAACTTATTTCTCTCAATATGGCACTTATTTTTCAACCCTCTCCGACCACCCCAGCTATTCTGAGACGATAATATCACAACAATTAATAATAATTAATAATTAATTATTATTATTATTATTAAATAACAAAATCAGGTGAGCTGCAACGCTTTCCATTGAAAATCCCAGCCGTCGATCACTCAGAAGGTATTTCATTTTTGAGAAAGTCTTCTCCACATCAGCTGGTGTTGCCGGGGTGTATTTCATAGAGAGGACATCAGCAGATCCCCAGCCTTCCTTCAGAGTGGCTTCCTCACCAGACAGAGTGGCGACCCCTGGAAGCACCCCATTCCAAAAGGGTTAGAGGCATTAGTAATCCCTCTACACTAATGGCCTCAGGGTTCGAAAATTACTCGTTCAGAAGTCGAAGAAGAAGATTCGAAAATTTTCACTTCAAATCTTCTTTTTTTTCGAAGGAGTTTGGCGAAAAAAAGGCCAAAATGGCACAAACACGGCATTTTCCCAAAAATCAGCCTAATATGGCATTTTTGTATGGCCTTGTATGGATTTTTGAAGGGCTCTGGTTATTATACAAATTGATGGTGATTTCAGACGATTTCCCAGGTTTTTGACTCATTAAAAATCAATTTTGGGAGCTGATCATTTGGTAGAACCTCTATTTTCCACTCTTTGGCCAAAATCTACTTCATATTCGGTCTTGTCGTCCCCAAAAACATGGAAAACGATACCTCAAAAGCTCATGTTACTCACATGTTACTAAAACACAAAAAGTACCTGTTTTTACACACATTTTCACTCATAACACCCCTGGGTATGTTCTGATCGGGCTGAAAAGTTTCGGGACACAACTAGGGCCCAAATGGAGCATGTGTGCGAAAGAACGAATTTTTTAGACCGAAAATGAAGCCGGTACACGTGATACGGCGGACGGCGTACGGTGGACGGACATTGCATTTTTGGAATCTATGCACCTTGAAACGTAAAAGAAAAAAGTTTGAGGGGGTGTTATAAAAATTTTTTGCTGAGCGAATACATAGGTGTATTATTCACAGAATAATAAACCAAAATGCGATGTCCGTCCGCCATGTCGTCGACATCTACCTTAATTTTCTTTCTAAAAAAAATCTCGGCTGAGTGTTGTCCTCTTCTGACCAGATTAAATACATAAGGACGTCTCTTACTACTGAGGGACGTCCTAAAACGGGCTCCTTGATACGTAATATACGGTTTGGATACTAATGAAACCATCCAGGTATGGGGGAGTACGTACGGAAATAGACAGGAGAAATAAGTTTTGTTAAAAAAGGTTGACAGATCCATCACTGCCACAATATAAGCACATTATTATGAAATCAGGAATAACTTACTCGGTATATCAGGAGTGATACTCGTCCAGGGGTAATTATGCGTGAGTGGGTGGCCAGTGGAAACTTGGGTCGACACCAGACAATCTGAAACATGAGGGACGGAATTGTTCTCAATCTCCATCACGATGAAGACATCAATTCACCTGACTATTTCAAACAAACTATTCGAGTGCTCGACTCGATTATTGCGAACTAAAAAGAAACAACCTTTTCAAAATGGGGTTTTAATCGTGGAATTTTATTAAGCCACATAAAATATGGAATAGCTCTCTAACACGACAGTGCTACTTTTTAGCAAATAATTTTATTATAATTAAACAATATTTTAAGGCCTGATGGCGAATAAAATGCATTTAAAAAACACCTAAAATGGACTATTGTTCGACTTAACAACCGGCGAAAACTGCCGGACTAACGATGAACGGTTGACTGGCCAACGTGTCGATTATGCTTTTATGAAAGAAGTTTGAGCGTATTTAGACCAGTGGAATGAAGATTTTCTCTCTACCACACCGTGCAGACAACTACGAGTAGATATTCTGATTTATAGTATACATGCAGGCGACAATATTTATCGGATGCAACAAGGGATTTCGTCCTGTTAGAAATGCATATCTGTGAAACGTAGAACACAAGTTTTACCAGCTATGTAAAATGAAACAAATAGTTATAATTCACAAAATAAGCTACAAGTTCCGACTGTAGACGTGGAAAAAGAGAAAAAGACTAGAAATTCTAAAAATTTATCGACCAAATTAAGCGTATATTAGGTACATCCTATCGCATTTGAAATTCATGTCGGGTTATTGAGTTATTAATAACTAACTGGAGTTGAAGAAATGAAATGTACTTAATTAAACCGAATATTTATGGATCATAAATTCTATAAATCGTCCAGTTATTGATGATTGTATTTTAAGGCACCTGCTGAACGCCATTTGAGGTTGCCCGTTAATTGCTTTGCCCATAATCCGTATTCATGGGCTACAAATAATGGTATTCTCGTTGAAAAGAGGAAAAAGATTTGGGGAATTGTTTTCTTGTCAGCTTTCTATGCTACGCAGGTACACATAGCAGTCATGGATAAGGATGAATTCGATCGTCAAATGTAATGCGGTGTTAGTCACTGAATATTAGAGAGTTTTTCCTTACCACGGTCGGCCTTAGCAGTGTCCTAACACCGTACGATTACCGCGAACCAGGCGGAGAACGCATGAACTAGCTAACACGGGACCGTGGTAGCAGAGCTTCACCCGGGCCATACGAACCCCTACTTTTCTCCGTGTAACCCCTGGAAGGTTTCACTGATAACAGCTGGTTAAAGCTGAATCAATCCTATTTCTTCATCAAGACAACATTCAACAACTATTTCTTTCAATCGACCTAGCTTTTTAGCAGTAGTTTTTATTTGTTTATGATGGAAGACGAATTGAACGATCTGTATTCCAACGATTTGATTGACGGCGACGACCTGAATTTGTGTTCGAATTCTACCTAGAAGCCACTGCTGATAGGAATTCAACTCGATCGATGAGGTAAGTTGGTTATTCAAAAGTTGTCTGTAGTGAATACAGTTCTCTCTTAACCGGCCATTTCGTATTAAATATAAAATCTTATTTCTATATACATGTCCTTTTAGTGTGATTTTCACTAAAAATTCGGTGGCAACAGTTGATGCTTCAAAACATTGGGCGCCAGGTTATGATAAGACACCGTGCGTTTTATCCAAGGACACCGTACTAAGACCACGTGACATCCTGAAAAAGTTAGCATCCATGATGCGTTCCCCTAGATTCCTTATCACGGTGTCCCGACACCGTAGTAAGGAAAAACTCTCTATTAACTAGTGGTGATGAGAAAAGTCGTTTTGGCGGTACCGTTCGTGGTACAAAAGGTTTCAATTTGTTCCTCAGAAAATTTCGCTGTTTTCGCGAATAAAAAGGCACCAAGAAATTTTGTTGGATCACACCAAAATTGGGAATCAGCACCTCAATAAGGTATCTGTATAAAACTTTTACAAGAATTCCAGTCATACAGCACGGCTATAAGAGCGAATTTTCAAAGAAGTATTCGTGCTACTGTGTAACTCTTTTTTGAGAAAAATATTTTCATCACGAAAATAATCCCTCCGCCGTGAATCACCATCCCACACAAGATCAGATGAATTAATATTGATTTTAGCCGTTCACACCTATTTCTGACCCCCAAAAATCCAAATTTGACCACTATTCTGTATGAAAAACAACTGAAATTGTATTTTTATTTCTTTACTCACCCTTCCATACCACTTTCAGTGATGTTACATCAACTGTTCGCGATTTTAGCCGTTTTTACCGATTTTTGACTACAGAAAACTCAAATTTGGCCCCCATAGATTTTTTGAAATTGCTCATCTTCGAACGCATCCTTATGTTTGGCAACACGAAAGTTTTGGCGAAATCTGGAATTTGTATCATGTGCGTACATGATCATCATGAGGATACAAGGATTGATATCGTGTGGAGTGACACATAAACAAATATATATATAATATAAATACATATACCTATACATTTATTGACCGATCCTCAACAATGCCTGAGTCACTATACCTATACGTATAAATGTTTGTTAAAATCTAGGGATGATGTCAGGATGCTGTGAAACGAATTTGCCCATAAATAATTTTCAAAAATTCATGTTCTGAAAATCTTGGACCCATTGCAACAGCGTCATTTTCTCTGAAAACCCGCTAAAAGTAAAGAATAATTTTTATGATGAACAAACTTAACATAATTTATTCAAAGCCAATACAATAGAATTTTTGAAGTCGGCGCCAAATTTTAACTAGACCCCCCCCCCCCTCCTACATACAGCCTTTGCATCCCTTGGTTTTTACACATTTTAACTGAAATTTGGAGCAGACTTAAATTTTGTTGTTGAATTGCTTTGAATAAATTATGTTCGTTTGCTCAGCATAAAAATTATTCTTTGGGCATTTTTAGTTTTATAAAGCTTTTTTGAAGTCGGTTTTGTTTGTGTGTGAATTTTGACAACATTGACTGGGCTACAGGGTTTGCTTGCTCACAACTTTGTAACAACCCACCATGATGAAGTCTTCCGTTCATGTTCAGACTACCTATTCTGATTGACTCTTACTGATTCGTCGAACGACCGTTATTTTTAAGGGTTGTTCAGTCAGTCATGTGAACGGTTCTTTCGTTTTGATTCACTCACATAATTATGTCAGCGTGGAACATGTGATGATTCGTGAGCGTGTTTCTGACACACTATGTCGGAAACCGATATTATTTACTTGAACAATCCCGTACACCTTGGCTAGACTCAGTCCCATGTTTTTGGGAAATTAAAAAATACTCATAATTAACTACCATAATACCATACTGAGACGTCTGACGTAAAGACAGCTAAACACCAAGTTCGAATTAATTAGTTAACAATTAAATGCCAATTACTTGCATACAATTACTTCGGTGCCTAAACTTGCACCCATAATATAGAACTAAATTTAATGAGCCCCTATTAAAATGAATTAATCGAATTAATAAATTTAATTCAGCACAGAAAATAACAATAATAAATAGCTTTTAGGTCATAAATTTATCACAAGCGGTGGATAGGGGAGGGGGGTTCCACACTTTGGTATACTTCAAATTATTTTTCTGCTTCTGCAACCAAGTAACGACACATTTATGGTATCACGTGATATGGAACTTCCAAAATGAGTTAAACTTTTCCAGATCCTGTGGACAATTATTAGAGGTTTCCAATAAATCTAACAGTGACTTTTCATTTTAGAGTTTTTAGGGGGTTTGTTTCTTTGAAAGATTCGTTCGTTTTAATTCATTCACTCGAGAACGATGAATCGTTAGCCAGCCTGAGGGAACCCTCAGCGCTGTCCACTTAAAACTAAGGGTGCCGTCGTACACATAGGACCATGAATCGAAGGGATCAAGAGCCCTGAGAGGAGTCCTAGTGTCTCCCTTCCCCACGCTCCCGTATTGCTCTGGCTGCGGATTCGCAGATAGGGGATAGAGTGGTAGTAGCTACAGAGTCACCTTCTCTGATGGCGAGCCTGCGACCGGTCTGGCCTCTGGGTGGGATGCAAAGCCAGGCAACTGGGATCTTGCTCTTACCAAAGCCGATACCACGGGCGGGGGGAGCCCCAGGCAACCGGCGCGTCGCTTCAGCAAAGTGCCTCCTGTCTGCCCCCCAGTTGAGGTTGGATTCGTGGTGGTCGTGGTTGTCACCCAAGCAACGGAATTGATCCAGATGTGGTGGGAAGACCCCCCCCAGATGGACTTTACGGGTCCATTGGGTAGGCTCCGGCATTTGAGTTTTGTTGGAAACCAAAAACTCGGGAACCAACCTGCTAAGTTGGTAGAGTGAGCTAGAACACTCGCCTCCACCTGTAGGGGTAACAGGAACTTGGGCATACTGACTGAGTTTACAGTCGCCTCCTATGAGGCCTTCCCTGTCTGCTTGCAGCAGGGGGGAGACCGTAAGCCTTGGGCTGGGTTCTCCTAAACCATTGGATATATTGTCCACTTAAAACGTAATTTCGTTTTCTTTCGATCCGTTTGTTGCCCACGCTATACGGAGTTTTGAGATCAAAATCGGCAGTGGGGTTTTCAAGGGTGCTACATTCGATTCTCAGATCAAAAATAAATTCTTACACACGGAAATTGCCCATTCCGGGTTAAATAAAGTTAAAGTTAATGAGGTGGGAATAACTTGTATGAAACATGCAATGATTCGAGATCGTGTTGCAGACTATTCTATTACCAGGAGATATAAACTCGAAGACCAATCATCACACGTGCTTCAGAATGTATTTCATAATTATTGTGATTACATGAATGATTATGAGAATATAATCAGTACTGTATAATAATCTTCATAATAGAGCATTAGGGGATAAGGGTGTGCACCCAACTTTCACCCTGCCGAGAGCCTCCCTCGCACAGTTGTTTCCCATCGTCAAAACGACTCCACAGGCATCTTGGTGGAGAGATTCATTATTTTATCCCAGTAATACTACAGCTACTCTGGTTGGTCCTCAAGGATTCACGCAGAGTAAATAGAACGAATGAATCTCCAAGGAACGGAATCCCAGCTCTGCCAATAATAAGGGTGTGATGTTCTAAGAGAAACCTATCCTTACCGTTTCAAACATCACCAGAACAGTGTCAAAAATCTAGTACTTAGTTCAGTAAGGCATAACATTACAGTAGGAATGCTCATGAATATGATTACCTAGTTTTAATAGGATTCCCATAGGCTAAATCTCGAACCCTCTGTGGAACGGTAGCTGTGGATATTAAAAGAGAATAATAGATGGCTCCAGTTATTCCTCTTGTTCCAACTGACACCGGCTGTTAAGCATTTAGAACGGTTCCAGGGAGGTACTCGTGGTATCACATTTTCCTCATAACCCAATCTGTATTTCTGGACACCGTGGTGGGATGAATGTTTGAAAAAAGCCCAAACACTCATGCACCACCTATAGGTCGAAGAAGACAGACACCTGTTCAATGACCTAACAGTTCCCTCTGGGTAAAACTGTGAACTCTTGGACCATCTGTATGACATGTACCTAACCGTAGGCTTATGAATATGGCATTGTCATTGAAACGATGGTTAACTAATAGGTTGTTCACAGCGGCCACCTAACCGTCAGAAAGGTGTTCGGCCGTCTGCAGTGATTCTCGGTCTCTTTTCGGACTGTATAGTATCCATGACCGCCCGTTCGCAGTGTTTTCCTGATTATCCAACGCCGCCAGTTTTCTGATCGTAATTCCAGTACACAGAAGATAAGGTGGAGGAGAAACTGACCATGCACTGCCTTCTCGATTCCCAACCATTATCAAACTCAAACCCTTCTTAAATGCTTATAAATACAGTAATGAATCATGGACGGCTGTAAGAAATCATCAATGATTCAACACTGCCTTTATAAGCAGCTAACCATCAGAAAAAGACAGTGTGAGCAAACATGGAAAAATTCATCACGAAGGTCACACACATCTGGAAGAGCCAACCACTTATTTTAATGGATGGCTAGGTACTCGTTCCAAATTGATTTGAACCTCTGCCATTAACTCTCCCACATTAATTCAAACTGTTTCCTATTTTCCAATATAATTTGACTTACCTAAACTGTTGTCTTAAGTGTGCTTGTGCTCACACTGAAATTGTTAAATTCATTTTAATGTGTTCAACTCTGTCAGCAAGTAAGGCTTCAAGTGATACACCAAAAATACTAAATAATATTTACCTACTTAGCAAACAAGGTATCTATTTACTTTACAAAACGGGTCATAACTGACTGCCCAGAAGCAGTCAGAGGCTATGGGTGCTCTTCTGGACTGCTTTAAATCAGTTAAGTGAGTAGGTATTTCACCTATAAGTCATCCAACTTCCTGTATCAAATACCTATGTAGGAACATACAACTTCGTGCATAGAAGAAAGTTCACGTCCAGTGGGAACAAACCTCGTGGGTAAAGGACGCAACCAACCAACACTGCAGAAGGATATTCGTGAGAAGAGGACCCGGACAGCGGATCTCACTGACCACTTACAGGCGAAGAGTTCCGCCTGTGGTTTTCAGTATGCGGTAAGCTACAACAGTTGCTTTAACCACTACCTACTTGAGTACGTACATAATATCATTATGCGATTATTGTAGTATTATTAATGAAAGCATAGGCTGACGAACTATTGACCACATTAAAGGACTGCTTTCCATAAATTACTAATAATATTATATTAAGACAGACTCTTGCGGTGTAAAAGCTTGTATAATTTCGAAGTCAAAAATGCAGGTACCTACCAAATCATTCGAGATTTGGTGGCGGAGTCGAGCCAAAATATTATTAAAAAACCACAGTCATGCAGCATGGCTATAAGAGCGAATTTTTGAAGAAATAACCACGTTCCTTCATCTTCAGTGCTACAGTTTGAGAACGGAATGAGATATCGCAATTCTGATTTCACCATCGTGTTCAGCGTACAAAAACCTTTAAAATGAGGTGTCACTTGTCAGACTGTTCCATTTTGGGAATTTATGGGTAATTTTCCCCCTTAAAACTCCCCAAAACTCCCCCTTAGAGTGACCCGATTCTGCCCATCTACGAACTTAGCCTGTCGATTGCCAAGACAGATTTTTCGTGCAAATTTGAACTTTTTATCTCAATTCTTTCGAGAGTTATCGTCTGGAATGACATATATATATATATATATATATATATATATATATATATATATATATATATATATACACATATAATTTTTGGTGTCTTTCGGCAGTGAATTCAGGATGGTCTGAAACGGATTTTTGTATCAAAATCTTTCGGAAATTCGAGTTTCAAAAATTTTGGACCGAGAACAATAGCTTCCTTTTCTTCGAAAATTCGCTAAAAGGTAAATAGCAAAGCAATAATAACAGTATAAATAAATTAACTTACACCTACTTCGTAAAAGTTTCAGGAATAAACCCATAATTTAATTAAAAAACTGCGAATAAGTGATCAAGTGAGTTTTACTGTAATCAGAGGAAAAACCAGTCAAATCACTAATTAGGCGGAAAAAACAAGCACGTTCCCAAACTACCTGTAACATCATACCTCTGCTCTGTACCACATTATACTTGTATTAGCGCCAAGAAGCTATTTTTTCAATGAACAGCAAGTATCAATAAGTTTCAAACTGAACAACAACAAACGCTTAACACCCCCAGTGCGGCTCCAAAATCCATGACCACCCTGCCCATACTGACACCAAATTTTTTCTGATTTATACCGAAAATGCTATACTATCTCTAGAAAGTGAATTATATACGTTTAGAACGGAATTATGCCCTTTTTCATTGATTTCAAGCCATGGCACAGACGCTGTGCCATCAGTCTGTGGTTATGACCAGAGGTATGCTAACCCGCAATGCGCTCCCTCCCGTGCCCTTCCTTTTACTTCTCCATTCTATTTATTGATAAAATATAGCTCAAACTTATTGATTTAATCGATCCATTCAGGTATGAGGATTGCGCGATGGTTTATTTTGAGGAGATTACGCCTTAGAAACACATCCGTGATATAGAGAACTGGCTAGCTAAATTGGAAATGGAAAGTCAAATAAAAAACCCTTGGTAAGAAACGAAATAGGTATATTTATTATAAAATATGTAAAATTTAAAATGTAAAACACCCGTATGTGGAACGCGGAACAAAAAGTGAAGCAGTAGGGTCAATGTAAAATCTAAAAAGAAAGTTGCAGAACGCGTAATGACAACCTACTTTCCTTCAAAAAAATACAATAATCCATCTCCAAAAAGCACTAAAAAACCAGTCATGCAGCATGACTTAATGAGCGAATTTTCAAAGAAATATTCGAATTAATGGCTATGGTTTGGAATAAAGGAAAACTTCGGTCTAAAATTTGGTTTTCTATGTATATTCTCTTCGTATTTATTTTAATTTGTACGTTTTGTCCATCCTGATTCTACCGTTTGTTTATTACGTAATTGTACTAAGTGCTTATTTATTTGATCGCTGTGGGTTCATATTAGGTAGGATAGGGTAGTTAGGACTTTTGACTTACCTACTCAAGAGAGTGCAGTAGGTAAAGGAGTTGTTATAGAAAATCATGAGTGCTTCAAGTGCAGGTTGTTTTTCATGCAGGCTCAATCTTGAAATAAACTATGAAGGAAGGATGTGGTTTCTGGAAGGATCACTTGGAAGAACATGTGGGTGCTACGTTGAAATATTGTTCTATTCTAGTATTCAACATTGAGTGGACCTGAAACTGCTTGAGAATTATTGGAATCGAAAGTTGCCTGTACGGATACATCGCAACTTTCCATTCCACGTTATGGTTCACGATGTAAACAGGACCAATGGTGCAGTATAATTCGGATCGGTACCTAAGCACCTCTCATGTGATTTCCATATTGTTTTGTAGAAATACAAAAGTTGGTCGTCCAACCTAAATTATAAGAGAAGTAAGACTGTGTGATGATTTTTCTGCACATTTAAATTCCCGTCAGCTCAAGAAAACTAGTAGGTAGGCAACGGAAAATATTGTATTAAGTAGGTTCCTTATAATACATAAATTTAGTTAATTTATTGTTAAAAAAAATCACATGATCGGTAGGTAATTACCAATATTGTGATTTTTTCAAAAGAAGGTCAGTACCTATTGGTAGCTTTGGAACATAATTATTAGGTATATTCCTACTAGATGCCCCTGTTACTAATATTTTTTTATTACCTTGATTTCTAATTTATCCATGTGGTTATAATTTGTTATTAACTGCTACGAACTCTTTACACAATCATTTTGTACGTAGGTATTAATTTCATATAATTACCTACGTAATAATTATAAACTGTTATGAGTAGATTCCTTGTTCCTTCTGAATGGCCTTTCCTCTTGACTACGATTTCAGGCCTGGTATCTAAAACCAGTTCAAGATTTGCTCTACTAGGTAGGTAGATCCTTCCTTCTTCATTGATATTATTTTTATCATGTTGAGTACCTACCTACCTTTGAATATCAAATATTCGTATGATACTGATAATAAATTGATAAGATACCTACCTAACCTTCTTCCTCCTACTGTTAGTACCTAAATTGAATAATTTGAAATAGATTTTTTCTTTCGTCTTCCTTCTAGTAATACGTGGGCCGGTACTTGTCTATCTATGAAGGTATCATAACAATTATATTATGTCAAATGGGAAATTCAAGGAGTTGTACTAATCGTTTGCCTCCCCCTTTTTTGCTTCGAACTCTCGTCTTCAATTAATACTTCTCACATTTTTCAATCTGACCACTCTAAGGGGGGGGTAAGAGTTTAAAGATTATCCTAGTTTTGGGTAATTTTTGCGCACTTTAAATGCTCTAATTTAAGACCGGGTTTAGATATCTAAAATCCGATTTCACCATCGTGTTCAGCGTGCAAAAACCTTTAAAATGAGGGGTCACTTGTTAGAAAATAACATTTTGGGGATTTTTGGGTAATTTTTGCGCACTTTAAATGCTCTAATTTGAGAACGGATCAAGATATCTAAAATCCGATTCCACCATCGTGTTCAGCGTGCAAAAACCTTTAAAATGAGGGGTCACTTGTTGGAAAATAACATTTTGGGGATTTTTGGGTAATTTTTGCGCACTTTAAATGCGCCAAAACCCTCCTTAGAGTAGGCCAATTTCGCCCATCTTCGAACTTAGCCTTTCGATTGCCAAGATAGATTTTTTGTGCAAATTTGAGCTGTTTATCTCAATTCTATCGAGAGTTATCGTCTGGAGTGACACATATATATATAAATATACATATAAAAAAGTGTTAAATTTCAGGAATCGTTTTAGAATGGTCTGAAACGGATTTCTATGAAGAAAATTTCCAAAAATTTATATTATTTAAATTTCGAAGCCATTGCAATAGCTTCATTTTCTTTGAAAATTCGCTAAAACCAGGTCGAGCACGAACTTCCGAAACGAAAAACAAACAACAAGGAAAATGGAAATCACATTTCTGGGAAACCCAGGCGGGAATCGAAAGGCAGAAAGTACATCGATCGAACGATATTTTGCAATCGATAGCAGCCAAGCTGAAAACACGCTCAAAGGTCTCACACAGCAACCAACTTTTACGGTCGCAAAACGTTTATTTACAGTCGCTGAAATGCGAAACTTACATGAAAAGCGAGATTTGGACTAAAAGAGCGCCCCTACATGAGGACACGTAAACTTCAACTATCCAGACTTCGGCGACCCCTACCCAAAAACGACGGGCATATTCCTAAACTAGAGGGTTCACAGAACATTTGGCAACACTGACGGAACCTCCTAACACATAAAAATCATGCCTCTGAGCGCTTTTTTAAAATGGGCCGTCCCAGACGAGCCCTTGGCACAGAACCTGTGCCATCAGTAGGCGGCAGAAGACCGCCTTGGCACATCTGTGCCATCAGCACTGAGTGTTAAAAAAAAAATTCTGCCAAGTTGGGTGGGCAGTTTGGCTTCCTCGCTTACTATAACGGGGGCGTATAGAATCAGTTGGAAAAATATAGATTTTTATGGAATGCATTTGAGACCATCCAACACCTCAACTCCATCTACCTTCCCAATTTCACCACCTTATGATTTGCAAGGTAATTATGGGGGCTACGAGGATCTAGCGCATGCTCAGACGAAACGGTACGATTCAATGATTTTGATATGGGACCATCTGCCATCCAACCCGCGTGTACCCTCAGAATTTCAGCTTTCTACTACTATTTTTCGCGTAGTTAGAAGCGTTACAAAGAAATGGTCAACATTTCATGTTCGCGCACGCGCAGACGAAAATTACAGTACGATTCCAATGAAATTCATATGTACTATCAAAGTACTATTCCTGATCGACCCTCGAAGTTTGAAATCATTTCAACGATATATTTAAGGTAGAAGTTATGGGCGTTTCAAGTATTTCACCTTTGCTCATGCGCAGATGAAAGTTACAGTACTTTTTAAATGATTTTGGTATGGGACCATCTGTGACCCAACCCCTTCCAATTTCAGCCCATTATTTCGGGTAGTTATGGGCGTTAAAAGGAATTGACCACGGACGGACAGAAACTGAACCAAAAATGTTCCTTGAAACGCAAAATGGTAGTGGAAATTTTCATTTTGGAGGAAATAAATTTTTTTATTCAATCACGAATCCAAGGCTTCTCTACCTTCCGGTAGTGAAGAAGCAAAAAAAACTTGCAAAAAACCCTTTTCTGAATTTCGCTAAAATGCACTTTTCTGAATTTCGAAAAAACCGTGCTACCTGATTCCCCCCCCCCCCCCCCCCCCCCCGGTGCTTCAATTATATGAAAATTGGTACTGATATTTAGTTTACGCTTTCAACTTTTCATTACACCTAATTACCTATCATTAACGGATGTGTCTACACGATTAGGATGCACTTGATATGCATATCAAGCTGCCAAAATATGAACAAAAGTATGTATGTCAACTGCCCAAATAAACATATTAATGTCATATACGTTTACAGTAGAAAAGCCAACTTTTACCAGAACTTAACCACTACGGAATGTCCCTGATTATTCACTTGTTTTTCATTGTTTGTCCCATCTAAGGAGAAAACTCATCTTTTGAATGTAGCTGTATCTCAGTTACCGGCGTTACTGAAGACGGGTTGACCACCGAAACCGATGAATACTTAACAGTAATTTGTTCTTGGAGGAAATATAACAAGAATTTCAATGACTCCCTTTTCAATTTGAATTGAGTTTCTACGATTTCATAGCGATTTATTCAGTCCGCATGTCAAATTTTGACACTCGGGACATGTATATAAAAATAAAGTGGCCTTTTCGGTAACATTTTTTAAAACCAACTCCATCTAAATTTCACTGCTCTGAATGTTGCCAGTAAACTAACAAATCAACTAAACTGTTACAGATCACAGCTCTCTGTATAGATAACCCGTCTATATAAAATGCAATCAAGAATGGAAACGCTTGCATACGAGTCTGCAACACATTGGGACATTTTATGTCCCAATGGGAATTTAGGGATAATTGACGGTATCATTTTTACGGGTTGCAAGATTACCACGATCCGGGTTACATGGTGGTGCAAGGTTACCACATTCGATTCTAGTAAACAATTACTTTCTTCACTACCTGTTGCTGACTACCTTGTTTATCCGCATTTTTTTCATCATGCTCAGCTCAGCTACCGCGCCAGGTACGGGGGCACGGTTAACAAGAAAATGTTCAATAAAATCACACGATTCCAACGAGTGGTGAACGATTTTTGTACGATGAAAATGGCAAACATGAAGTTCCGTAGAAACGAATCGGTTGTAAGCAAAAATCATCAGAATATCAACTGTAACGCTTTTGTTTACCGGTATCGTATACTACGCATTCCTCGCAACTAAACTTTGGTTTCCAGCTAATGAATAGACACTCATTTTCCCCACTGGTAGGTTTATGAGAAATAATAAGCGCGACAGTGGGTTTGACAGAAAAGCATTTCTACATTTTAAGGGGCAATATTAGCCCTAGCTACCTACAGTAGCATTTTTCATCGATAAATTCCCTAGGACATGTGGATCCATGTGATATTATTCACGATGTGTGCAGTTGTTAGTTATTTTAATGAAAATCAACCTAATAAAACGACTTATGTACAACTAGCAATGCAGTATCGATAGATGTTAGATGAGCATAATTACCTCAAGGACAGGCCACGTTGTTGAACATTCGCTTAAATGTCACAGCCACGGAAGAACTCTGATGAAACCACACGAAATTAGCTAATCCTACACTGTAGGTGCAGACTGAGGTCAGTATCTTTATCTTATCTTTAATCATGAAAAATTAACATTGGGTGATAGGGAAAAAAAACGGTCGTCGATCGAGCCTCTGCATTTTATTTGTCTGGTTACGTACCGAACAGACAAGCATGGATACTACAAAGATATTCACGAAGGCCCGGTGGTAGCGCTGCGAGCTGCAAAGCAGGATTTTCTCTGAAGCAGCGAGGGCAAATTAACTACTACGGAAATCACTAGATGAGCAACAGAGAACTTTTGACGGTCTCCCCGTTAGTCCATCAGTTTCATACTTAAAAAAAGAAAAAAAACGAATAAAAATAATACATTACCAGCATAGGTAGCTATAATTATAAAGTAAAATACCAATCGGATGATAACTATAATAAACTATAATTATATAATTATAGGTAAGTATAGCTATACAGGTAGGTAGTTCGTGTAACGACTAGGGTTGTAGGGTTGCCAGGTTTTCACGTACAGCATAGTCATTTATAATTTGCTGAAGATTTCAGCACAGAAACCGGTAGATATAACAGTGCATTTTGTACATAGTTTCAACAGCTCGGTTTTTTTTCTGAAGTCAGTTTCCACGATTTCGTCAGTGATTTACTTCAGATTTTCTTTCAGTGTGTTACTTTTCACGGTCTAATGGGTGTAAAAATAGGGTTTTTTGTGTTTTAGTTACATGTGCTTGTGTGTTTTCCATGTTTTTTTTTGTGTTTTTTTTTTAGGGCGAGGAGACCGAACATGAAGTCGATTTTGACCAACGAGCTAAGAACTGAGGTTCTAACAAAGTTTCAGCCTTAAAATTAAGGCTACGTTAAGTTTTGGTATAAAATCGTCGTTCTCCCGCACCCAGGCTCCATTTGGGTCCTAGTTGTGCTCCGAAGCTTGGCGCGGAAAAATGGGTGTAAAAATAGGGTTTTTCGAGGTTTTGTTTGAGGTTCTAGTGAACATGACCTTGTGAGGGAGCGTATTTAGGGCGAGAAGGCCGAATATGGAGTTTATTTTGACCAAAGAGTGAAGAATTGAGGTTGTAACGAAGGTTCTGGGGGCCTATTCACTAAAATAGACAGTGGAAAGAGATTATCTATTTTGAAAATCTCCCGCGAGAGATAGTCTCCCCTGGGAGGCAGTCTCTTCCAATATCTCCCGGGTTCGTCTATTTTACTGAATAGCTCCAGAGACCTTGAGAAAGAGATATGGATCCTAATACACGAAAATGCCATAGTATCCATGAAGTGCGAGATGTTTGTGCCCCCGGGAGTTCAATTCCTTAATAATGAACGCATTTCTTAGTAATACCTATTCAATGGGTACCTACCTACCTCAATCCATACTTGGATGTTTTTACTCATGAATCGGATAAAAGTTTAAATGAAATTGAAAAAAAGTCTCAATTATCAACATAAAAAGTCGAATTAGGAGGCTTAATGCTTGTATTATATCTACACCTAATGAACGGCCACTCTTAGGTAGGTAGGTTCCTACCTCAACCCGTACTTGGACGTTTTTACTCATGAATCAATGATTATGTATATATTTTTAACTAAAATTGACTTACCTTTATGAAATGAAAGAATACACGATCAAAAGTACCGATGTGGTTGTGGATGAAGGAGGATATTACACGGATGAAGGAGGATATTACACGATCACTGTGAAACAAACGAGAAATAGACTCTCTCTTTCGAGGGAAGACACCTAATTAGGTGTCTCTCTGAAAGAGATCGAGAATGCCAAGATGGCCGCCAACTCTCTCTTTGAAAAGTTACTGAATAACCCTGTCATGGATACTATAAAAATCTATTTGGTCCAAAGAGAGAGTCGGACCTGAAAGAGATGTCTCTTTGGCTTAGTGAATAGGCCCCCAGATCCCAAATTCATTTTTTATTAGTCAAAAACCTGGGAAATTGTCTGAAATCACCATAAATTTGTATAATAGCTCTAGAATCAAGACAATTAAATGGCAATAATTATTATCAATTATCAAATAATTTGTCAAAAATAGGAGCCTAATTCTTGTTTTTTGGGGCCAAAATTTGTGGAAACCATCAGAAATAACTACCTATTTCAATTATTTCACATGAAAGAAACAATAAATGTACAGCCAACATTTCTGTGGGTATGTCCAATAGAATAATAAACCCGGGTGACAAGGACTTGGCAGCGTTTTTACGCCAAGAAATCCCTTTATTTGCGCCTGATGAAATCACGATTTCATCAGTGACTTACTTCAGATTTTCTTGAATTTTAGCGAATTTTCAAAGAAAATGAAGCTATTGCAATGGCTTCGAAATTTAAATAATATAAATTTTTGGAAATTTTCTTCATAGAAATCCGTTTCAGACCATTCTAAAACGATTCCTGAAATTTAACACTTTTTTATATGTATATATATATATATGTGTCACTCCAGACGATAACTCTCGATAGAATTGAGATAAACAGCTCAAATTTGTACAAAAAATCTATCTTGGCAATCGAAAGGCTAAGTTCGAAGATGGGCGAAATTGGCCTACTCTAAGGAGGGTTTTGGCGCATTTAAAGTGCGCAAAAATTACCCAAAAATCCCCAAAATGTTATTTTCCAACAAGTGACCCCTCATTTTAAAGGTTTTTGCACGCTGAACACGATGGTGGAATCGGATTTTAGATATCTTGATCCGTTCTCAAATTAGAGCATTTAAAGTGCGCAAAAATTACCCAAAAATCCCCAAAATATTATTTTCTAACAAGTGACCCCTCATTTTAAAGGTTTTTGCACGCTGAACACGATGGTGAAATCGGATTTTAGATATCTAAATCCGTTCTTAAATTAGAGCATTTAAAGTGCGCAAAAATTACCCAAAACTAGGATAATCTTTAAACTCTTACCCCCCCCCCCCCCCACCCCCTTAGAGTGGTCAGATTGAAAAATGTGAGAAGTATTAATTGAAGACGAGAGTTCGAAGCAAAAAAGGGGGAGGCAAACGATTAGTACAACTCCTTGAATTTCCCATTTGACATATAATTGTTATGATACCTTCATAGATAGACAAGTACCGGCCCACGTATTACTAGAAGGAAGACGAAAGAAAAAATCTATTTCAAATTATTCAATTTAGGTACTAACAGTAGGAGGAAGAAGTTTTCCTTTATTCAAAACCAGAGCCATTAATTCGAATATTTCTTTGAAAATTCGCTCATTAAGTCATGCTGCATGACTGGTTTTTTTTAATAGGCACTACTTGCACTTTCGCTCAAAATCTTTAGAACAGTTTGTATTAAACAAAAACATATTATAGTATACCTTCTAACATTAAATTTAAATTACCCGGCCACTCATCAATAGATCAAGTTTCAGGTCATGAAAAAGTGGATGTGCGTTTCATTCTCACCAGTGCTTGAAGTGCTGAATGTACAGGATGGGACGAGAAACAAACCAGCAACAGGCCCAAGTGCAATTTCTGCTGTTAAATTAGCTTATGTGAGTTATTTTCATTACTAGTCCTCCTAGGTAGTCCGTTTTATATTCATTATTAAAACGTCTGCAAGTTCAAAAATAAAGTTTGGTATAAGTACATACCTATGATTAACTATGGTTGACGAGCATGAAACTATTCATAAAGTTATGTCCCTATATCACTTGTTGTTTCGTTTATCTACATGTTTGCAGTGAAGAGTTTAGGAGATGATTAACAGTAGGACGTTTGTTTGGATAATGCTTGTACATGGAGTTTTCGTGTTCTGATATTTTGTTCGTCATCTTGCTTGATGCAAATGACTTTGTTTTTGTGTGGAAAAAATCTGTTTTCACCCCCTGAATGCGGAACTAGGCGACTGAAAAACTGAGAATATTTTAGGAAGGGTTTGAATAAAATCAGGAAATCCATGCACTACTTTCTGATGCTACGAAGATGGCTAGGTAACGAAAGAAAACCTTAAAATGGTGTATTATGCTCATGTATGAGCATTTTAACTTATGGTATCATTGTCTGGGGAGGTACTTATGCGTCACCCTTTAATAGTATAAACATAGCAATGAATAAAGTTTTGAGGATTGCAACGAATTCCCATAAACGTACTTCAACTAGTTGTCTACTTATACAAACACTTCGGTGTTCTCACTCCCAGAATGGCTTGCATTCACAGAACTGTTTTACCTATATGTGCATAAACACCTGCATTTATTTACTAAGCAAGCGGTGATTAGACCGACGCGAACAAATGCCCAACTTATGTCCTCCAGATACCACAGGCACATAATGATTTCTACAATCGACAATTTCCATGGCTAGCTCCAGCCCTATTTGAACAGTTACCGCTCCCAACCAAGACTTCAACATCAACAGGAAAATTTAAAAAACTAGTTCTAGAATATTTTGAGCTTGAAAATAACGAAAGTGTTGTTATAAATAAGTTTAAATTAGGTTAAAAATACAAATCAGCCTTCGTAGCATTAAGTGTACTTATTTACTAACTACTTAGGAATAACCTGTAAATACTGTTGGTTCTTGATCAATTCAACACATTCTCCAATGTGTGTTGTCAATGAAATTACTGGTCACACATACGCAGTAATAAATAGTGGTGGAAGAGACGAGCCTGTAGAAAGATTCTGCAACTCGCTACCTTATTGTCGGTATGGAGTGGGTGTCGCTATCCCTCTCATGTAACGACACCCGGATAGCGAAATCGGTATTCAGAAACTTATGATACCGAACTTGAATAACAAATTGTCGTTGCAGAATGAGATACCGACGTCGTCAGCTTGTCTCACGAAATCTGAGTCTAGGGCGAGCAATCGACTGGAACTCATTCGGTTTCCATGGTGATTAGCAGTGATGAAATGAATTGAAGAGTGTGCGCCGGAGTCAATTGTGTTTTGAATCCTCCGAATTCATTCGATGGCCGAAATAAATTAATGCTCATACCTTGGAAGTCAAAAACTGCAGTTTGGGATCACTTAACACTTGGTTTTGATTTCAATTTGTTGTTTCGTCTTGTGGTATTAATACAGTTTTTACCGTTTTGGTTTATTATTCTATGAATAATACACCTATGATTGTATTCGCTCAGCAAAAAATTTTTATAACACCCCCTCAAAATTTTTTCTTTTCCGTTTCAAGGTGCATAGATTCCAAAAATGCAATGTCCGTCCACCGTACGCCGTATCACGTGTACAGGCTTCATTTTCGGTCTAAAAAAAGTCGTTCTTTCGCACACATGCTCCATTTGGGCCCTAGTTGTGTCCCGAAACTTTTCAGCCCGATCGGAATATACCCAGGGGTGTTATGAGTGAAAATGTGTGTAAAAATAGGTGCTTTATGCGTTTTAGCAACATTTTAGTAACATGAGCTTTTAAGGTATCGTTTTTCATGTTTTTGGGGACGAGAAGACCGAATATGAAGTCGATTTTGACCAAGGAGTGGATAATTGAGGTTGTACCAGATGTTCAGCTCCCAAAATTGATTTTTTATGAGTCAAAAACCTGGAAAATCGTCTGAAATCACCATCAATTGGAATAATAACACTAGAAAAAGTGTCAAGACGTGGATCAAGACGATTAAATGGCATAATCAATGATCAAAGGTAATTTGAAAAAAAAAAACGCTGCAACGTCCTTGTCACATGGGTTTATTATTCTATTGGAGTTCTAGAGATTTTTGTTGGCTGTTAAATGTATTGTTTCTTTCATGTGGAATGATTGAAATAGCTATTTCGGATGATTTCCACCAATTTTGGCCCCCAAAACATGAAATAGGTACGCTTTTTTGGTTTATTATTCTGTGAATAATACACCTATGTATTCGCTCAGCAAAAAATTTTTATAACACCCCCTCAAAATTTTTTCTTTTCCGTTTCAAGGTGCGTAGATTCCAAAAATGCAATGTCCGTCCGCCGTACGCCGTATCACGTGTACAGGCTTCATTTTCGGTCTAAAAAAATCTTTCTTTCGCACACATGCTCCATTTGGGCCCTAGTTGTGTCCCAAAACTTTTCAGCCCGATCGGAATACACCAAAGGGTGTTATGGGTGAAAATGTGTATAAAAATAGGTACTTTTTGTGTTTTAGTAACATAGTAGTAAAATGAGCTTTTGAGGTATCGTTTTCCATGTTTTTGGGGATGAGAAGTCCGAATATGAAGTCGATTTGACCAAGGAGTGGATAATTGAGGTTGTACCAGATGTTCAGCTCCCAAAATTGATTTTTTATGAGTCAAAAACCTGCGAAATCGTCGGAAAACACCATCAATTGGAATAATAACACTAGAAAAAGTGTCAAGACGTGGATCAAGACGATTAAATGGCACAGTCAATGATCAAAGGTAATTTGAAAAAAAAGGAGCGTAGTAAGTACCTAATTCAAGTTTTGGGGGCCAAAATTTGTAGAAACCACCAGAAATAGCCATTTCAATTAATTTACATGAATGAAACTATAAATAAACAGCCAGCATTTCTGTAGACCAATAAAATAATAGAATAATAAACCCATGTGACAAGGACTTTGCAGCGTTTTTAGCTTAAATGTAATATGTATTATGCCAAATTTATTTGTATAAATTCATGTAATGATTTTGTTGACATTTATGTTTTATAATTGGTACCTACTCGGAAATTCTGATAAATAGGTATGCAAGTGAATGAATACCTACCTACGATTACGTTTTTTTCAAAATCCTATATTAATTAACAACCTATTAAGGTCACTTGCATTTATTAAAGAAAACGTAGGGGATCGGTATCTACAGCAAAATTAGGTAGGCACGTATCTGGATTTTAGGGGATAATCCATTCAATCTGGAGCCTTGGAGCAATGGTCGAATTTCGGTTCATGGCCAAGTGTCGACTTATCCTAAAGGTTTTTCTGAACATGCAGGGATCAAGGGAATAAAGATTTTGCCCATCTCGTAGCACTCTTCTTTCAAACTGAGGGCGATACCTCTGTCCCCTTTCTTGCAGAATTTCAATTCCCAAGCAAGGAATTCGAGCGTCATAATGCCTGACATTATTATCCACAATTCATAAGCGCACGAAAAAATACGGTAGGTAGGTAGGTAACAACTACATAAATGTGGTGAAATGCGATTCTAAAAAGTAGATAACTACCCAAAGTGAAATAGACTATATCACTTATAGAAGTCTTTTATATCACTTAACTTCCTACGAACTACGGAGTTATCGAACAAACAGGTAGTCTATTTCCACTAATACACGAAAAATGCAAAAAACACTGTTATACCGGTTTCGGTGATCAAACCATCGTCAGTAACACACAATAACTTCCTAACTACCTACCTATCAAGTAATTTTGAAGTTTAAGTGATTTATTAAGATGTTTTTATGACATCACTCAGTGGCGGTTTTAGACTTTAAAATCTGGGGGGGGGGGGTGGGGCAAGCTACCATACCCAAGATTTTTATCAAAATGGTTTTGCAAAAGCCGATAAGTGTTATAGACATATATGAAAGAAGAGAAAAGAAAATGCCCTGTGACTAGCGAGATTAGTCTCACTCTACACTTAATATTTCCCACACTCACGCAAATGAAAATTGAAATAACAAGTGTAGTTGGGATAAAGAGTATAGTAAATTCAATACAATAATGAAAGATAAAATTAATTTAATTTCACATTAGAAACCAATATTGGAAGTTGCTCAAGTTCAATCAAAAATCCCGAAATCCCAAAATTATTAATATATTTTTGTATATTTTATTTTTAGTAGCCCCTATGACACAAAACTGGGGGGGCAGCTGCCCACCCTGCCCAGCAGTGCGATTCTGCAACTCGGTATATGGCATCGTAACGACGATGAAATATCGTTAGCATAACAAAAAATATCGATGCCACTAAATACCGACGATTGGTATTCTGTAAGGGCTCAATAGCGTCAGCTATCGCTTAATCGTCGATAAATTGTCGTTGCGGGGTCGTTTGCATTTCGACGGCTCTAGACCCCCCCCCGTTATCCGTACCGAAAGCTTGTTATAGGTAGGTACCCAAAAACTTGGCTTGACGTTGCTTTTCGGCGGTAGAAAGTTTTATGGTAAGTGTTTAACGTACCGGTAAGCATACCTACTTTTCTTTTGGCATGTTTTTTCAATTTTATTTGACGTAATAAGCCCAATCTAGGTAAACAGGTAGGTAAATTAGTAACTCAATAATTTATGGTAGTGATGTCATAAAAACATCGTAAAAATAACTTGAACGTTAAAATTACTTGATAGGTAGGTAGTTAGGAAGTTAGTGATATAGAAGACTTCTATAAGTGATATAGTCTATTTCACTTTGGGTAGTTATCTACTTTTTAGAATCGCATTTCACCATATATGTATTATATATGTATTTTATAGTTGTTACCTGTCTACCTACCGTATTTTTTCGTGCGCTTATGAATTGTGGATAATAATGTCAGGCATTATGACGCTCGAATTCCTTGCTTGGTAATTAAAATTCTGCAAGAAAGGGAACAGAGGTCCTCGGTTTGAAAGAAGAGTGCTACGAGATGGGCAAAATCCTTATTCCTTTGATTCCTGCATGTTCAGAAAAACCTTTAGGATAAGTCGACACTTGGCCATGAACCGAAATTTGACCATTGCTCCAATGCTCCAGATTGAATGGATTATCCCCTGAAATCCAGGTACATGCCTATCTAATTTTGCTGTAGATACCGATCTCCTAAGTTTTCTTTAATAAATGCAAGTGACCTTAATAGGTTGTTAATTAATTAGAAAATATTGGATTTTGAAAATAACGTAAACGTAGGTAGTTATTCATTCACTTGTATATTTATCAGAATTTCCGAGTAGGTACCAATTATAAAACATACATTTCAACAAAATCATACATGAATTTGGCATACCTAATACATATTACATTTAAGCTAAAAACGGTAAAAACTTTATTAATACCTCAAGACGATACAACAAATTGAAATCAAAACCTATCCCAAGTGTCAAGTGATCCCAAACTGCAATTTTTGGCTTCCAAGGTATGAGCATTTATTTCGGCCATCGAATGAATTCGGAGGATTCAAAACACAATTGACTCCGGCGCACACTCTTCAATTCATTTCATCACTGCTAATCACCATGGAAACGGAATGAGTTCCAGTCGATTGCTCGCCCTAGACTCAGATTTCGTGATACAAGCTAACAAAGTCGGTATCTCATTCTGCAACGACAATTTGCTATTCAAGTTCGGTATCATAAGTTCCTGAATACCAATTTCGCTATCCGGGTGTCGTTACACGAGAGGGATAGCGACCCCAACTCCATACCGACAATAAGGTAGCGAGTTGCAGAATCGCACTACAGGGCTAGAACCGCCACTGACATCACTGTCATAAATTATTAATTCACTAGGTAATTTACGGTAAGTACTTACATTGGGCTTATTACATCAAATAAAATTGAAAAAACATGCCAAAAGAAAAGTAGGTAGGTACACTTACCGTAAAGCTTTCTAACGCCGAAAAGCTACGCAGGCCAAGTTTTTGGGTACCTACCTATAACAAGCTTTCGGTACGGATAACGGGGGGGGGTCTAGAGCCGTCGAAATGCAAACGACCCCGCAACGACAATTTATCGACGATTAAGCGATAGCTGACGCTATTGAGCCCTTACAGAATACCAATCGTCGGTATTTAGTGGCATCGATATTTTTTGTTATGCTAACGATATTTCATCGTCGTTACGATGCCATATACCGAGTTGCAGAATCGCACTGCTGGACGGGTCATTGACCTTAGGCTCATAAACAAACATGAGTTTAGATCGTGTACTATGAATATTATAGACTCTTTAAAAATCATTATATTTGTTGTATAAAGTATTTGCTGAATAAAAAAATTGGAATTGAATTCAATTGACTGACTTCACCTCTTTAATCCATTTATTGAGGTCAGGAAAAATCGCAGGAGCTTACTTCGTCATCTTACCCCACTTCCCAATCGAAACTGCTTTAAAAGAGTTACAAGAGGGTAATATGAAAATTTGTTCATTTGGCCATGGTTTGTTCGTGATGGTGCATGACTAGAATTTTTTGCTTAATTTTCCCGGGTGAAAAGTGCAGGGGCGTTGCGTCCATAAGGCCACTTGGGCCACTGCCCCGGCACCCAGAAACACAAAAAACTCCAAAAAAATGCCAACCATTTGTTCAGTTGGCATTCGAATTTCCCTCAGTACACTGTACCTAGCATTTTTCACGAAGTTCAACAGCGACTCGACAGAGTTCTCTGGCTATGGATATTCGAGCATTTTATCGGAATATAGCTACACTAATCGATGTCTTGCAATCGAAATCGAAACCTACGCTTCTGAAACTGACAGGTCCTGCAGTGCGATTCTGCAACTCGGTATGGCATCGTAACGACGATGAAATGTCGTTAGCATAACAAAAAATATCGATCCCACTAAATACCGACGATTGGTATTCTGTAAGGGCTCAATAGCGTCAGCTATCGCTTAATCGTCGATAAATTGTCGTTGCGGGGTCGTTTACATTTCGACGGCTCTAGACCCCCCCCGTTATCCGTACCGAAAGCTTGTTATACTCAAAAAACTTGGTCTGCGTAGCTTTTCGGCGTTAGAAAGCTTTAAGGTAAGTGTACCTACTTTTCTTTTGGCATGTTTTTTCAATTTTATGTGATAAGCCCAATGTAGGTACTTACCGTAGGTAACTAGGTAGGTAAACTAGTGACTTAATAATTTATGGCAGTGATGTCATAAAAACATCGTAATAAATCACTTAAACGTTAAAATTACTTGATAGGTAGGTAGTTAGGAAGTTAGTGATATAGAAGACTTCTATAAGTGATATAGTCTATTTCACTTTGGGTAGTTATCTACTTTTTAGAATCGCATTTCACCACATATATGTAGTTGTTACCTACCGTATTTTTTCGTGCGCTTATGAATTGTGGATAATAATGTCAGGCATTATGACGCTCGAATTCCTTGCTTGGTAATTAAAATTCTGCAAGAAAGGGAACAGAGGTCCTCGGTTTGAAAGAAGAGTGCTACGAGATGGGCAAAATCCTTATTCCCTTGATCCCTGCATGTTCAGAAAAACCTTTAGGATAAGTCGACACTTGGCCATGAACCGAAATTCGACCTTTGCTCCAATGCTCCAGATTGAATGGATTATCCCCTGAAATCCTGGTACGTGCCTACCTAATTTTGCTGTAGATACCGATCCCCTACGTTTTCTTTAATAAATGCAAGTGACCTTAATAGGTTGTTAATTAATACAGGATTTTGAAAATAACGTAAACGTAGGTAGGTATTCATTCACTTGCATAGGTAGGTACCTATTTATCAGAATTTCCGAGTAAGTACCAATTATAAAACAAATTTCAACAAAATCATGCATGAATTTATACAAATAAATTTGGCATAATACATATTACATTTAAGCTAAAAACGGTAAAAACTGTATTAATACCACAAGACGAAACAACAAATTGAAATCAAAACCAAGTGTCAAGTGATCCCAACTGCAATTTTTGACTTCCAAGGTATGAGCATTTATTTCGGCCACCGAGTGAATTCGGGGGATTCAAAACACAATCAATTGACTCCTGCGCACACACACTCTTCAATTCACTTCATCACTGCTTATCACCATGGAAACGGAATGAGTTCCAGTCGATTGCTCGCCCTAGACTCAGATTTCGTGAGACAAGCTAACGACGTCGGTATCTCATTCTGCAACGACAATTTGTTATTCAAGTTCGGTATCATAAGTTTCTGAATACCGATTTCGCTATCCGGGTGTCGTTACATGAGAGGGATAGCGACACCCACTCCATACCGACAATAAGGTAGCGAGTTGCAGAATCGCGCTACTGGGACCTGGTGTCGCCATGGTAACCGAGAAAAGTGGCCCGTCCGCACAAGCTCAGTCGAGTAAAAATTTGGTTAGCCACGCCCCTTTTGGGTCCATTTCCATCCAAAAATCGTTTGCGTTCACAATCGATTGGACTGTTTCAATTCATCTTGTCATCTCGATACGAGATGCTTGTCCTTCGATCTGTCCTCCCCTAAAAATTCTTATCACTTTCGCCATTCTGTTCCTATGTTGAGTTTTCAATTTTCTGCTTACATTTCGAATTTTGTATGTTCCCATTCGAGTTCCTGTGACAGATTTGGGTTTGTGATAATTAAGTGCGTTGTGTCCTGTCTGTTCTAGTCTGATTCTCCATCCAAGGAGGTACTGGCCGGTGGGTCATTACTTCGTTGTATTTTAGTCTAGTTCGTTGTTTTTAGTTGTTGTTTAGTTTATTTGCTTTTGTATTTTTGTACCACATGAATTCGGTGGCTAACTTACAGTCGAAATTTTCGACGTTTTCCTACGAGGATAGATAGAGTGATGATTAAAAGTTTAGGAGGAGACAGGCCTTTGCTGAGTATTAGTCAGTATGAAGATATAGAACTTTTAGTTTCTGGTAATCCCTGGTACTGGTCAGAACTATTGTGAACACAGTGCTTACATTCTGACTTGCTAAGAGCTGCGGTTGATTAAAATCCACTCATTTATCATAAGAAGACTCCACCGTTGGAAAACATTTACAGGTATTTTCTAGAAAAAGCTGTTAATTTGTGTTCCGGTTTGGTGGCCCACCATTTTCAGAGCCCACGCACCGCTACTGGCAACAAATTCCCATAAACGTATACTTCAACTAGTTACCTATACAAACACTTCGGTGTTCTCACTCTCAGAATGGCTTGCATTCACAGAACTGTTTTATATGTGCATAAACACCTGCATTTATTTACTAAGCAAGCGGTGATTAGACCGACGCGAACAAATGCCAACTTATGTCCTCCAGATACCGCAGGCACATAATGATTTCTACAATCGACAATTTCCATGGCTAGCTCCAGCCCTATTTGAACAGTTACCGCTCCCAACCAAGACTTCAACATCAACAGGAAAATTTAAAAAACTAGTTCTAGAATATTTTGAGCTTGAAAATAACGAAAGTGTTGTTATAAATAAGTTTAAGTTAGGATAAAAATACAAATCAGCCTTCGTAGCATACTATGTATATAGACTCTCTAAAAATCATTATATTTGTTGTATAAAGTATTTGCTGAATAAAAAAATTGAAATTGAATTGAACTGATTTCACCTCTTTAATCCATTTACTGAGACCAGGAAAAATCGCAGAAGCTTAGCTTCGTCCGAACTAAATCACTCGCGACGAAGTCGTGATGGAAACCCATTTCAAAGAAAAATGGAGTTACTGAAAAAATAGTCTATTTCCACTAATGCATATATAATACTAATAGTGGAAATAGACTATTTTTTCAATAACTCCGTTTTTCATTAGTTTCGTCATCTTACCCCACTTTCCCTTAGTCAAAACTGCTTTAAAAGAGTTACAGGAGGGTAATATGAAAATTTGTTCATTTGGCCATGGTTTGTTCGTGATGGTGCATGACTAGGTAGAACTTTTTGCTTAATCTTCCCGGGTGAAAATTGGATTTTGGAATCAATTGTGTAGGAATAGGACCCCGTCGGAGACTCACAAATGGGCCCCCTCCCTCCTGATGATCTAATCAAACGTAAATACGGACAATCAGCATCGAAAAGTGGTTTCGAACCGCGACGGAGAATTTAATATTGATATTGAGGGGGAAATGTGTTTGCGTGTTGGGAAGCGAATGTATCATATTACATGAGATGTAGAAAAGCATTTGGCGGCCAAAGGGGGTTGGTTTGGAAGGCGGTCGAGGGAAGGGGGGTAGTCATGGTGGCGGTTAGAAAGGGGGGTTTTGATTGGCCCGCCCTCTCGTCCAATCCGACGGCTCCGTTCAGCTCCCGCGGTGAATCGATCGAGGCCGCGGTGGAAGCCGGCGCCGCGGACTTGAAAAGACCTCGGAGCTCCTCCTTTTGAAATTCTTTCGTATGAACGGCAGGTCCGAGAAACTCGACACGGCGGGACGTGCACAACCTGACTGCACCTTATTCTACACAGCTACAGGACCAAAGGTGCATCGCTTCCTGAGTTGGTAGCCGCTCGACATGCAACCTAACGAAATTCCAGTAGGCCAATTCGAGTAGTCAGTATAGCTTCCTCACTTGAATCACATAATACAGAATAGTTGGGTAGATTCATTTTGATAGGGGACCATCTGCGATCCAACCCGCGTGTACCCTCAAAATGTCAGCTTTCTACGACTATTTTTCGCGTAGTTAGAAGCGTTATAAAGAAACGGCCAACATTTAATATTCGCGCATGCGCAGACAAAAGTGACAGTACGATTTCGATGAAATTCATATGGAACTATCAAAGAATTATTCGTGATCGACCCTCCAAATTTCAACGATATTTAAAGTAGTTATGAGCGTTACAAGTATTTTACTTTTGCGCATGCGCAAACCCAACGATTTTTATGATTTTGGAAGGGGACCATCTGCGATCCAACCCACATGTACCCTCAAAATTTCAGCTCTCTACGACTATTTTTCGCGTAGTTAGAAGCGTTAAAAAGAAACGGCCCACATTTAACATTCGCGCATGCGCAGACAAAAGTGACAGTACGATTTCGATGAAATTCATATGGAACTATCAAAGAATTATATGGTCGTGATCGACCATCCAAATTTCAACGATATTTAAAGTAGGTAGTTATGAGCGTTACAAGTGTTCACTTTTGCACATGCGCAAACCCAACGATTTTTATGATTTTGGAAGGGGACCATCTGCGATCCAACCCACATGTACCCTCAAAATTTCAGCTCTCTACGACTATTTTTCGCGTAGTTAGAAGCGTTAAAAAGAAACGGCCCACATTTAACATTCGCGCATGCGCAGACAAAAGTGACAGTACGATTTCGATGAAATTCATATGGAACTATCAAAGAATTATATGGTCGTGATCGACCATCCAAATTTCAACGATATTTAAAGTAGGTAGTTATGAGCGTTACAAGTGTTCACTTTTGCACATGCGCAAACCCAACGATTTTTATGATTTTGGAAGGGGACCATCTGCGATCCAACCCACATGTACCCTCAAAATTTCAGCTCTCTACGACTATTTTTCGCGTAGTTAGAAGCGTTAAAAAGAAACGGCCCACATTTAACATTCGCGCATGCGCAGACAAAAGTGACAGTACGATTTCGATGAAATTCATATGGAACTATCAAAGAATTATTCGTGATCGACCATCCAAATTTCAACGATATTTAAAGTAGTTATGAGCGTTTCAAGTATTTCACTTCTGCGCATGCGCAAACCAAACGATTTCTATGACTTTGAAAGGGGACCATCTGCGATCCAGCCGGCGTGTACCCTCAAAATGTCAGCTCTCCACGACTGATTTTCGCGAAATTAGAAGCGTTACAAGGAAAAGGTCAACATTTCATGTTCGCGCATGCGCAGACGAAAGTTACTGTATGATTCCAATGAAATTCATTTGTAACCATCAAAGTATTATTCCTGATCGACCCTCCAAGTTTCAACTCATTTCAACGATATTTAGGGTAGTTGTGGGTTTTTCAAGTACATCACGTTTGCGCATGCGCAGACGAAAGTTATAGTACTTTTTTCAATGATTTTGGTATGGGATCGTCTGTGACCCAACCCGTTGCTAACATTAAAATTTCAGCCCATTTCGACCATTATTTCGGGTAGTTATGGGCGTTACAAGGAATTACCACAGACAGACAGACACGGAACCAAAAATGTTCCTCGATGTCTGAAACGCAAAATGGTAGTGGAAATTTTCATTTTTTTACTCAATCACGAATCCAAGTTCCTTACCTTCGGATGTGAGAAAGCAAAATCTTTGTTACCTATCTTGGCTGGAAGGCATGGTCTGTCACTCTGCGAGATAATCGAAAAGTCGAATCAGTCTGGTACTAGAGTCGGTTGGCACGGGGAGGGGAAAGTGGGGTAAGATGAAAAAACTAAACTTCTGCGATTTTTCCTGGTCGCAGTAAATGGATTAAAGAGCTGAAATTTGTATGAGAACTTCTTCCATCCTTACTAGAATATCCTAATTTTTTTAGTGGCCTAATTCCACATTCAAGGGGTGAAAACAGATTATTTCCAAAAAAGTTATTTTCGCCATCTTGCTCCAACGTTGGGGTAAGATGAAGAACAAAATATCAAAACACGAAAACTCGATGTTCAAGCTTTCTCCAAACAAGATTCCCATATTTGTTCATTTCTAAACTCCTCACTGCAAACATGTACCTACATGATAAACTAAACAACAAGTGACACAGGGACATAACTTTATGAATATAGTTTAATGCTCATCAGCCATATTAAGTTATACATACCAAACTTTATTGAATAGTTTGATATGCTGAAGTTATCGAATGAGGTAGGTCATACATAACGGTGTGAAGAAAAGAATAAATTAACAGAAATGAATGTTCAAAATAGCATGCGGGGCAAGATGGTGAACTGAAAAGTGATTCGCCATCTTACCCCAGTCATCTTTCTTCTTTTTGCCCCATGCCACGATTATTACCTATGAAACCCTTGGTAGAAGGTATCCAATACCATCGTAAATAAAATGGATTTTGTGTGTAACCGTAGGTTTTGAGTTGTAATTTCAGGATATTTGAGTGAGGAAGTTGAAAAACTTACTGTATAAATCCTTAGGATTTGAGGGCCGAAAACTATACAAGAACTTCCACTAAAAACACATTTCGGGCTCCTAGCTCCACAGACGGTGTGCTGAAGCGGATTTCTTGCAGTGAGTGCCAGGGGTCGCCTGCAGGGGACTCTGATGCTACATTGCAGATGCTGATATCTGTGAGTGACTGTAGGAGAAATACCGAATTCGTCGTCTTGCCCCACCTTCCCCTAAGTGATGTGGAAAAATGTACCATAACTGATTGGTCTCTCAACTCCACATTCAGAGCATCATACTTGTACAACTAGATTTCTTCTTCGGCCGCTAATTTTCAATATTTACTTATAACTGGTTCTGAACATTAATGCAAACCTGTCCCGAACGTGTTTTTGCAAACACAAAAAACTGGTTTTGGTAATAATAATAAATCCTGATCTTAATCTAATCCAAAAAATCGTAATTTTTTTCTTTCATACAGCCGTGTTCTATTGACTAAAGTACACTATAATAAGTTCAATATACTACTGGAGGCGAATGACTGAAACGAGTCAGTTTTTGGTAAATTTAAGGCTGAAACTTCGTTAGAACCTCAATTTTCCTTTTTCATTGGTCAAAATCGACTTCAAAATCGGTCTCCTCGTCCTAAAAAAACATGGAAATTGACACCTCACAAGCTCATATTGCTAAAACACCACAAAACCCTATTTTCACCCATAACACCCCTGGATATATTCCGATCAGGCGGCAAAGTTTCGGGACACAACTAGGGCCCAAATGGAGCATGTGTGCGAAAGAACGAATTTTTTAGACCGAAAATAAAGTAGATTATGGTTGACACGGCGGGCGGCGTATGGCGGACGGACATCGTATTTTGGTTTATTATTCTGTGAACTATGTATTCGCTCAGCACAAAATTTTTATAACACCCCCTCAAAATTTTTTCTTTTTACGGTTCAAGGTGTGTAGATTCCAAAAATACGATGTCCGTCCACCGTACGCCGTAAATTTAGTTAAGCAAGTCATTCTGCAGTAGCAACGACAATACAACCTTCTGACGTAGGTACATAGCTTAAGAACTCAATTTGGTCTCATTTGAGCAGAATTTTATTGTCATAAACTTTCGTCTTATAATTGGTACGAAAGTTTGGCAAGTGCCGATGGTTGGAGATGTGAATTTTTGAGGAGTGGGATTTGTGGCAGTAGGTAATAAGGCAATTTAGGAAAATAGGGTCAAACTTAATCTAATCCTGATTTTTGAAATAAGTCAAACAGCAAATAATTGTTAACCTAATGGATGAACCAACCATAAATACACAGACCATTAGATACTTTTCATTAGGTCCTGAACAATTTTCCGTGTTTTTTTATTCCTATGAGAATGATTTCGCCAAAAGTTCGATATTTTCATCGTTGAAAAAAGTCCATTGTAGATACTTTGAGAACATGAAATACGGCGACCAAAAAAGGTAACAATTTGGAAAAAAGCAGGACTGCAACCCCGATGGAGACCGCCCTGAAAAGCAGGTAACATCCTAACTTGTAATTATCCTAACTTTATTGTAATCATACTTTTCTTCCTTTCTACGTAGAAGTAATTTCCGTGGCTATCTTCCTTCTGCGAGTGGAATAATGTATGATGGCTGTTGCTTCCGAGACAACCAACAAGAACATGATCAGGTTGGAAAAATTCAATAAAACCTACAGATGTTTAAATACCTAAAAAATGTGTAACGTGCCCAACCCTTTTTGGCAACATCACTGAACGATTTCAACTCAAACTCAGGAAAAGAAAGTTACACAAATGTTATGATAAAATAAGAAAGAGTGAGTCCTTAACAATAAGTAGGTATGTTTGAATTTTTCGAAAAATTAGTTAGGTACTCATGGAACATTATACACCCAGCCCAGTGCAACATAATTAGATATGGATGCCTGAATTAATTAATATGAGTAAGACAGGCTACCATGGCTCCGCTGGTATTGCTGTTAAGAATATAATAATGAGCTCTAACTACTTTATTCTGCATCTTGATGCCATTTCCAAGTTTCTGACAGGAATAAAATGAGGTGATATTTTTGAAGCCTTCTTTCAACACACCTTCTTCACAACAGAGGCACAGGTAGTGAGTGGGCCCAGGTAGTTTGCCACGTGCCTGTTAGTTCTTGTTCTAAGAAACTCGCCTGGTGGGATTTGTAGAATCCCATACAAACGCTGGAGGCCAATGTGGATTTTCACCGAAAATCTCCTTTCAACTGCAATCTTGTTGAGTGGTGAGGGGGAAAGCGACGTTGCCATGTCTAAGCCTACCTGACTGGTTTTGGTGAACCAGGTAACAGTGTAATGGAGCCCACTGTGCCCTGTGCGACTTGGCTGCAACTGCTCCTAATTTAGACTCAAGAGGCAGGATCTCTGGATGGATCAATGTCCGTCCACCATATCACGCATAACTACTTCACTTTCCGTCTAAAAAATTCGTTCTTTCGCACACATGCTCCATTTGGGCCCTAGTTGTGTCCCGAAACTTTGCAGCCCGATCGGAATATACCCAGGGGTGTTATGGGTGAAAAATGGATATAAAAATAGGTATTTTTTGAGTTTGAGTAACATGAGCTTGTGAGGTATCGTTTTCCAATTTTTTTAGGACGAGAAGACCGAATGTGAAGTCGATTTTGACCGAAGAGTGGAAAATTAGAGTTCTAACGAAGTTTCAGCCTTAAATTTCCGTTAAATTTTGCTCTAAAATCGCCGTTCTTCTGCATACAGTTTGGGCCCCATTTAGGAACACATAATTATGGCCAACATAAAACCCCTGGGTACATTCCGATCGGGCTGAAAAGTTTCGGGACACAACTGCGGCCCAAATGGAGCATGTGTGCGAAAGAACGAATTTTTTAGACCGAAAATGAAGCCTGTACACGTGATACGGCGGACGGACATTGCATTTTTGGAATCTACGCACCTTGAAACGGAAAAGAAAACATTTTGAGGGGGTGTTATAAAAATTTTTTGCTGAGCTATTACATAGGTGTATTATTCAGGGAATAATAAACCAATATAGCTCATCACCCTGGGATCAGCTGATAGGCGGTAGATATCTCCGCATCAGCAGTAACCAAGACGTTCCCATGCTCGTTATCCCTTCAACGCTCGCTTCAAAGCGAGAAATCATCCCAAAAACCCATGAAATCTCGTTACTGACCGGACCTGGTGAAGGGAAAAAAAAAATTGGAGATGCGACAGAGGGGTTGAAATGCAGAGGGAGGGCGATGCTGGCGGGGCCACCGGCTTTTCCACTGTTGTGTTATGATTCACCAGGCCGTGCAGTGAAGTGATGTATATAATGAAGTGTTTGAAGAAGGCCCACTCACTAGAAGCCCCTTTTGCTTCCCTTTGTCTGCCCCATTCAAGTGTCGTATTACAACTACCTGGCCACGAGGGGAACATCCTCATCCTCGCCCTATTCAACTGGGGCTTCTCTCTCCACCCCGCCATCAGAAAAGGCCCAAATCGGTTTCCAAATGTTCCTGTTCCCCATCAACAAACGCCCCGCTCCGCCTGGCTGCGCTTTTCTGTCGAAAGCCGGGAGCAAGTATTTTTTGTGCCCGTGAAAAACCTTCGCTAAACCACATAATCTGCTTTTCTCCCTACAACTACTTCATAACAAGAAAAGCCTCAGGAGCTTTTCTTCATCATAACTTTAGCTGACTCCCTCCATCAAGCGCCGGCAGGAGGAGCAGTATTAGGGTTACCAGACATACTCTTTTTGGTTAATTATTCCGTGAATAATACACCTATGTATTCGCTCAGCAAAAAATTTTTATAACACCCCCTCAAAATTTGTTATTTTACGTTTCAGTGTGCGTAGATTCCATAAATGCGATGTCCGTCGGCCGTCCGCAGTATCACGTGTAAAAAATTCTTTCTTTCGCACACATGCTCCATTTGGGCCCTAGTTGTGTCCCGAAACTTTGCAGCCCGATCGGAATATACCCAGGGGAGTTATGGGTGAAAATGTGTATACAATTAGGTACATTTTGTGTTTTAGTAACATGAGCTTTTGAGGGATTGTTTTCCATGTTTTTGGTGCGAGAAAACCGAATATGAAGTCGATTTTGACCAAAGAGTGGAAAATTGAGGTTCTAAAGAAGTTTCAGCCTTAAATTTACGTTAAATTTTGGTGTAAAATCGTCGTTTTTCCGCTCACAGTTCAGTTCCCCATTTGGGAGCAAATTTGGGTCCTAGTTGTGCTCCGAAGCACGGCAGCCCGATCAGCATACACCCAGGGGTGATATGGAAGAAAAACGAATGTAAAAATAGGGGTTAGCGAGGGATTTTTGAGGTTTTAGTGAACATGAGCTTGTGACATATCTATTTCCATGTTTTTTAGGGCGAGAAGACCGAATATTTGGTTGATTTTGACCGAAGAGAGAATAATTGAGGTTGTAACGAAGGTTAAGCTGCCGAAATTCATTTTTTATGAGGCAAAAACATCGGAAATTGTCTGAAATCACCATCAGTTAGTATAATAACACTAGAAGTAGTATCAACAGGTGAACCAAGACAATTATATGGTACTATCAATGATCAAAAATAATCTGTTGAAAGGAAAAGTCGAGTCTAATTCGTGTTTTTGGGGGCCAAAACTGGTGGAAACCATCAAAAACAGCCATTTCAATGATTGCACATGAAAGAAACAATAAATGACAATGAATAATAAACCCATGTGACAAGGACTATAGTAGGTACATATACTCTTTTTTAGGTCCTTTCCTCTATACTCTTCTCTTTTTTCTTACGAGTGCCTAATACACTTTTTTTTCAATAGATTGAGAAGAAAACGTGAAAAAAATAATGATTACCCTACCATGTACCTATACAGGGTGTCCTAGTTCCTTCTGGAGAAACTCAGGGAATCGATTCTACTCTTCATTTGGAACAAAAAATGCTCGGTAGAAATTTTTCGAAAACTTCTTCGTTTTAATGACATCCAACAATTTGTGTTTTTCCAACTTTGTATTACCTTACCACATAAAAACGCTAATAAATTCGACAATATTGAGACTACACAAAATTGTGAAAAACATTGTAGGTTCCACTGGGGTTACACAAAAATACCAACAACTTGTCAAATTTCACAAAAAACTTCTTCATCAAATAGGCTTTAAAGTGATAGGTATACTTACTTGGATTTAAAAATACCGTCATAAATAACGTTTCTATAATTGTTTAAGGACACGATAATAACTGGAACATAATGTATAGACTACTTCTACGTCTCATAGCAAAATTTAGTTCATTTTAGGAATATTTTAAATTTTTTTAAACGTAATTTTGCTTGGGCTACATATTTTGCCCGATTTGAGCGCATATTTTGGCCAAATTTTGTGCATATAATTCCAGTCCCTACTCATGAGATATTTGTAAGACAAGCTGTTTTCACTCGAACATTTAGGTAGTAGGTAGTGATTTTGTTGTGCCAACCCGTTTTCCCTATAAATACTTCTCATCCTTATGGATCGAATTCATTACGTCTCAGAAATTCGTTGGAGTCAGTTGTGTCAGCGACAACCGTGTAAGATTTACGGTTGACAATTCGGAAAAATCAATTGTGATCCAGTGCTATAATTTTGATAACGAGTGACTTTTTGTATAAATGTAAATATTGTATAGTCGAGAGAAAAGGTGTGTACATTTTCATTCCATTTTCTTCCTTGATCCTTTTCTATAAATTTTTAAGGAAACGATAATAACTGGCACATAATGTACAGACTACTTCTACGTCTTCCAGCAAAATTTAGTTCATTTTAGAAATATTTTCAATTTTTGGTTTATTATTTTCAATAATGAACCATTGGAGCAAGAGAGAAAAAATCCTAACCCCCCTCAAAATTTGATGGTTTACTTTCAAGGTATGTAGAATCCGCAAATGCAATACAAATATTTCTGTCTGTCCGCCGTACGCCGTACGGGCCACTTTTCTTAGTTACCATGAATCAAAATTGATGAAATTCGGGTTATAGTTGGTCCTCGAAGCTCGACGTTACTGTCAGTCATCTCTAAGGGGTTCAAAATAGGGGTTGAAAATTTCAGAACGCCGCATTTCGAAAACTTTCGATTGAAGGGTATGGTTTTTTTACGTTATTAAATTTGTCTTGAGCTAAACAATTTTTTGAGGCCACCCGAAGCATTGTACGTCCAGCCGCTCGTGTGCACCAAAAAGCTTCGTCAACACGATCGTGAATCAAACGGTATAAATCCGGCCGGGATATCATCACTAGGGAGCACCTGATTATAATCAAGTATGGCTGTATGAAGTCGAGTTGGTTGTTCTGCGATATTATTTCATTTGATAAGTAATGGACTACTGGATTTTTTGGACAAACGTTGAAGTATTTATTGATGGGTAAATTATTACACAACGGCAAATTATTACACAATGGAAATTATTACACAATGGTTCATCTACTAAGAAGGGGCAGGATTTTTTTTATCGGTACTTTTGCAACTTGAACAACCGTTGAAGTATTATTTATGGGCAAGTTATTACACAACGGTTCATTATACTTGACCACGAGGGCAGGTATTGACCACAGAAAACAGTGATCTACGCAGAAGGGGCATCCTTTTCACTCCACATCAACAATTTTCCTTCAGAACTTCATTATTCGCGTTTCTTTTCGCCATTTTAGTTACTGTTTGTCATCGACAGAATTATTTTAGCAACATTTAACTCGTGATGTAGGTAGGTACCTAGTAAAGAGTACGGGGTTAGGTACTAACCTACGGATGCTCTGTGATCTACATAATATTTATAGAATAGTACATATCATAAATTATATAGACGGGTTATCTATACAGAAAGCTGTGATCTGTAACAGAAGGGTATTCTGTACAAAATAATAAACCGTTGTGCAGGGATTTGCAGCGTTTTTTAAATGTAATTTTGCTTGGGGTGCATATTTGGCCCATTTCGAGTGCATATTTTTGCCAAACTTTGTGCATATAATTCCAGTCCCTACTCATGAGATATTTGTAAGACAAGCTGTTTCCACTCGAACATTTAGGTAGTAGGTAGTGATTTTGTTGTACGTCCGTTAGTATAATACAGAGAACCCGTGTGTTCAACAAGCTCTGCACCCTATTAATGGCGGGATACGTCGTAAAGATCGGTAAAGGTAACAAATATTACCGGAAAGTCGTTACAGACAAAATAAAAAAATCAGTCATGCAGCATGACTTAATGAGCGAATTTTCAAAGAAATATTCGAATTAATGGCTATGGTTTTGAATAAAGGAAAACTTCGGTCTAAAATTTGGTTTTCTATGTATATTCTCTTCGTATTTATTTTAATTTGTACGTTTTGTCCATCCTGAGTCTACCGTTTGTTTATTACGTAATTGTACTAAGTGCTTATTTATTTGATCGCTGTGGGTAAATTCAAGGAGTTGTACTAATCGTTTGCCTCCCCCTTTTTTGCTTCGAACTCTCGTCTTCAATTAATACTTCTCACATTTTTCAATCTGACCACTCTAAGGGGGTGGGGGTAAGAGTTTAAAGATTATCCTAGTTTTGGGTAATTTTTGCGCACTTTAAATGCTCTAATTTAAGAACGGATTTAGATATCTAAAATCCGATTTCACTATCGTGTTCAGCGTGCAAAAACCTTTAAAATGAGGGGTCACTTGTTAGAAAATAACATTTTGGGGATTTTTGGGTAATTTTTGCGCACTTTAAATGCTCTAATTTGAGAACGGATCAAGATATCTAAAATCCGATTCCACCATCGTGTTCAGCGTGCAAAAACCTTTAAAATGAGGGGTCACTTGTTAGAAAATAACATTTTGGGGATTTTTAGGTAATTTTTGCGCACTTTAAATGCTCTAATTTGAGAACGGATCAAGATATCTAAAATCCGATTCCACCATCGTGTTCAGCGTGCAAAAACCTTTAAAATGAGGGGTCACTTGTTGGAAAATAACATTTTGGGGATTTTTGGGTAATTTTTGCGCACTTTAAATGCGCCAAAACCCTCCTTAGAGTAGGCCAATTTCGCCCATCTTCGAACTTAGCCTTTCGATTGCCAAGATAGATTTTTTGTGCAAATTTGAGCTGTTTATCTCAATTCTATCGAGAGTTATCGTCTGGAGTGACACATATATAAATAAATATATATATATATATATATATATATACATATAAAAAAAAATCAGTCATGCAGCATGACTTAATGAGCGAATTTTCAAAGAAATATTCGAATTAATGGCTATGGTTTTGAATAAAGGAAAACTTCGGTCTAAAATTTGGTTTTCTATGTATATTCTCTTCGTATTTATTTTAATTTGTACGTTTTGTCCATCCTGATTCTACCGTTTGTTTATTACGTAATTGTACTAAGTGCTTATTTATTTGATCGCTGTGGGTAAATTCAAGGAGTTGTACTAATCGTTTGCCTCCCCCTTTTTTGCTTCGAACTCTCGTCTTCAATTAATACTTCTCACATTTTTCAATCTGACCACTCTAAGGGGGTGGGGGTAAGAGTTTAAAGATTATCCTAGTTTTGGGTAATTTTTGCGCACTTTAAATGCTCTAATTTAAGAACGGATTTAGATATCTAAAATCCGATTTCACTATCGTGTTCAGCGTGCAAAAACCTTTAAAATGAGGGGTCACTTGTTAGAAAATAACATTTTGGGGATTTTTGGGTAATTTTTGCGCACTTTAAATGCTCTAATTTGAGAACGGATCAAGATATCTAAAATCCGATTCCACCATCGTGTTCAGCGTGCAAAAACCTTTAAAATGAGGGGTCACTTGTTGGAAAATAACATTTTGGGGATTTTTGGGTAATTTTTGCGCACTTTAAATGCTCTAATTTGAGAACGGATCAAGATATCTAAAATCCGATTCCACCATCGTGTTCAGCGTGCAAAAACCTTTAAAATGAGGGGTCACTTGTTAGAAAATAACATTTTGGGGATTTTTAGGTAATTTTTGCGCACTTTAAATGCTCTAATTTGAGAACGGATCAAGATATCTAAAATCCGATTCCACCATCGTGTTCAGCGTGCAAAAACCTTTAAAATGAGGGGTCACTTGTTGGAAAATAACATTTTGGGGATTTTTGGGTAATTTTTGCGCACTTTAAATGCGCCAAAACCCTCCTTAGAGTAGGCCAATTTCGCCCATCTTCGAACTTAGCCTTTCGATTGCCAAGATAGATTTTTTGTGCAAATTTGAGCTGTTTATCTCAATTCTATCGAGAGTTATCGTCTGGAGTGACACATATATAAATATATATATATATATATATATATATATATACATATAAAAAAGTGTTAAATTTCAGGAATCGTTTTAGAATGGTCTGAAACGGATTTCTATGAAGAAAATTTCCAAAAATTTATATTATTTAAATTTCGAAGCCATTGCAATAGCTTCATTTTCTTTGAAAATTCGCTAAAAGTGTTAAATTTCAGGAATCGTTTTAGAATGGTCTGAAACGGATTTCTATGAAGAAAATTTCCAAAAATTTATATTATTTAAATTTCGAAGCCATTGCAATAGCTTCATTTTCTTTGAAAATTCGCTAAAACGCAAGAGACAAACAAGGTGGAAACAAACAAACAGAAAAAAGGACGCGAGAAGCCCATAAAGAACCCGCCCGCCCAACTGGAATCCTGGTCCCCCTCGAAGCGGTTTGAGGGCTCTGATGGCCCATCGCATTTGCATTTTGATTTATATGTCACCTCGCTCGGGTTTGTGGCGCTCCTTATCAAACCTGGGGCCGGCATCGGAATCGCCTCACTAAAAGATCCATCGTCACCTTCTGACCTTCGGTTTTCCCACTCATCTTCCGTCAAAAGTGAGAAAGAAGAGCTGTCATAGTTGCATACTTCTGCGATCCAATCAGTGTTGTGTGTGTATCAGTAACAGCGACGGACTTACCACTGGGCCGCGGCCCGGGGCCGCACGCCTCAGGGGGCCGCAAAGCTGACTTTTTTGGTTTATTATTTTCAATAATGAACCATTGGAATCGAGCATGAAAAAAAAATTCTTACCCCCCCTCAAAATTTGATGGTTTACGTTTCAAGGTATGTAGAATCCAAAACTGCAATAAAAATATTTCTGTCTGTCCGCCGTACGCCGTACGCCGTACGGGCCACTTTTCTTAGTTACCATGAAAAAAAATTGATGAAATTCGGGTTATAGGTTCCGTTCGGCGTCTAGTTGGTCCTCGATGCTCGACGTTACTGTGAGTCATCTCTAAGGGGTTCAAAATAGGGGTTGACATTTTCAAAACGCCTATACCATTTTTTTACGTAAATATTTTTACGGTTTTAAATAGTTCTTGAACTTGCGAGTTTTTTAAGACCATCCGGAGCATCGTACGTCCAGCCGTTCGTTCACAGTAAGGCCCCGAAGTTTGCACCGACAGGCATTTTCGACTCCAGTGTGAATGAAATTGTATACAATTCAAACCAAATCTCGTAACCAGAGACGCGCCCACAATAGGAATTTGTGAATACGGCCAATCATTGGTAGGGATCACCTGATTATATTGGCGGAGTATGAAGTCGAGTTGGTTGTTCTGTGATATTATTTCATTTGAAAAATGATGGCTCTTTTGGAGTTTGTTGGTAGGTAGTGAAACTTGAACAAACGTTGAAGTATTATTGATGGGTAAATTATTACTACGGTAAATCATTACTCAACGGTAAATTATTACACAACGGTTCATTATACCATCTACGTAGGAGGGGGTGGAGTTTGTTGGTAGGTACTTTTGCAACTTTTTTCACTCCTCATCAACAATTTCTTTTCAGAACTTCATTATGTGTGTTTCTTTTTGTTATAGGTACTGTTTGTCATCGGCAGAATTATTTTAGCAACATTTAACTCGTGATTTAGGTAGGTACCTAGTAACGAGTACGGGGTTAGGTACTAACCTACGGAGGGTCTGCGATCTACATAATATGCATAGAATAGTACATATTATATTATATAGACGGGTTATCTATACATAGAGCTGTGATCTGTAACAGAAGGGTATTCTATACAAAATAATAAACCGTTGTGCAGGGATTTGCAGCGTTTTTGCTTTTGGTTTATTATTCTGTGAATAACACACCTATGTATTCGCTCAGCAAAAAATTTGTATAACACCCCCTCAAAATTGTTTTTTTTTTCGTTTCAAGGTGCGTAGATTCCAAAAACGCTGCAGTCCTTGTCACATGGGTTTATTATTCTATTGGACATACAGAAATTACACTACAGAAATGTTGGCTGTTCATTTACTCTTTCTTTCACGTGAAATAATTCGAATAGCTATTTCTGATGGTTTCCACCAATTTTGGCCCCCAAAACAGGAATTAGGTAGGCTCCTTTTTTTTTTTTTCAAATTATCTTTGATCATTGGTAGTGCCATTTAATCGTCTTGATCCATATATGTTGAAACTTTTTCTAGTGTTATTATACAAACTCTGATTGTGATTTCAGACGGTTTCCCAGGTTTCTGACCCACGAAAAATCAATTTTGGGAGCTGAACATTTGGTGGAACCTCAATTTTTCCACTCTTTGGTCAAAATCGACTTCATATTTGGTCTTCTCGTCCCAAAAACATGGAAAACGATTACCTCAAACGCTCATGTTACTACAACACAACAAGTACCTATTTTTACGTATTCCGATCGGGCTGAAAAGTTTCGGAACACAACTAGGGCCCAAATGGAGCATGTGTGCGAATGAACGACTTTTTTAGACCGAAAATGAAGCCGGTACACGTGATACGGCGTACGGCGGACGGACATTGCATTTTTGGAATCTACGCACCTTGAAATGGAAAAGAAAAAATTTTGTGAGGGTGTTATAAAAATTTTTGCTGAGCGAATACACAGGTGTATTATTCACAGAATAATAAACCAAAATGCTGCAAAGTTATTATTCTACTGGACGTACAGAAATTCTGGCTGTTCATTTATTGTTTCTTTCAAGACTGGAACTTTTTTTTTAAATACCACTCGGGGTCTTTTTACGCATTTTATGGTTAAAACCGCATCTTCAATTTAATATATGCTTCTTATAACATTATAACATGATCTTATAGTATTATATTTCATAATATCTTATAATATTATAACATGAAGCATGTGGTCAGATGCACTTGACTGCGAACAACTCAGAACACACTATGATGTAGGTATAGATGGATTCGATATGGACTGAAACGGATTTGCTTCGAAACGTTTTCAAAGACGCATGTAGGTACATTGTATTAAAAATGTTAGACCCATTGCAATAGCGCATTTTCTTCGGAAATATGCAAAAAACGCTGCAAAGTCCTTGTCACATGGGTTTATTATTCTGCTGGACATACAGAAATGTTGTTCATTTATTGTTTCTTTCATGTGCAATTATTGAAATGGCTATTTTTGATGGTTTCCACCAGTTTTGGTCCCCCAAAACACGAATTAGACTCGGCTTTTCCTTTCAACAGATTATTTTTGATCATTGACTGTACCATATAATTGTCTTGGTTCACCTGTTGTAGTGTTGTTATACAAATTGATGGTGATTTCAGACAATTTCCCAGGTTTTTGACTCATAAAAAATGAATTTCGGCAGCTTAACCTTCGTTACAACCTCAATTCTTCACTCTTCGGTCAAAATCAACCAAATATTCGGTCTTCTCGCCCTAAAAAACATGGAAAACGATAGCTCACAAGCTCATGTTCACTAAAACCTCAAAAATCCTCGAAACGTCCTATTTTTACACCCGTTTTTCTCCCATATCACCACTGGGTGTATGCCGATCGGGCTGCCGTGCTTCGGAGCACAACTAGGACCCAAATTTGCTCCCAAATGGGGACCCGAACTGTGTGCGGAAAAACGACGATTTTAGACAAAAATTTAACGTAAATTTAAGGCTGAAACTTCGTTAGAACCTCAATTTTCCACTCTTTGGTCAAAATCGACTTCATATTCGGTCTTCTCGCCCTAAAAAATATGGGAAACGATACCTCAAGAGCTCATTTTACTAAAACACCAAAAAACCCATTTTTACACCCATTTTTCACCCATAACACCCCTGGGTATACTCCGATCGGGCTGAAAAATTTCGGAACACAACTAGGGCCCAAATGGAGCCTGTGTGCAAATAATGAATTTTTCAGACCGAAAAATAAAGGGTGATGCGGCGTACGGCGGACGGACATTGCGTTTTTGTTTATTATTCAGTGAATAATTAATACACATATGTATTCGGAATCTACGCACCTTGAAACGTAAAAGAATACATTTTGAGGGGGTGTTATGAAATTCTTTTGCTGAGCGGATACATAGGTGTGTTATTCACAGAATAATAAACCAAAAACGATTTTTCCGATTTGTTCCACAAATCAGAGGCCTTTGATTGGCACACTGATTGCTCACCCCGTCTCCCGGTCGCCTTGGATACTGATTACGATTTATTTACACTCGGTCACCAGGTTTAAGTATTCAAGCCAGTTTAATATGAGTAAATAATTCCGTCTCCAACCATTGCTTCCCCGTCCATCTCTTTCCCGTGGAAGACGGACCTGCCAGGTTCTGTCACTGTTCCGAGAGCTGAAGGCTAATTGCTCTCTAATTGATTGACTTGTACATCATCTCCCAAGTCATCCTTTCAGTCAGTGAGGTACTGCCAGATGTTGGAAACTTTCCCACTTTTCTGCCCTGAAACCCCTCTCCTTCCATCATACCCATCTTTTACTTCACTCACCGTCTATTATTGGTCTGTTCCACAACCAGACTTGTCAAACTACGGCTATTTTAAAAATACGTCAATATTCCCTTTCTCTTCAGTTCTTTCTTTCAGTAATGTTATTTTAGTCCCATTCTTTTTATTGTATTCTTTCTCTTCGGTTTGATGCCCCCACCGAACGCCCAACTTTGTCCTAAGAACAACAGGCTGTGACAATAATTTTTTTGGCCAGCCCTCAAGAATAACCTAAAAAACTATTACGTTGAAATAAGGTTGTTTGATGAAAAATAGCGTGAGCATGCGCATCGGAAGCGCTGGAGATTTATACCGTCAATAGTCGAAAATATTTTTGCACGAAAAATAAATTGTTCACAACATCGAGTTTGTTCCAGTTAAAAATAGCTGTAATTGGAAACAAATCTCCCTCCTCCCACTCTAAACTTGCATTCGACTCACTATTTTTGGTAAAAAAAGTTTTTCACTATGATAATATTCTATTAATTTCTCAATTTCAAAATTTGAATTTATAAAGCCATTTTTACCAATTTTTGGCGGGTTTTGACCCTTAATAACTAGAATTTGACCGAATATATATAAAAAAAAGATTAAAATACAGTCTTTTTACGTCTCGAGCCAGCATTCTATAACATGTTTGACGATATTATAACAATTTAGATTGGTTTTAGTCACTTTAGTGATTTTTGATCAAACTTAATTTTGTCCACAATACAAGTACAAACAACATAAGTACAAACTTTAATTATGACAAAATTGGGTTTTTGAAAACCGCTCATCATCGAACTAATCATTTCGTTTGCCATTACAACCGCTGGCGAAAATAGAATTTTTTTCATCTCGTAGCCAATCATGGTAAGACATATCTTCTGAAATTACACATAAATAAAAGAAGCGAAAACAACATACATCGTGTACAATTTCGAAATCACTACAATGGCGTATTTTTACAGAAAATCTGTAAAAGAGAATTCTGTAAAAATAGACCATTGCACTGAGTTCAAATTTTTTTGTACATGATGTCTTTTGTAAATGTTGTACACGATTGTTGCATATGTTGTCGTATTTTTACTGAAAATTTGCCAGAAGAATTTACGTAAGATATCATGTACAAACGATTTATAAAAGACATCATGTAGAACATTTACAAAAGACATCATGTACAAAAATTCGAACTCAGTGCAATGGCGTATTTTTACAGAAAATTCGCCAGAAGAATTTACCTACTAGTGTAATGCTTTGGAAAATGGAAGGCTGAGACTAAAAACCCGAAGTCGTCTGGTTACGTAAATCGAACTACTGCCACAACGTCCCCGATAGATATCTTTCGATCTCTTGACACCTAATCCTTAACCAACCTGTAAATTCAAGGAGCAGTTTATGTGGTGTCCGAAGTAATTAGTTGAGGTAAAGAACGGAGATAACAGGGATTGTGAAGACGGAGGTTTTCGAGCCCGGCGGGAGGCGGATCCTTATCGCAGTTCCCGACCAGTGCAATGAACTTGAAAACGTTGCACGAAGAGGAGCCCGAAGGGAAGATAATAAGAGCACCGGAGTGGGGAACTTGATTACACGAGGATAAACAGCCTCAGTGAGCTGAGGGAGGGGAACGCTACCTGCTGACAACAGCAAACCTCGACCCTGAGAACTCAACAGTTATCTCCCCCTGCTGCTGAAGGCGTCAGGTGTCAGTCGTCTAAAGTCTGTTGAACCGACACGCGGGAAACAAGCGCCCGTAACGTTATTTCTTACATTTTCAAGTTTTTTATTTTTGTTTGGTATCCTTCGAAGGATAAGAATAGAAGGAGTTTCCAACAATATCATTGTTCAAAAGTTATTTACATATAAATTATCGCAAAAAATATAATAAACCAATCCGAGTTTTGATACGTTTTATCCACACGCTTAGCAACCTTCTCTTTTATGAATAACTTGTACACCTACTCTTCCTTCAATTAGCTGCTCTTGTAAACTTCAGTGACATCACAAGACTGACACAAAGTACGTATCATGAACGTAGGTTCTTTTCAGTAGTGATACAGTGAAATCCGCTTATATGAGACGCCGGTTAAGGGAGACAGCCGCTTGTATGAGGCAAAACAGGAATCCCCGAATCAAACGTATCTTATCTACGTTGTTTAACATCACCTTGCTGATACAATAGGTCGTTTATTTGAGACAACACTGAATTTTTACCTCCCAACACGACCTCACTCATCCAACCACTCGACCTGGGAATCGTCAAAAATTTAAAAGTTCGCTACAGGGCCAAGTTGGTGCACGATATTCTTCAAGAGATCGAAGACAACACTGCAGATCCAACCACGACAGCCAAGGACCTGAGCGCTAAAGTGTCGATTTAACAGGCAATTCGTTATACTATGTTACAAAGAAGATTAGACCGTTCATTTACCTCATGTATAGAGTTCGTAATATTTTGAATCAGGCAAACTTGAAACTACTGTATTTTGCCATGGTGCAATCAGTGATCTCCTAACTAGTAACTCTCTATGGACTTCTTGTATGGGGAAGCGCTTATTACACCAACCTCAAGCCTTTGCGTACAGTGCAAAAAAGCATAGTTCGGGTGATGTGCAGGGCCGGTCCGCGTACGCATGCTGCCCCTCTGTTTGAGAGGTTAGGATTAGGGACTTTACGATACCATCTGATACTCCTTTCGATACGATACTTTCCCCGAAGTATCGATACTCGATATTATCGGTCAAAAAGTATCGATATTCCGATAATATCGGATCAAAAGTATCGATATTCGATACCGATACCGATACCAAGTCCAAGGGCGAAAATTCAGAAAAACCCTTTCTTTTGATGGAATTTTTAAAAAAGGAAAAGAATTGAGAGAAATTGCTGCTATGCGAAAAGGATGCCTTAAAAGTGACCAGCATATTATTGTAATTATGCATTTTTATGGTGAGACGATTTATCGATGCATTGAGTTTGAGGGTACTGAGGTATCGCGATTTTCCTGAAAGATTGGCATTTCCGGTATTATGCTTGATTTCCAGCTACCTATTTTCGAAAATCAAGTATTTACATAATCATATTATAATTAATAGGTGGGCACGAACGAGTATTTCCTCACAATAATGTCATCTTCCTTGGTAAAATATCGGTGAAAAGTATCGGTGGAAAGTATCGATACTCTCGGACGGAAGTATCGATACCACAAAAGTATTGAATGAAAAGTATCGATACAAATATCGGAAATATCGGGAGCAAAGTATCGATACTCCGATATATCGGAAGTATCGGAACGTCCCTAGTTAGGATTGCTTGATCTCTCGGGTTTATATGTAAAGGAGGCATTAACGTTCTTGTGCAAAGCCCTTTCTACCATGAGGACACTGGGAAGTGATAGATGTAGGGTAACGAGATTTGAAACCATGCAGAGACCTCCCTTGAGACTTACTGTACTTGGGCAAAGGCATTATACGTACATGGGGCCAAAGTTTTTAAATCTTTTGACCCGGGACACCCAATCCGCCATTCTCGAAGCAGGTGCCAATAAATATGGGCTAATTCTGAGAAAGGTGCTAGGCAAAGGAGGCCCAATTCTGGAGCGCTGTGAACGCATTTTGAAATGTACTGCGATGTAGAAATTTGTCTATGTGTTCAAGATTTACGCATAAAATAACTCATCTAGCATCATTCTCGATTTGATTTCCTTTGAGGAACTTTTCTTTTCTTTTCTTTTAGGAGTAGCTGATGTCCGTTCTTTTGTTACGTTTTTCGCTTGTGAATGGGCTATTAGTAACTGAACTCTGACCTCACACGTGGGCATGTGCCCAAGTGAAGTCAGAATTTCCAAGATATATTTGTTTTACGCTTAAGGGATTTAATTTTATTTTGCTATATGATGTATTTTTACTTGTCAATTTGTGGAAATAAAAAATTAAAAATTTTAAAATTAAAAAAAAACTTCGGCATTATTCTATCACCTCCTCAACAAATTCCGGAAGAATTAAAGCGCGTAGCCCATTATGAGGAGAGGGCGTGTTCCGTTTCAAGGTGCGTAGATTCCAAAACGCTGCAAAGTCCTTGTCACATGGGTTTATTATTCTATTGGACATACAGAAATTACACTACAGAAATGTTGGCTGTTAATTTTTGTTTCTTTCAGGTGAAATAATTGAAATAGCTATTTCTGATGGTTTCCACCATTTTCGGCCCCTAAAACACGAATTAGGTACGCTCCTTTTTTTTCAAATTATGTATCTTTGATCCTTGGCAGTGCCATTTAATCGTCTTGATCCACGTATTGTCACTTCTTCCAGTGTTATTACACAAATTGATGGTGATTTCAGACGATTTCCCAGGTTTTTGACTCATAAAAAAGCAATTTTGAGAGCTGCACATTTGGTAGAACCTCGATTTTCCACTCTTTGGTCAAAATCGACTTCATATTCGGTTTTCTCGTCCCCAAAAACATGGAAAAAGATATCTCAAAAGCTCATGATACCATAATGTTGCTAAAACGCAAAAAGTACCTATTTTTACACACACTTTCACTCATAACGCCCCTGGGTGTATTCCGATCGGGCTGAAAAGTTTCGGGACACAACTAGGGCCCAAATAGAGCATGTGTGCGATAGAGCGAGTTTTGTAGACCGAAAATGAAGCCTGTACACGTGATACGGCGGACGGCGGACGGACATTGCATTTTTGGAATCTACGCACCTTGAAACGGAAAAGAAAAACGCTGCAAAATCCTTGTCACATGGGTTTATTATTCTATTGGACATACCTACAGAAACGCTGGCTGTTTATTTATTGTTTCATTCATATAAAATAATTGAAATAGCTATTTCTGGTGGTTTCCACCAATTTTGGCCCCCAAAACACAAATTAGGTACGCTCCTTTACTTGTTGATACTTTTTCTAGTGTTATTCTACAAATTGATGGTGATTTCAGACGGTTTCCCAGGTTTTTGACTTATAAAATCATTGATAGTACCATTTAATCGTCTTGATCCACCTCTTGATACTTTTTCTAGTGTTATTCTACAAATTGATGGTGATTTCAGACGATTTTCCAGGTTTTTGACTTATAAAAAATCAATTTTGGGAGCTGAACATCTGGTACAACCTCAATTTTCCACACTTTGGTCAAAATCGACTTCATATTCGGTCTTCTCGTCCCCAAAGACATGAAAAACGATACCTCAAAAGCTCATTTTACTAACATGTTGCTAAAACGCAAAAAGTACCTATTTTTACACACATTTTCACTCATAACACCCCTGGGTATATTCCGATCGGGCTGAAAAGTTTCGGGACACAAATAGGGCCCAAATGGAGCATGTGTGCGAAAGAACGACTTTTTTAGACCGAAAATGAAGCCTGTACACGTGATACGGCGGACGGCGTACGGCGGACGGCGGACGGCGGACGGCGGACGGCGTACGGCGGACGGCGTACGGCGGACGGACATTGCATTTTTTGAATCTACGCACCTTGAAACGGAAAAGAAAAAAGTTTGAGGGGGTGTTATAAAAATTTTTTGCTGAGCGAATACATAGGTGTATTATTCACAGAATAACAAGCCAAAAGTGCAAGCAGGAAATTGCTGGATGGTCTAATGAAATGCTTTCATATTATTTCGTGTTGAATTTCAAAAGTACCTGGTACCAAGTTGGTTGAAGGTAGTTTGAATGCTGTTACTCATTTACCTACTAAGTTTCTTCTACTGCTAGGAAGGTACCTACCTACCTGTTCCAGAATGTTTGATTATATATATTTAAAAAACGCTGCAAATCCCTGCACAACGGTTTATTATTTTGTACAGAATACCCTTCTGTTACAGATCACAGATCTCTGTATAGATAACCCGTCTATATAACTTAATATGTACTATTCTATACATGTTATGTGAATCGCAGACAGCGTTGGCCAATAGAATTGCAGAACCATTTCGGACCATGCCAATGCGCACCATGCCAATTAGACAATTCGAAATGAATTCCAATTCAAATTAATGAATTCCAATTCAAATTAATGAATTCCAATTCAAATTAATGAATTCCAATTCAAATTAATGAATTCCAATTCAAATTAATGAATTCCAATTCGAAATGGATTGAATAAATTGATTGATTGATGGAATCGAGCGCTTCCCTGGTGACGAGCGCAATGCCAATTAGGCAATTCGAAAAAAATTCCAATTCAAATTCAGTATACCAATATTTACAATTCTAAGTGAATTCCAATTGCAATTGCAATTTCAATATTTTATTAACACAACTTTGCCAATTTTGGCGAATGTGGAGTGTATGTTTATAGGATTAGTGTGTCGGGAATTTAGATGGGGATGTAAGGTACAGTGGTGAGCAGTGGCCAATTGCAATTGAAAACAACAGACACACAAACAAGCCTATGATTCCCCAATTGCAAACAATAAAGTAATCCAATAATTTACAAACTATTTCAATTTCAATTGAAAATTTTGATTGATTGATCGATCAATTGATTGAATAAATTGATTGATTGACTGAATCCAGCGCGTCTCTGGTGACGAGAGTATACAATTTCATTCACACTGGAGTCGAAAATGCCTGTCGGTGCAAACTTCGGGGCCTTACTGTGAACGAACGGCTGGACGTACGATGCTCCGGATGGTCTTAAAAAACTCGCAAGTTCAAGAACTATTTAAAACCGTAAAAATATTTACGTAAAAAAATGGTATAGGCGTTTTGAAAATTTCAACCCCTATTTTGAACCCCTTAGAGATGACTCACAGTAACGTCGAGCTTCGAGGACCAACTAGACGCCGAACGGAACCTATAACCCGAATTTCATCAATTTTGTTTCATGGTAACTAAGAAAAGTGGCCCGTACGGCGTACGGCGTACGGCGGACAGACAGAAATATTTTGGTTTATTATTTTCAATAATGAACCATTGGAATCGAGCATGAAAAAAAAAATTCTTACCCCCCCTCAAAATTTGATGGTTTACGTTTCAAGGTATGTAGAATCCAAAACTGCAATAAAAATATTTCTGTCTGTCCGCCGTACGCCGTACGCCGTACGCCGTACGGGCCACTTTTCTTAGTTACCATGAAAAAAAATTGATGAAATTCGGGTTATAGGTTCCGTTCGGCGTCTGAAGGTCCTCGAAGCTCGACGTTACTGTGAGTCATCTCTAAGGGGTTCAAAATAGGGGTTGAAATTTTCAAAACGCCTATACCATTTTTTTACGTAAATATTTTTACGGTTTTAAATAGTTCTTGAACTTGCGAGTTTTTTAAGACCATCCGGAGCATCGTACGTCCAGCCGTTCGTTCACAGTAAGGCCCCGAAGTTTGCACCGACAGGCATTTTCGACTCCAGTGTGAATGAAATTGTATACAATCCAAACCAAATCTCGTAACCAGAGACGCGCCCACAATAGGAGTTTGTGAATACGGCCAATCATGGGTAGGGATCACCTGATTATATTGGCGGAGTATGAAGTCGAGTTGGTTGTTCTGTGATATTATTTATTTTGAAAAATGATGGCTCTATTGGAGTTTGTTGGTAGGTAGTGAAACTTGAACAAACGTTGAAGTATTATTGATGGGTAAATTATTACTACGGTAAATCATTACTCAACGGTAAATTATTACACAACGGTTCATTATACCATCTACGTAGAAGGGGCTGGAGTTTGTTGGTAGGTACTTTTGCAACTTTTTTCACTCCTCATCAACAATTTCTTTTCAGAACTTCATTATGTGTGTTTGTTTTTGTTAGGTACTGTTTGTCATTGGCAGAATTATTTTAGCAACATTTAACTCGTGATTTAGGTAGGTACCTAGTAACGAGTACGGGGTTAGGTACTAACCTACGGAGGGTCTGCGATCTACATAATATGTATAGACTAGTACATATCATATTATATAGACGGGTTATCTATACATAGAGCTGTGATCTGTAACAGAAGGGTATTCTATACAAAATAATAAACCGTTGTGCAGGGATTTGCAGCGTTTTATTGCAGTTTTGGATTCTACATACCTTGAAACGTAAACCATCAAATTTTGAGGGGGGGGTTAGAATTTTTTTTTTTTCATGCTCGATTCCAATGGTTCATTATTGAAAATAATAAACCAAAATATATATATTATACAAGCAATTTTGAAATGAATAGCGCTATAAAATACGTTCATAAATTGAATCCTCGACCGGCTGCCAATGATTCAGCCTAACATTAAGTACCATTATCATTCCTACGACTAGATCGTATTTTAATACCGTAGTGCAGCAAATGTATGTATCATCGTCCGGATACACCATTGCTTAGCAGCAATGCCTAACCAGTTACGCTTCATAGACCTAAACATACCAACCTGAACGTTGGTTGGATAGTAGGTACTTATACCAAGGAATTAAATACTGATGCAGTGGAAGTCGCTTAAGAGATACATCGGGGGAGCCGTCTCAGAAAAGCGAATTTGGCTCTATAAAAGCAAAAATCAACATTTCCAACAAACACAATAAATTGTTTATTTGGTCAGTGTACACATTTCGTTCATGTAAAATAAAATTGTGTTTACATATAGGCACATATGGCATAGGTGCTACATACCAATACATATATACTTTTTTTTTCCACTCAAGTTGAATATTGTTTGTAAATATATTGTTTCCAGCTAAAAGTACACGCTCAATCCAAACTAATAAGCTAGCTCAGTGACAACCAGCCCCTGGACGGGTCGTCAAGACCTTAGGGGCCCATTCATGAACTTGGTTTTCTCATGTTTCTGTACTTATATTCTTCATTATGTACTAACTATGTTTTTGAATAAAGAATTGAATTTATTGAATTGAAATATATATAATTTAAAAAAATAATAATAATAATAATATGTAAGCTATCCATGTAAAATTCATGGCTGGTAGAAATCGTTAATTGACCTCTGTTTGAGGGTTTTTACACTCTGCTGATGAATGAAGTCAGCACATTCATCCAACTGACGGGCGGGAGCGTCTTTGTTTTCGAGTTGCATGAAGTAAAGCCTGAGAGAGTCGATGCATTTTGTTGCCTCATTAGTCGTCATTCGAACGGCTGGGGGGTCGTCATCGTGATTAATTTCCGTGGGTTTTGTTTTTTTCGACACCTATTCTAAATTTCGTCGCCCAAATTGTGAAAAGAAAAACAATTTGAGGTGTTATAAGAATTTTTTGCTGAGCGAATACATAGGTGTATTATTCACAGAATAATAAGTCAAAATGTTCCTCGATGTCTGAAACGTGAAATGCAAGTGGAAGTTATCATTTTGGAGGACATCATTTTTTTTCGACTCTTGCGCAAATACAAAGCTTCTCTGCCTTCGGTAGTGAGGAATTGCGATACTCGTTAAGGATAATGTTGAACCAGATTTGTAAGGACGGATTTGGACACTCTCACCAAAATCAAGATCCACTTTATAGGCGACTTACTGGGGAAATCGGTCTCCGCGAAGGTTCAAACTATGCTAATCAACCGCGGGACAATGCGGCACCGCAATCGCTGGCCCGTGAGGCCCATCAAAACCATCGCGCCTCTCGTCAACTGGATGAACGTGAAATTGAAAGCGAAACCCCGTTTCTAAAGGTGGTACGTGCCATGGAGCAAAGGAAACAAAAAAACTTATCGGGATCTGCGTTGGGAGAGGAGAAGGAAAAAAGTCCATTTTTTGAGATGAAATAAAAAGAACGAAAACCCGACTCGTTACTCGCGCTTGAGTCGACACCGTCGCTCAAGTCAACCAGATAACCTGTCGGATACCGAAATTACATTATTCAGACAGTCGCATGTATAACGAAAGAGGTTACCCAGTTTTTCTTTCGTCTGAAGACACTGACAGTCGAAGTTTTTTTGTTTTTTTTTTGTAAAGCAAATTTTCGACTTGCGGACCAATATTTAGCTCAATGTAGCCATTTTCCAACAACAACAAAAAACGCACCAAATCCCTGCAGAATGGTTTATTATTTTGTACAGAATACCCTCCTGTTACAGATCACAGCTCTCTGTATAGATAACCCGTCTATATAATGTAATATGTGTACTAGTCTATACATATTATGTAGATCACAGAGCATCCGTAGGTTAGTACCTAACCCCGTACTCGTTACTAGGTACCTACCTAAATCACGAGTTAAATGTTGCTAAAATAATTCTGCCGATGGCAAACAGTAACTAAAATGGCGAAAAGAAACGCAAATAATGAAGTTCTGAAGGAAAATTGTTGATGTGGAGTGAAATAGATGCCCCTTCTCAGTAGATCACTGTTTTCTGTGGTCAATGCCTGCCCTCGTGGTCAGGTACAATGAACCGTTGTGTAATAACTTGCCCATAAATAATACTTCAACGGTTGTTCAAGTTGCAAAAGTACCGATAAAAAAAAATCCAGCCCCTTGTTGGTTGATGAACCGTTGTGTAATAATTTACCGTTGTGTAATAATTTACCGTTATTTAATAATTTACCATCGTGTAATAATTTGCCGTTGTTTAATAATTTGCCGTTGTGTCATAATTTGCCGTTGTGTAATAATTTACCGTTGTGTAATAATTTACCGTTATTTAATAATTTACCATCGTGTAATAATTTGCCGTTGTGTAATACCTAATTTGCCGTTGTTGAATAATTTACCATTGTGTAATAATTTGCCGTTGTGTAATAACTTACCATTGTGTAATAATTTACCCATCAATAATACTTCAACGTTTGTTCAAGTTTCACAAGTACCTACCTACCAACAAAATCCAATAGTCCATCACTTACCTATCAAACGAAATAATATCGCAGAACAACCAACTCGACTTCATACAGCCATCCTTGATTATAATCAGGTGATCCCTAGTGTTATTAGGTTTTCGAGCTACGACATTCTGAAAATTTCAACCCCTATTTTGAACCCTATTTTGATGACTCACAGTAACGTCGAGATTCGAGGACCAAATAGACCCCGAACGGAACCTATAACCCGAATTTCATTAATTTTTATTCATGGTAACTAAGAAAAGTGGCCCGTACGGCGTACATCGGACACACAAACATATTTTTATTGAATTTTCGGATTCTTCGTACCTTAAAATGTAAACCATCAAATTGAGGGGGGTTAGCATTTTTTTTTTTTAATGCTCGATTCCAATGGTTCATTATAGAAAATAATAAACCAAAATTCGCTGAAATCAGTAAAATGACGTAAATGGGCAATTATTGTGTGTTACAAATTCCCATTTCTTTGGCCCTGTTCAGTAACGGAAATTAACAGTTATTTACCACATAAAGAGGTGTTTATGTCGGAATAGGCAGAAAACGAATGTGAAATTTGAATTTCCGAGTTCCCGCTAGATATGACGTATGAGGTAAATCGCCGCGCAAATCCCGCTTGGAGCGCTATTGCATCACATTATACGATGTACAGAACCGCAATAGATGCATGGATGGATGGAACCGCAAGTTTATGAATAAATTTAAAAAACATGTCCTCAAAATAAACCGAGGGAAGGTTCACGGAAAGTCGCAGCAAAGTTTCTTCAGGTTGTCAAGAAGGTTTATCATTTATAATGTTAGGTTGTTGGCAGCATTGAGAACCTTCGCCTCCAAAGCTTTGCTCTGCTTCTTTGAGGCCAATAGCCAGTTAGATGTCAGTAGACCTTGTCGCAGGCCGGTGAGTGGGCGTACGACAGTAGGGCGGAAGGTTGGATGAGGTTGGCTTGGATGGATGAAGTAAGGATGCTTTTGCTAACGCCTGCTGGTGATAACCGCGGGGGTTATCACCAGAGCAGGCGTTAGTTGGATGGATGTGAGGGAAACTAATACCCAGTGGTTATCACAACAGTAGGTATTAGGTGCTCCTTAGGAGTCTTTTGCTAGCACCCCGCTGTTATCACCACAGCAGGTGCTAGGGGAGAGAGAGGAAAGTGCCCCGCCGATATCACCACAGCCGGCGCCAGGGGGAAGGTAACTAATACCCTGCAGTTACCACCACAGCAGGTATTAGGTGCTCCTTAGGAGTCTTTTGCTAGCACCCCTAGGTTATCACCACAGCAGGTGCTAGGGGAGAGAGAGGAAAGTGCCCCACGGATATCACCACAGCCGGCGCCAGGGGGAAGGTAACTAATACCCCGCAGTTACCACCACAGCAGATATTAGGTGCTCCTTAGGAGTCGTTTGCTAGCACCACAGCGAGTGCTAGAGGAAGGCGACCCGCGGTTATCACCACAGCAGGCGACAGGAGGAAGAAGATGAATACCCAGCGGTTATCACCACAGCAGGTGCTAGGGGGAAGGTAACTAATACCCCGCGGTTACCACAACAGCAGATATTGGGCGCTCCTTAGGAGTCGTTTGCTAGCACCCCGCGGTTATCACCACAGCAGGTATTCTTAGAAGGGAGCAATCCGCGATTATCACCAAAGCCAGTGCAGGAGAAGGGTAGGAGAGACAGAGAAGTCACAAGTCGGAGAGAGGTCGATCGAATGAGGAGCTCGGCTTGCAGGGCTGCTTATAACAGCCATTAAGACCATTCGTTTATTTGGTTAGATCATTTAGGTATTACACAGGCGTGGTATAAGAAGTTGAGGTGTACCACGGCAGACATCATACGTCATTTCTGGCCGCATTTTTACTTTCAATCACCCGCATTTAAAAAATATCGCTTATTTTTGAAAACGGGCTTCAAACTTCCATTTTTCCAAGAGTTCTGTTTTTTTCCAAGAAAAATTTTTTACGAAAATTCCCCATTAACCAAAATTAACTAAACTAGGTAGGTAGGTACCTATGAATCGAGTGGTGACTGAAAATATAAAAATACCATTTCAACAATCGAAAATAATTATCACAAAATAGTGGGATCAAATTGGAGATTTACTTGGGTCAAACCGCTGAAAATTAGAAAAATGACTGCTTATCACCAGAAACTGATTTCAAAAAATCATAGAATATTATAGAATAATGCCTTGAGACAGAAAATACTTTTTTATTGGTGAAAACTCAAAACAAAAAACGACCAGGTACTACAGTATTGCAGCCTGTAATTACACCACTGCACCATTGTGCCATTGGGCACCATTGTGCCTGTGTTACACTATTGTGGTACCTATGTATTGCCAAAAAGATTTGGCCAAAAGTTCATTTATCAAAAGGGTCGATTTTGAATGTGTGGGGATCACAAATGACTTATAATTAGTAAAATTGCTACATAATAACAAAAACTTGCAATTAAACCACCAAAAATGTTATAGGATGGTTCCAGTCATAAGTGCTGCATGACCGGAAATTTTTTATTTTAAAATTTCACGGGGAAATGACCTATCGCGTCAGTAAGCCTGTCACTGAAATGAACTATTTTTCAACGCACATGCAGTAAAATTAGCACTTTAAATATGGTAGGGATGGGTTTTATTGGTCTATTTTAGAGACCTCTAAAATACTAGTAGGTGATATTGGTGAATACCTTGAAATTTTTTATGAAAATGATAAATTAAATTATTGAAATTGATTACAAATGATTTGGCACCACCTTGCACACTACTTTTCCGTGGATTGGCAGCTATGCTTCCTAACTGCTTGTGTTCTCGCAATTCGTTGCTCGTGTCTTCACCACCGACCATCCGACCGTCAATTCATTTGCATGGAAACGAGCGTCGATCATTTCGTGACGATCGCACCTTTTTCGGGATTCGTCTTGTGGAATTCGATACAGAGAGACGTAGAATTCAAAAAAATAAAATAAAGTAAACGAAAAAGAAGGACGTTATGGCCAAGAGAGGAGATCGGGGAGAGGTGGGAGGGCGGACACCGGTTTTAAACACTGATTTCGATCAGTCTGACCTGGAATCGGAAGGATCAAAACGTGACCCCCTCAGTTTTAGGTGTCGCTGTCCTTGGATGCCACGTCAACTTGAGCCTGTGGGCGATTTCGGTTCAGGGGCCACAATGACGCATTTTATTTTTATTTATTGCTGGAAACTGAACTATTACCTCCGACCTCTCTCGATTCCTGCAGGTATGGAACAGGACACCGCGGATTAAAAAAAAAAGGTGTTTTTATTAAGGATCGGATAAAAACGGGAAAAATCTGTGGTTATACAGCCAGAAGAACGTGATATACAGGATTAACAGAAAAATATTCTTCCCTCCAACTTGTTTTCCTCAATAAATTATTCCCTAATATGATCGACCGTGACAAATATGTGATTTTATTCAAGCACTCGCTGGATGGCCTGTGCGTTGAACAGGACAGTAAAATTTTAGGTTGTGAGGGGAAAAATGAACATCTACCTATTTTGGTTTATTATTGCCAATAATGAACCTTCGGTATCGAGCATGAAAAAACAAACCCCCCCCCCCTTACCTACCCACCTCAAAATCTGATGGTTTCCCTTTCAAGGTACGTAGAATCCGAAAATGGATTTTAAAAAATACGGCGCACTTTGCGCTTTTAATAGTTACCAGGAACCAAAATTAATGAAATTTGGTTTGTAGGTCCCGTTTGGGGTCTAGTTGGTCCACGAAGCTCGGTGTCACTGTCAGTCATCTCTAAAGGGGTGAAAAACAGGGGTTGAATTTTCAAAACGCCACAGCTCGAAAACTTTCAATAGAAGGGTATGGTTTTTGGTTTACTATTCTGTGAATAATACACCTATGTAATAGCTCAGCAAAACATTTTTGTAACACCCCTTCAAAATTTGTTCTTTTACGTTTCAAGGTGAGTAGATTCCAAAAATGCAATGTCCGTCCGCCGTATCACGTTACCGGCTTCATTTTTGGTCTAAAAAATTCGTTAATTCGCACAAATGCTCCATTTGGAACGGAATATAAAAGGGTGTGTTATGAGTGAAAATGGGTATAAAAATAGGTACTTTTGTGTTTTAGTAACATGTCAGTAACATGAACGTTTGAGGTACCGGTTTCCATGTTTTTTGGGACAAGAAGACCGAATATGAAGTCAATTTTGACCAAAGAGTGGAAAATTGAGGTTCTAACAAATGTTCAGCTCTCAAAATCGACTTTTTATGCGTCAAAAACCTGGGAATTGTGTCTGAAATCACCATCAATTTGTATAATGACACTGAAAGTAGTATCAACAGGTGAATCAAGACAATTAAATGGCACTAACAAAGATCAAAGATAATTTGAGAAAAAACGGCGTACCTAATTCGTGTTTTGGGTCCAAAATTGGTGGAAACAATCAGAAATATCTATTTAAATTATTTCACTAGAAAGAAACAATAAATGAGCAGCCAACACTTCTGTAGGTGTGTCCAATAGAATAATAAACCCATGTGACAAGGACTTTGCAGCGTTTTAGCGAATTTTCGAAGAAAAGGAAGCTATTGTTCTCGGTCCAAAATTTTTAAAACTCGAATTTCCGAAAGATTTTTATACCAAAATCCGTTTCAGACCATCCTGAATTCCCTGCCGAAAGACACCAAAAATTATATGTATATATATATATATATATATATTTATATATTTATATATTTATATATGTATGTGTCATTCCAGACGATAACTCTCGAAAGAATTGAGATAAAAAGTTCAAATTTGCACGAAAAATCTGTCTTGGCAATCGACAGGCTAAGTTCGAAGATGGGCAGAATCGGGTCACCCTAAGGGGGAGTTTTGGTGGGGGGGGGGGGGGGAATTACCCATAAATTCCCAAAATGAAAAAGTCTGACAAGTGACACCTCATTTTAAAGGTTTTTGTACGCTGAACACGATGGTGAAATCAGAATTGCGATATCTCATTCCATTCTCAAACTGGAGCACTTTGAAGATGAAGGAACGTGGTTATTTCTTGAGATGTTCTTCCTGGTTCGTCTCCTCTAATCTGATAACGGAATGGGATATCGCAATTCTGACTTCACCATCGTGTTCAGCGTTGGAAAATCTACAAACCGAGGTGTTACTCGGCAAAAAATGGAACAAAAAATTTGTTACGTATCCAATACCTACTCTTCTGGTATTCAAAACATTTTTGATTTCCCCCTCCCCCTCCTTCCACCCCAAATTTTACTTTGCGTAAAACTACTCCTGTTTTAATTTTGTATGGTATCAAGTTGGGAAAACATTGGCCGAAAATTAATTTTCAGAAAATTTTAGGCGGAGGAGGAAGATGCCGACAACTTCGAAAATTTGCTCTTATAGCCATGCTGCATGACTGTTTTTTGTTTTGTTTTTAAATTGATTTCAAACTGTTGTGATCGGCTGCTCCTCCACAACCAATGTAATGTACATACATGTTGTACCCCCCTCTGATCATGTCAGGGGCCTATAAAGAGCCGAGGGGCCAACAAATACATGACCATTCTCAAGCTAACTTTCGGCCTCGTCTGTTACATCCTTAATCACTACACAAACTAAAGAATTTTTTGAGACCACTCGGAGCATTGTACGACCAGCCGTTCGTTTGCACCGAAAAGCATCGTCAACATGATAGCGAATGAAAAGGTATAAATCCGGCCCAGATATCATCGCTAGGGAGCACCTGATTATAATCAAGGATGGCTGTATGAAGTCGAGTTGGTTGTTCTTGTATTATTTCATTTGAAGAACGATGGCTCTTGGATTTTGTTGACAGGTACTTTTTCAACTTGACAAAACGCTTCATGAATAAAAAAACGCTGCAAAGTCCTTGTCACATGGGTTTATTATTCTATTGGACATACCTACAGAAACGTTGGCTGTTTATTTATTGTTTCTTTCATATAAAATAATTTAAATAGCTATTTCTGGTGGTTTCCACCAATTTTGGCCCCCAAAACACGAATTAGGTACGCTCCTTTTTTTTTTTTTCAAATTATCTTTGATCATTGATAGTACCATTTAATCGTCTTGATCCACCTCTTGATACTTTTTCTAGTGTTATTCTACAAATTGATGGTGATTTCAGACGATTTTCCAGGTTTTTGACTTATAAAAAATCAATTTTGGGAGCTGAACATCTGGTACAACCTCAATTTCCGCGTCATTGGTCAAAATCGACTTCATATTCGGTCTTCTCGTCCCCAAAAACATGAAAAACGATACCTCAAAAGCTCATTTTACCAACATGTTGCTAAAACGCAAAAAGTACCTATTTTTACACACATTTTCACTCATAACACCCCTGGGTATATTCCGATCGGGCTGAAAAGTTTCGGGACACAACTAGGGCCCAAATGGAGCATGTGTGCGAAAGAGCGAATTTTTTAGACCAAAAATGAAGCCTGTACACGTGATACGGCGGACGGCGTACGGCGGACGGACATTGCATTTTTGGAATCTTCGCACCTTGAAACGGAAAAGAAAAAATTTTGAGGGGGTGTTATAAAAATTTTTTGCTGAGCGAATACATAGGTGTATTATTCACAGAATAATAAACCAACAAATAATTAATTATTTAATTATTGAATTCCGCGCATTTTCATGAAATTGTAAATCCCGGACCGTCTCTGGTACTCGATTCGTGGCTTTCCTCGGGGGTACACGAGGGGAAGAGGAACCAAAGGGGTACGTATTGACCACAGAAAACAGTGATGGATTACACACGAAAAAACCCTCAAAATTCAAGGGAATGTGCGCAAGGTGGCCCACCATACTTGATCATGATGCAGTAGAAGAAGTTAGTAGGTACTAATCACTTCTTATTTACGGTGCACGCGTTGCTTTAGGGAATAAAAAACAGGCGATTCACGGGGGAATTGACGCAATGAGTGCTACACATCAAAACGAGTTTTAAAAAAGTCTCCGGGCCGAATAAAAAGTTGGGGCGGTTGGAGAAAAAAACTGTTGCAGAGGTGACTATCGGTCTCCGGGGAATAGCGGCAGGCAATTAAAAAAGATATCCGAGAGCTCGCAGCCGCAACTGGGGAGCGCATATCCTCCTAAATTAGAAACAAACCCCTCGGCCACATGAAAACTCGCCTGAGCGGCTTACGGCCTTCCGGATTGAACGCAGGCACCGTAAATGTATTGGTAGACAGACTTCGGTATAACAGACGCTCAGCATCCAGCAGATCACTGATTGTGGGAACCCATTTCAAAGAAAAACGGAGTTATTGAAAAAATAGTCTATTTCCACTGATACACGAAAAACTCAAAAAACACGGTTATACCGGTTTCGGTGATCAAACCATCGTCAGTAACAAACAATAACCTGTGTATATAACAAACGTTATTGTTTGTTACTGACGATGGTTTGACCACCGAAACCGGTATAACAGTGTTTTTTGAGTTTTTTGTGTATTAGTGGAAATAGACTATTGGTTTATTATTCTGTGAATAACACACCTATGTATTCGCTCAGCAAAAATTTTTTATAACACCCCCTCAAAATTTTTTCTTTCCCGTTTCAAGGTGCGTAGATTCCAAAAACGCAGCAAAGTCCTTGTCACATGGGTTTATTATTCTATTGGAGTTCTAGAGATTTTTGTTGGCTGTTAAATGTATTGTTTCTTTCATGTGGAATGATTGAAATAGCTATTTCTGATGATTTCCACCAATTTTGGCCCCCAAAACATGAAATAGGTACGCTTTTTTTCTCTTTTTTTTTAAGATCATCTTTGATCATTGGTAGTGGCATTTAATGGTCTTGATTCACCTGTTTACACTTTTTCCAATGTTATTGTACACATTGATGGTGATTTCAGACAGTTTTCCAGGTTTTTGACTCATAAAAAACCAATTTTGGGAGCTGAACCTTTGGTAAAACCTCAATTTCCGCGTCTTTGGTCAAAATCGACTTCATATTCGGTCTTCTCGTCCTCAAAAACATGGAAAAAGATACCTCAAAAGCTCATGTTACTAACATGTTGTTAAAACGCAAAAAGTACCTATTTTTATACACATTTTCACTCATAACACCCCTGGGTATATTCCGATCGGGCTGAAAAGTTTCGGGACACAACTAGGGCCCAAATGGAGCATGTGTGCGAAAGAACGATTTTTTTTAGACCGAAAATGAAGCCTGTACACGTGATACGGCGGACGGCGTACGGCGGACGGACATTGCATTTTTGGAATCTACGCACCTTGAAACGGAAAAGAAAAAATTTTGAGGGGGTGTTATAAAAAATTTTTGCTGAGCGAATACATAGGTGTATTATTCACAGAATAATAAACCAAAATGCAATGTCCGTCCGCCATATCACGTGTACCGGCTTCATTTTCGGTCTAAAAAAGTCGTTCTTTCGCACACATGCTCCATTTGGGCCCTAGTTGTGTCCCGAAACTTTTCAGCCCGATCGGAATATACCCAGGGGTGTTGTGAGTGAAAATGTGTGTAAAAATCTTTTTGCGTTTTAGCAACATGCTAGTAACATGAGCTTTTGAGACATCGTTTTCCATGTTTTTGGGACGAGAAGACCGAATGTGAAGTCGATTTTGACCAAAGAGTGGAAAATTGAGGTTCTAACGAAGTTTCAGCCTTTAATTTAGTTTAATTTTGGTCTAAAATCGTCGTTCTTCCGCACTCAGTTTGGGCCCCCATTTGGGAACACATTTTGGTTCTAGTTGTGCTCTGACGGCTTACACCCATGGGAGTTACGGGAGAAAATTTGTGTAAAAATAGGGGTTTTCGATGGCTTTTTGAGGTTTTAGTGAACATGAGCTTGTGAGGTATCGTTTTCCATGTTTTTTTAGTGGGGAGAAGACCGAATATTATGTTTATTTTGACCGAAGAGTGAAGAATTGAGGTTGTAACGAAGGTTCAGCTCCCGTAATTCATTTTGGTTTATTATTCTGTGAATAATACACCTATGTAATCGCTCAGCAAAAAATTTTTATAACACCCCCTCAAATTTTTTCTTTTCCGTTTTAAGGTGCGTAGATTCAAAAAATGCAATGTCCGTCCGCCGTACGCCGTCCGCCGTACGCCGTCCGCCGTATCACGTGTACAGGCTTCATTTTTGGTCTAAAAAATTCGTTCTTTCGCACACATGCTCCATTTGGGCCCTATTTGTGTCCCGAAACTTTTCAGCCCGATCGGAATATACCGAGGGGCGTTATGAGTGAAAATGTGTGTAAAAATAGGTACTTTTTGCGTTTTAGCAACATGTTGGTAAAATGAGCTTTTGAGGTATCGTTTTTCATGTTTTTGGGGACGAGAAGACCGAATATGAAGTCGATTTTGACCAAAGAGTGGAAAATTGAGGTTGTACCAGATGTTCAGTTCCCAAAATTGATTTTTTATAAGTCAAAAACCTGGAAAATCGTCTGAAATCACCATCAATTTGTAGAATAACACTAGAAAAAGTATCAAGAGGTGGATCAAGACGATTAAATGGTACTATCAATGATCAAAGATAATTTGAAAAAAAAAAAGTAGCGTACCTAATTCGTGTTTGGGGGCCCAAATTGGTGGAAACCACCAGAAATAGCTATTTAAATTATTTTATATGAAAGAAACAATAAATAAACAGCCAACGTTTCTGTAGGTATGTCCAATAGAATAATAAACCCATGTGACAAGGACTTTGCAGCGTTTTTTATTTGTCAAAAACATGGGGAATTGTCTGAAATCACCATCAATTTGTATAATAACACTAGAAGTAGTATCAACAGGTGAATCAAGACAATTAAATGGTACGACCAATGATAAAAAATAACCAATTTAAAAAAAACCGAGCCTAATTCGTGTTTTTGGGGGCCAAAATTGGTGGAAATCATCAAAAATAGCCATTTCAATAATTGCACATGAAAGAAACAATAAATGAACAGCCGAAATTTCTGTAGGTATGTCCAGTAGAATAATAAACCCATGTGACAAGGACTTTGCAGCGTTTTTTTCAATAACTCCGTTTTTCTTTGATTGTGGGTACCTTATTGTGATATCAGGTCACTGATTGTGGGGACCTTAAATCAGGATGAGAGTATAAGCAGCCCTGGATGAAAAGGTTTAGCCGTTCAAGCATCAAAATATCTCGAACGGCTACGAAAATGTCATCTGGGCGAGCTCTGAAGTTTCCTTCTTTCCTTCGAATTTCAACCAGAGAAACTGAAAGTGGAGATTGCGGGACTGCAGGCTAATAACCCCGATTTATAGGTTGAGAGGAATCCTTCCTGTGGTACTATTCAAGCTATGATGCTGGGATTTGTCGTGGAGCCTCTGAAGGAAATCTAAAAGAGGATGCATAACCCAGTGGGCCGTATTCGTAAAGAAAAGGATATGCTTATACTTGCGAAATATGAAGGAAATCCTCCTGCTCGTATTCATAATAATTTCGAGCAGAACCTTATACTTTTGGAGTAGAAGCATAGCCTTCCACTTGTATAAAAGTAACTGGGTATGCATAAACTAGATCAATTACTTCAAATAAAAAGCATATTATCCTTTTAAAAGGCTGAGTTAGGTCAGTAGCAAACCCATTTCTGTCGTGAACGGTTTTGCGATTGCGTTCTCAATTCTCAGTGCGTTGGCAGGTGTTGTGCGTGTGAGAGACGCTAAACAGTACAAGCCCCGCTTATCTACACTTGCTCGAGACTTCAAAAATTTATACAGGGTGTCCAGTTCCTTCTGAGAAACTCAAAGAATCGATTCTACTCTTCATTTGGAACAAAAAAGGCTGAGTAGAAATTTTTCGAAAAGTTCTTAGTTTTAAAGATACCCGAAAAATTTGTGTTTTTCCAACTTTTCATTACCTTCCCACATACGCTAATAAATTCGAAAATATTGAGACTACAACAAATCCAATTGCACCGTTTGAAAGACCGCTAAATTTCCTGTAAGGTTCTTCTGTTTTCAATGGTCAGAGTTACTTAAAATGTTGGCCAATATCCGTTGGAATATTTGAAAATTTCAAAATTTAAAATTGCGAAAAAGATTGTACGTTCTTATGAGGTTACAAAAAAATACCTACAACTTGTCAAATTTCACAAAAACTTCTTCATCTAATAGGCTTTACAAGTATTGTACTGTTGCAGTTACAGTATCCATACACGAGCAGCATATCTCGGTACTCCTGATTTGAAAAATAAAGCGGCATAACAACTACCTTTCTACGAGACACATTAAATTGAATTGGTGGAAGAGAAGCGTTCTGTTGCAGTTTGATAACCGAGGTTCATAATTTATTATTAAGAAATGCTCGTGCAAGCAAAATCACGTTCTGGTGACGCCTCCCTGTCCATTCTCGTTGAATGTTGGATCTAATCATTCGTTATTGCTTGAACTTCGATATGTCCCCTTCATATTCCAGCATTATTTTTATTCAACCAGTCAAGGAAGCGTTAGTTTTATTTTACGAGGTCTAATTAAATCCCCCCCCCCCCCACCAATTCACCTCTGCTCATGTTTTCAAACGTTCAATTATCATTTTTTAACTCTACTACGACGGTATTTTTAAATCTAAGTATATCACTGTAAAGCCTATTAGATGAAGAATTTTTTGTGAAATTTTACAAGTTGTAGGTATTTTTTGTAACCTCAGTAGAACGTACAATCTTTAAAAGTACAGCAGATCGGAATACACCCAAGGGATGGGCGAAAATGGGTGTAAAAATAGAGTTTTTTGGTGTTTTAGTAACATGAATGTGAAGTCGATTTTGACCAAAGAGTGAAGAATTGAGGTTATACCGGAATTTCAGCCCCCAAAATTCATTTTTTACGAGTCAAAAACCTGGGAAATTGTCTGCAATTACCATAAGTTTGTATAATAACACTAGAAGATATGATGATCAAAGATAACTTATAAAAAAAATTGGAGCTTAATTCGAGTTTTTTGGGGGCAAAAATTTGTGGAAACCACAAAAAATAGCTATTTAAATTATTGCACATGAAAGAAACGATAAATAAACAGCCAGCATTGTACGCATGTCCAATAGAATAATAAACCCATGTGACAAGGACCTTGCAGCGTTTTACCATTCATCCTGTTTAGCCATACGAGTGCATGAGTAATATTTTTGTCCTCTAGCTAGATGATCCGAGCGTTCCACAGGATAATTATTGGTTGAGGTTATGTTGTTCATAATTCGATCCTATGATGGAAAGGTTAAACCAGTGGTAAGAAAGCGAAATGACGTCATAGTAAAGGACCCTCACCCCCGCGTCAGCCTGGGGAAACCCTCAGCGCCATCTACTTATGACGTCATTTCGTTTTCTTTATCCGTTTGTTGCCCACGATACATGGAGTATTGTGTTGAAAATTGGCAGTAGGGGATTTTCAAGGGTGCTAATTCTGATTCTGAGATCAAAAAAAAAAATCCTACACACGGAAATTGCCCATTCCGGGTTACCTAAATAAAGTTAATGAGATGTGGGAATAACTTGTATGAAACAAGCAATGATTCGAGATCGTGTTGCGGACTATTCTATTACCAGAAGGAGATATAAACTCGAAGACCAATCATCTCACGTGCTTCAGAATGTATTTTCATAATTTATTATGGATACATGAATGATTATGAGAATATAATATATTCTGTGTAATAATTTTCATAATACAGCATTAGGCTACCATGTGACAGTGTGGGTGGACCCTCGCGAGTCCCCCTCCTAGACCAGCGAGATTATCACCCACTAACAAGGGATATCGATTAGGCTTCCGCTCACCGATCCCGTCTCCACCGGAAGAAAAAATGTATCGAAAACAGCCACACTGTTACAAGAGTCGGACCGAAAAGAGATTTCTCCTTGGCTTCCCAGGTGAGGTAGGTAGTGTGGGAGAGGGGAACTGGTGACTAGCCCAGGGTTGGTGGAGTGATTTGGAAAATAGTTAGGTACCCCTCCCAACTTGTGTGCACCCAACTTTCCCATCATCAAAAAGACTCCATAGGCATCTGGGTGGAGAGATTCATTATTTTATCCCAGTAATACTACAGCTACTCTGGTTGGTCCTCATGGATTCACGCAGAGTAAATAGAATGAACAGGGGCGTTGCGTCCGTAAGGCCACTGGGGCCACTGCCCCTGAACCCAGAAACAAAAAAAACTCCAAAAAAGAATTCCAAGTATTTGTTCAGTTGGCATTCGAATTTCCCTCCGTACACTGTACCTAGCAATTTTCACAAAGTTCAACAGCGACTCGACAGAGTTCTCTGGCTATGGATATTCAATATGTGTTTCCGTCATGTTGGCTCCCTGTAGCTCCAAGGAGCATTTTATCGGAATATAGCTACAGTAATCGATGTCTTGCAATCGAAATCGAAACCTACGCTTCTGAAACTGGCAGGTCCTGGGACCTGGTGTCGCCATGGTAACCGAGAAAAGTGGCCCGTCCGCGCAAGCTCAGTTGAATAAAAATTTGGTTAGCCACGCCTCTTTTCGGCCCAGTCCCAACATTTCCACCCAAAAATCGTTTGTGTTCACAATCGATTGGATTCTTTCAATTCATCTTGTCATCTCGATACGAGATGCTTGTCCTTCAATCTGTCCTCCCCTAAAAATTGTTATCATCCGCCATTCTGTTCCTATGTTAAGTTTTCAATTTTCTGCTTACGTTTGGAATTTTGTATGTTCCCATTCAAGTTCCCATGACAGATTTGGGTTTGTGATAATTAAGTGAGTTGTGTCCTGTCTGTAGTCTTGTGGATTGATCGACGTCAACATACACAGATAAGTACCTATAGCTTCTAGTCTGATTCTCCATCCAAGTAGGTACTGGCCGGCGGGTCATTACTTCGTTGTATTTTAGTCTAGTTCGTTGTTTTTAATTGTTGTTTAGTTTATTTGCTTCTGTATTTTTGTACCACATGAATTCGGTGGAATTCGGTAGTAGAAATTTTCGACGTTTTCCTACGAGGATAGATAGAGTGATGATTAAAAGTTTAGGAGGAGATAGGCCTTTGCTGAGTATTAGTCAGTATGAAGATATAGAACTTTTAGCTTCTGGTAATCCCGGGTACTGGTCAGAACTGCTGTGAACACAGTGCTTACATTCTGACTTGCTAAGAGCTGCGTTTGATTAAAATCCACCCATTTCTCGTAAGAAGACTCCGCTGTTGGAAATCATTTACAGGTATTTTGTAGAAAAAGGTGTTGATTTGTGTTCCGGTTTGGTGGCCCACCATTTTCAGAGCCCACGGCACCGCTACTGAAAATGAATGAATCTCCAAGGAACGTAACCACAGCTCTGCCAATAATAAGGGTGTGGTGTGATGTTCCAAGAGAAACCTATCCTTACCGTTCCAAACATCACCAGAACAGTGATGGAACGATTCAAAAGTCCTGTACGTAGTAAAATGAAGCATAGCATTACAGTAGGAATGCTACTGAATGTGGCCTCCCACAACCTGGTTTTAATAGGCCTCCCACAACCAAAACCCTCTGTGGAGAGGTCTGGATCCGGCCGGATGTCGGCGAAAAGGCTTCTGGAATGTTCAGTTGCAAAATTTCAAACATGAATCCCAGTTGAAACAAATATAGAATCCAGCTGTCGGTCTTTGAGGTCGAGGAGTCAAGTCAATAATTTCACAAGATAAATGAAATAATAGGAAAATATAAATCAAGGTAGACCCTACCGCAGGGAAAGACATCATTACAAGGGAAGGTCGGTATTGTAGAATTCAACGCTATTAATTACGGAGAATTTATGACGGAAGAAGGCGTATTGTAGTAGGTGGTGGCCTCAGCTACAAGTCGTAAGATGGTGTTCCCGAATGACCTGTAGCCCTCCGCCCCTGTACTTCACGGTGTGTGTGTGTGTGTGTACATGTCGTGTAATATCCCGCGAGAGTTATGTCCGACGTCAGCGCTTAAGGTTCCGTTGTTGAAACAAAAAGACAAATAAAGAGCGAGAGGGGACGAGGTGGGAAAAGTGAGAAAGGAAGAAAGATGTTATCTACTGTGAACGTCGACTAGGGAGGTCTCAGCTTGTCTCGTCCGCTCGCCAAGGGACTCCAACTGTTCCCGTTCACATTAAACTTGGCTGGGAGCTCCAACTGCGAGTTATCTTTCGCGTGAAGGTGAATTTTTTTAGCACAATGTCTGTGTGTATTTGAATAAAATTTGAAAAAAAAATTAAATTTAAAAACGCTGCAAATTATTACACATCGGTTTATTTGTATAGATGCCCTTTCTGCGTGGATCACTGTTCTCTGTGGTCAATACCCTCGAGCTCCCTCCAGGAAAGCCCTAAATCGAGTACTGGAGCCGGGCCGGCCCGAGAATGAAAATTTCATAAATTAATCATAGATTAATTGTTTGTCGTTATTCACGAAGTATAATGTAAATAATGAACCATTGTGTAATAATTTATCTCTGCCCCTTCTGCGTAAATAGTATAATAAACCTTTGTGTAATAATTTACCATTGCGTAAAAGTTTACCCAATAATACTTCAACGATTGTTCAAGTTGCAGAAGTACCTATCAACAAAATCCAAAAGAGCCATCAATCGGGCGCGGGATTCAATAATTCAATCATTATTTATATGTTGTTATTCATGAAGCATAAGGCTAATAATAAACCGTTGTGTAATAATTTACCTGTGTAGGTGCCCGTTCTATGTAGATAGTATAATGAACTGTTCTCTAATAATTTACCGTTGTGTAATAATTTGCCCATCAATAATACTTCAACGGTTGTTCAAGTTGCAAAAGTACCTACCAACAAAATCCAATAGAGCCATCATTTTTCAAATGAAATAATATCACAAAACAACCAACTCGACTTCATACAGCCATCCGTGATTGTAATCAGGTGCTCCCTAGTGATGATATCTGGGCCGGATTTATACCGTTTGATTCAGGATCGTGTTGACGAAGCTTTTTGGTGCAAACGAGCGGCTAGTCGTACAATGCTCCGGGTAGTCTCAACAAATTCTTTAGTTCAAGATCAATTTAAAAACGTAAAAAACCCCGTACCCTTCTATTCAAAATTTTCGAGCTACGGCGATCTAGAAATTTCAACCCCTATTTTTAGCCCCTTAAAGATGACTGACAGTAATGCCTATAAACCAAATTTCGTCAATTTTTTTCATGGTAACTAAGAAGAGCGCTAAGTAGGGCGTACGGCGTACATCGTACGGCGGATAGACAGCAATTTTTGGTTTATTATTTTCAATAATGAACCATTGGAATCGAGCATGAAAAAAAAAAAAAAAAAATCTAACTCCCCCCCTCAGTACCTACTGAATTAGAGTACGATTTGATAAGTGATGGTTTTGTTGGTAGGTACTTGTGAAACTTGAACAAACGTTGAAGTATTCTTGAGAGGTAAATTATTACACAACGGCAAATTATTACACAACGGTTCATCTACCAAGAAGGGGCTGGATTTGTTGATCGGTACTTTTGCAACTTGAACAACCGTTGAAGTATTATTGATGGGCAAGTTATTACACAACGGTTCATTATACTTGACCACGAGGTTAGGTATTGACCACAGAAAACAGTGATCTACGCAGAAGGTGCATCTATTTCACTCCACATCAACAATTTTCCTTTAGAACTTCTTTATTTGCGTTTCTTTTTGTCATTTTAGTTACTGTGCCTCATCGACAGAATTATTTCAGCAACATTCAACTCGTGATTTATGTAGATAGGTACTTAGTAACGAGTATTTCAACAGCAGGGTGAATGCATTGTATATATTTAGCCCAAATGTCTGTTTCCAGTCATGCATGACTAAACGTAGGTATCTCCTGGCATGACGGACAGTTGATAGATACACCAAAATCTACTACACCAGGAAATCAAAGAATCAACATTTCTAACAGTTATATCTAAGTTTAAAAAAAATAAATAAATACAAAATTAAAAAAAAAAAAAGAAAAAGGAACAAGTTCACGATCGTTTGAATTTTCGGAAGCTTTCAATTTATAGAATGTCCAACCATTTAAGGGGTTTGGCAACGCTCGGTGGTTTTAACGTAATTTGACGTGTGTGGAAGAGGAGTGTGTGGGATGAACCCCATAAATAATTGTGACGGGGATAGTTAACCAGAGGTTGGGTCGCACTTCTTGTGCTGTGTAGGAAGGTGGAAAGGGGCAAAAAACACGCTCACAAGTGTCAGAGGGCTGACCCGCAGCCTTTTGACGATATTTGACGCAACAGCGGTCACAGACTGGAAAAACGTTGTCAGTCCTTAGTTCAAGCTGTCAGGTCGGTGTCGTTTCGTCGGATGACAACTAGTTGAGAGCCACAACAGGTTCTTGAATATAAAAAAAAGGCGCAGATGGAATTCAATAGAATCAAAAGGAAAATAAGAGATCAGAAATTGATTATTGTAAATTCGAAATGGATTTCAACGGGCTATGCATGGATCCGTCAGATCTGGAGAATGATAATATCAATGATTGGGTATCATTAGGGTCATAATGATTAAATAAGTCAACAGGATTACAGTATCCAGTTGGAAGACCCCCTCTTGCACACAGACGTCACTGGTAACATGATAGAGAATAATAGATAATTGACAGAAAACTATTCATTTTGCTTCCTCACTACCTGAAGGCAGGGAAGCCTTGGATTCGTGACTAAGTAAAAAAAAAAGTATGTCCTCCAAAATGAAAATTTCCGAACAGTTTGCGTTTCAGACATCAAGGAACATTCTTGGTTCCGTTTCTGTCTGTCCGTCTGTCTGTGTGTCTGTCAATTCCTTGCAACGCCCATAAGTACCCGAAATAATGGTCGAAATGGGCTGAAATTTGGAGGGTAGGTGAGGGTTGGGTCACAGATGGTCCCAAACCAAAATAATTGAAAAAGTAGTCTTTCGTCTGCGCATGCGCAAACGTGAAATACTCGAAACGCCCATAACTACCTTAAACGTCGTTCAAATGAGTTCAAACTTGGAAGGTCGATCAGGAATAATACTTTGATGGTTCCATGTGAATTTCACTCCAAGCTTTTGACAGCATTTCCAGAAAAGCGCTAATACAGGCATTGCTGAAGTTAGGCATACCCCGGAAAATTACAAATTTAGTAAGCATGACATTACATGAGTCTAAGGCAAAAGTCATGGTAAGTGTCAGGACCAGTGAATCCTTTGAAGTAACGAGAGGGGTCAGACAGGGTGATGGACTTTCGGCCATCCTGTTCAATCTGGCTCCCCACTATGCTTTATCCCACGTGGACCCTGGTGGTACAATCTTTGGTAAATCTGCGCAGCTGTGTGGGTATGCGGATGACGTGGCCATCCTCACTAGGAGCATCGGTGCCTTGGAAGAACTGTTCTCTCAGCTGGACACAGAAACTGAAAAGCTTGGCATGGTGGTAAGTACCAGCAAGACAAAGTATATGAGCATCTCCCACCAGAGGCCTGAGAGAACCCGTTGTCACCCTGAATGGTGATGGACTTTCGGCCATCCTGTTCAATCTGGCTCCCCACTATGCTTTTGTCCCACGTGGACCCTGGTGGTACAATCTTTGGTAAATCTGCGCAACTGTGTGGGTATGCGGATGACGTGGCCATCCTCACTAGGAGCATCGGTGCCTTGGAAGAACTGTTCTCTCAGCTGGACACAGAAACTGAAAAGCTTGGCATGGTGGTAAGTACCAGCAAGACAAAGTATATGAACATCTCCACCTGAGGCCAGAGAGAATCCGTTGTCACCCTGAACGGTGATGGACTTTCGGCCATCCTGTTCAATTTGGCTCCCCACCATGCTTTATCCCACGTGGACCCTGGTGGTACAATCTTTGGTAAATCTGCGCAGCTGTGTGGGTATGCGGATGACGTGGCCATCCTCACTAGGAGCATCGGTGCCTTGGAAGAACTGTTCTCTCAGCTGGACACAGAAACTGAAAAGCTTGGCATGGTGGTAAGTACCAGCAAGACAAAGTATATGAACATCTCCACCTGAGGCCAGAGAGAATCCGTTGTCACCCTGAACGGTGATGGACTTTCGGCCATCCTGTTCAATTTGGCTCCCCACCATGCTTTATCCCACGTGGACCCTGGTGGTACAATCTTTGGTAAATCTGCGCAGCTGTGTGGGTATGCGGATGACGTGGCCATCCTCACTAGGAGCATCGGTGCCTTGGAAGAACTGTTCTCTCACCTGGACACAGAAACTGAAAAGCTTGGCATGGTGGTAAGTACCAGCAAGACAAAGTATATGAACATCTCCACCAGAGGCCAGAGAGAACCCGATGTCACACTGAAGGGCACTACTTTTGAATGTGTAGACGAGTTTAAGTACTTAGGTACACTCTTGAGCAAGCTGAGAAGAGTAAGCGAGGGCATTCATAAGTGGATAGTTGCTGGCTTACTTTGCGCCTGTAAAGCTGTTTCGATCCCGTCTCTTGTCCAGGAGGACCAAAGTTAAGATCTACCGATCTCTGATACGTCCCATAGTAACGTACTGTTGTGAAGCTTGGACCCTAACCGCCAAAGACGAGAATGCCCTCCTGGTTTTTGAGCGGAAAATCTTGCGAAGAATCTTCGGAGCCAGGTGTACAAAAGGCATCTGGAAGATCCGCAACAACGCCGAACTGGATGGACTGGTCGAGGGTGTGAACATAGTACGGGTTCGTGAAGGCCCTACGACTAAGGTGGATTGGCCATGTGCAAAGGATGCCTGAAAACAGGGTTATGAACCAGATAATGGATGGTAAGATGAGACGGGGAAGACCAAGAGGACGATGACTATAGCTTTGTTCCAGCCAATCAATGCGGTTGAACCGAGCATGCGCAGTAGTGATTTACTCGTCAACCGCTGTTCCAGCCAACAAACCGAGTGTGACCTTGGTTGACAACCGCTGTTCCAGCCCACCTGAACGGTTCAGTCAGGTTGAACCGCAGTTCGACCACTCTCTTGCCTGGGGTTCAGGACGGTTGGTTGGCAGTTGCTATAACCACATTTGAACCTACCTCAAGCATAGGTAACCTTACTAATCTAATTTCGCTCTCTGTCTCTGAATTTTTTTGTGTGGGTCAATAAATTTTGTAACTCTGAATTTTTTTGTGTGGGTTGGATCAATAGGTTTGTTATTGCTGGTGATGGATGATGTTGACATTGAATTTGATGGTTGAGCGAAATTTTGTCTGATGACGGCGATTGTGACTTGGAAATGTGGCTAGCAGAAGAGCAAAGGTGTCATCCAAAAAACCAAAATTACTTCGATGTGGTGGCCAAATATAACGAAACTGAATTTCTGGAGCATTTCAGAGTCAGCCGAGCAACGTCAGAATTCTTCGCAGTTAAATTCGAGGCCAGCCAATTTTACAAGAACTTGTCAGCGTGTACTGTAGGGTTTCAAACAAAATTTAAAGTCACGTGAGAAGGTGGGGGTCAACCGGGGTTGACAGAAGGCTTTCCAGCCGAACGTTAACCAGTTGGAACCACGGTTCGAACCATAATCAAGAAGACAGTGGTCCACGGTTCGACCACTATTATTGGCTGGAACAAACCTTATGTGATGTCGAGGATGCCCTGCGAGGATGCGCATGTGCGAAGCTGGAGAAGAGTGGCTGAGGATCGGGTACGTTGAAGGGAAATTGTTCGGGAGGCCAAGGCTCACATTGGGCTGTAGCGCCAGGAAATGAATGAATGAATATGAATTTCACTGGAATGTGGACCTTTCGTCTGCGCATGCGCGAGCATGAAATGTTTACCTTTCCCTTGTGACACTTCTAACTACGCGAAAAATAGTCGCAGAGAGCTGGCATTTTGAGGGTACACAAGGGTTGGATGGTCCCGCATCGAAATCATGCATGCATACTCCACCTGTCCACTGAATGAACCTACCCAACTATTCTATACGTTCTTGTGATTCAATTGAGAAGCTATACTGCCTACTCGATTTTACTAGCAGACGGTTTTTTTCTTCGCGCATTGAAAATGGTATCAACAACCGAAGCAAAAACCAGTACTCCTACAAAGTTATACAGTCCGTTATGGACGAATCTCGAACCAAATAAATAATAAAACTCAACAACTAAATCGTATGCATTATGACTGGGCTAGATAAGTGCTCACCCAGTTCAAGTTAAAAACGCTGCAGTCCTTGTCACATGGGTTTATTATTCTACTGGACATACCTACAGAAATGCTGGCTGTTCATTTATTGCTGCTTTCATGTAAAATAATTGAAATAGCTACTTCTGGTGGTTTCCACCAATTTTGGACCCCAAAACTTGAATTGGATACGCTCCTTTTTTTTTTTCAAATTATCTTTGATCATTGGTGGTGCCATTTATTCGTCTCGATCCACGTGTTGGCACTTTTTCCAGTGCTATTATACAAACTGATGGTGATTTCAGACGATTTCGCAGGTTTTTGACTCATAAAAAATCTATTTTGGGAGCTGAACATCTGGTACAACCTCAATTTTCCACTCTTTGGTCAAAATCGACTTCATATTCGGTCTCTTCATCCTAAAAAACATGGAAAAATTGAAAACGACTCCTCACAAGCTCATGTTACCAGAACACAAAAAAACCCTATTTTTACACCCATTTTTCACCCATATCACCCCTGGATATATTCCGATCGGGCTGCAAAGTTTCGGGACATAACTGCGGCCCAAACGGAGCCTGTGTGCGAGACAACGAATTTTTTAGGCCGAACATGAAGTAGATTTGGATGATACGGCGGATGGACATTGCATTTTGGTTTATTATTCTGTGAATTACACCTATGTATTCGCTCAGCAAAAAATTTCTATAACACCCCCTCAAAATTTTTTTTCCCGTTTCAAGGTACGTAGATTCCAAAAATGCAATGTCCGTACACCGTATCACGTGTACCGGCTTCATTTTCGTTCTAAAAAAATCGTTCTTTCGCACACATGCTCCCTTTGGGCCCTAGTTTTGTCCCGAAACTTTTCAGCCCGATCGGAATATATCCAGGGGAGTTATGAGTGAAAATGTGTATAAAAATAGGTAATTTTTGTGTTTTAGTAACATGTTAGTAACATGAGCTTTTGAGGTATCTTTTTCCATGTTTTGGGGGACGGGAAGACCGAATATGAAGTCGATTTTGACCAAAGAGTAGAAAACTGAGTCTAAAGAAGCCATAAATTTACGTTAAATTTTGGTCTAAAATCGTCGTTTTTCCGCAAACAGTTCGGGTCCCCATTTGGGAGCAAATTTGGGTCCTAGTTGTGCTCCGAAACTTTTCAGCCCGATCGGCTTACACACAGGGGTGATATGGGAGAAAAACGAGTGTAAAAATAAGGGTTTTCCAGGGATTATTGCGGTTTTAGTGAACATGAACACATGAACATTTTTAGGGCGAGAAGACCGAATATTTGGTTGATTATGACAGAAGAGTGAAGAACTGAGGTTGTAGCGAAGGCTAAGGTCCCGAAATTCATTTTTTAAGGGTAAAAAACATGGGAAATAACACTAGAAGTAGTATCAACAGATGAACCGAGACAAATAAATGGTACTATCAACTATCAAAAATAATCTGTTGAAATGAAAAGCCGAGCTTAATTCGTGTTTTTGGGGGCCAAAAATGGTGGAAACCATCGAAAATAGCCATTTCAATAATTGCACATGAAAGAAACAATAAATGAACAGCCAACATTTCTGTCGTAGAATAATAAATCCATGTGACAAGGACTTTGCAGCGTTTTTGGAATCTTCGCACCGTGAAACGTAAAAGAAAAAAATTTGAGGGGGTGTATAAAATTATTTTGTCGTGCGAATACATAGCTGTGTTATTCACGAAATAATAAACCAAAAGGACAGCCAAGAAGGAGCCAAAGGAACCAGTTCCAGAGTTGTGAATGTAATTCTGCAGGGGTTCTTCTTTTTTTCTTCGCTCAGAGGGTATCCGTCCTTCCCTAAACAAATCCGGGCCCCGCAGATGTTCCCCAACCCTCCTTCTCGCCAAACAAACTTCTGGGCGGGATTTCTACCCGTAGATATATCATATTATTGTGTCGGTGGTTATCTCCATCACGCTAAAGACATCGAGTCGACTGCACCGTAGACTTGGTTCAATCTAAATCCACGTAAATCTGTTGACCTGGTATGAGTATATAACAATCCGTGGATCATGGGTAATTATATATATATATATATATATATATAAATATATATATATGCGACTACAAAAATATATAAAATCTTCCACAAGTTTTATGATTCACACAATTAGCTGATGTGTCCAATTGTTTTACTGTTTACAACAAGATCTGTAGGTACATATTCGTCATGAACACGAAACAACCAACACCGAATATTTAACAACCAATCAAATTTCGACGAAATCGGATGAGGGAAAAGGTAGGTGAGATTTTAGTGCGGTTTAGTCCCATATAACCTGTGAACACTTTACTACATTTTATTTACTTCACTACATCGATGGGTCCCCTACAAGTACAGTCTAGCGATTCCCAGATTTCACATACAAATCTTAAAGATCTATATTCAGATCGGGAGAAATTGTTTGGCGGTCTCGAATCGTTTGGGATGACACAAAACAGGTATTCGGCATAGTATGTGTAAGGAAGTACCTAAACCTACTCCATAAACTCGTTGTGGGGGGGGGGGGGGGGGATTATACCTACTTGAGGTGTAGGGCGGACTGGGTAAGGGTTACTTAGCGTTCTCGAAAAATACAGGATATTAGTGAAGAAACGAACGATTTGATACAAAGGTATCGAAGAATTAATGCTCTAAACTTCAGGGATCGTAGCTACAACTAATTTCCGACAAGAACTTAGAATTTTTCCCCGACTTTTTTGACGTTATAAGATTTTATTTCGTTGCTCAGCCTTGTGTCACTAAAATGGGTTGACGGGGGGGGGGGGGGGGTTCAAATTTGAGGATACCTCTGGAACGCCGTATCTCGAAAACTTTAGATAGAAGGGTATGGTTCTTTTTACGTTATTAAATTTGTCCTGAGCTAAACCATTTTTGAGACCACCCGGAGCATTGTACGTCCAGCCGTTCGTGTGCACCAAAAAGCTTCGTCAACACGATCGTGAGTCAAACGGTATAAATCCGGCCCGGATATCATTGCTAGGGAGCACCTAATTATAATCAAGGATGGCTGTATGAAGTCGAGTTGGTTGTTCTGCGATATTATTTCATTTGATAAGTGATGGACTATTGGATTTTGTTGGTAGGTAGGTACTTGTGAAACTTGAACAAACGTTGAAGAATTACTGATGTGTAAATTATTACACAATGGTAAATTATTAAACAACGGCAAATTATTACACGACGGTAAATTATTACACAACGGTAAATTATTTCATAACAGTAAATTATTACACAACGGTAAATTATTACAGAACGGTAAATTATTACGTAACGGTTCATCTATCAAGAAGGGGCTGGATTTTGTTGATCGGTAATTTGCAACTTGACCAACCGTTGAAGTATTAATGATGGGCAAGTTATTACACAACGGTTCATTATACCTGACCACGAGGGTAGGTACTGACCACAGAAAACAGTGATCTTCGCAGAAGGGGCATCTATTTCACTCCACATCAACAATTTTCCTCCAGAACTTCATTATTTGCGTTTCTTTTTGCCGTTTTAGTTACTGTTTGCCATCGACAGAATTATTTTAGCAACATTTAACTCGTGATTTAGGTAGGTACCTAGTAGCGAGTACGGGGTTAGGTACTAACCTACGGAGGATCTGCGATCTACATAATATGTATAGAATAGTACTTATTATATTATATAGACGGGTTATCTATACATAGAGCTGTGATCTGTAAAAGAAGGGTATTCTGTACAAAAGAATAAACCGTTGTGCAGGGATTTGCAGCGTTTCACTCATCGAATCCGCTCAAAAAATTTTGGTTTGCCATCAGGGAGACAGGAAATTTAGCGCTCTTTCCAGAGGTATCCTCAAATTTGACCCCCCTCCCCCCATGGAAGGACGTTATGACCATTTTAGTGACACAGGGCCGTGCATGGGAAAAAAAATTTTAAACGTAAAAAAATCGGGAAAACAAGTGGATTATTAAAAAAAACTCATGGAGTCAATACTCAACTATCAATGATCAAAAATAATTAGCCAAAAACAGGGGTCTAATTCGGGTTTTGGTGGGACAAAATTGGTCGAAACCATCAAAAATAGCTATTTCAATTATTGCACATGACAGAAACAATGAATGAACAGCCAACATTTCTGTACGTACGTCCAATAGAATAATAAAACCGTGTGACAAGGACTTTGCAGCGTTTTCGTAAGAGGACCAACAGAAAGAACTTAAACGGATACCAGCGATTTGGCGTGAACACCAATGAAAAGCCGGGTAAAGTTATACCAACGGTGGTCTAACAATAAGCCAAAAACTCCATAGCAATAACGACAACGATGGCTGTTACAACAAGAAGAGCTTAGTGGCGGGACAACGTGGGGCTTCGCGCTTCGCTTCCGAGTAACAAGACGAAGCGCTAATGTAACCTGACACTTGTTGGAGGCAGAGGGGTAACCGGATAGGGGAGGTAATGGGAGACGGGCTGTTTTGTATCGAGTTACTTTTCTCTTCAGCTCTTCCCTGAGGGTGCTCGTGAGAGGTTCCGAGGTCTTGGGAGGGATCTCCCGTCAGACGGGGATGCGGCCCGCTTGAAGCGAGGGAGTGGGTTTGGCTGTACGGAGACGCTCAGCAGTGTCCAACCCCATTGCGTCAATGTCATCTCAGTCGTTGTTTATGAAGCTTTGATCGAACATTGATGAGTTGTTTGGCTCAATACATCACTTTGGCGTGGTAGGTGCTGTTTTTGCGACGGAGTTATGCGCTACAGTAAGATCTCAGTCGTTGTTTATGAAGCTTTGATCGGACATCGATGAGTTGTTTGGCTCAATACATCACTTTAGCGTGGTAGGTACTGCATGCTGTTTTTGTGACGGAGTTATGCGCTACAGTAAGATCTCAGTCGTTGTTTATGAAGCTTTGATCGGACATCGATGAGTTGTTTGGCTCAATACATCACTTTAGCGTGGTAGGTACTGCATGCTGTTTTTGCGACGGAGTTATGCGCTACAGTAAGATCTCAGTCGTTGTTTATGAAGCTTTGATCGGACATCGATGAGTTGTTTGGCTCAATACATCACTTTAGCGTGGTAGGTACTGCATGCTGTTTTTGCGACGGAGTTATGCGCTACAGTAAGATCTCAGTCGTTGTTTATGAAGCTTTGATCGAACATCGATGAGTTGTTTGGCTCAATACATCACTTTAGCGTGGTAGGTACTGCGTGCTGTTTTTGCGACGGAGTTATGCGCTACAGTAAGATCTCAGTCGTTGTTTATGAAGCTTTGATCGAACATCGATGAGTTGTTTGGCTCAATACATCACTTTGGCGTGGTAGGTGCTGTTTTTGCGACGGAGTTATGCGCTACAGTAAGATCTCAGTCGTTGTTTATGAAGCTTTGATCGGACATCGATGAGTTGTTTGGCTCAATACATCACTTTAGCGTGGTAGGTACTGCATGCTGTTTTTGCGACGGAGTTATGCGCTCAGTAAGATCTCAGTCGTTGTTTATGAAGCTTTGATCGAACATCGATGAGTTGTTTGGCTCAATACATCACTTTAGCGTGGTAGGTACTGCATGCTGTTTTTGCGACGGAGTTATGCGCTACAGTAAGACCTCAGTCGTTGTTTATGAAGCTTTGATCGAACATCGATGAGTTGTTTGGCTCAATACATCACTTTAGCGTGGTAGGTACTGCATGCTGTTTTTGCGAGGCAGTTATGCGCTACAGTGCGGTTAGGTTATATGATTCATGTTCCAGTCAAATAGAACTTGCAACAGCGGCATGTCTTTGGTATGGACACGTAGGTAATTTTATCATGGTAGATGAGTAGGTACGCAACAGGGATGTTGCGTCCATAAGGCCACTTGGGCCACTGCTCCTGCACCCAAAAACACTAAAAACACCAACCATTGTTCAGCTGGCATCTGAATTTCCCACCGTACACTGTACCTAGCATTTTTCACAAAGTTCAACAGCGAATCGACAGAGTTCTCTGGCTATGGATATTCAATATCCAGTACAGGATCTATGGTGGTTCTTTCTTGTTAGCTCCGTAGACCGAGCACGTTATCGGAATAAAGCGACAGTAATCGATGTCCTGCAATCGAAATCGAAACCAAGGCTCTTGAAACTGGCAGGTAGGTCCTGGGAACTGGTGTTCTCATGGCAACCGAGAAAAGTGGCCCGTCCGCGCATGCTCTAGTAAAAATGTTGTTGTCCACGCCCACTTCGGGCCCTGTACCCAGAATCTTATTTCCACCTCAAAATCGTTCATTTCACAATCGATTCGATCTCTTCAATTCAATTAGTCATCTACATACGAGATGCTTCTTCTTCCTATTTGTTTTTGCTGTCTCTGAATCACACTCGGTTTCTCTGTTGAGTCTGTTGTCAGTTTTCAATTTTTTTGCGTCAAATTTTGTGCGTTCTGCGTTCTGTGGGTTTCGATGACGGATTTGTATTTGTGGTGCCTACGTGCGTTTTGTCCTGTTTGCTGTTTGTGATCTTGTGGTTTGTGGATTGACTTTGGGATTGGAAAGATCGACTTTTGGATAATTGGATTGGCTTCAACATACAGATAGCTACCTAGCTTCCAGTCAATAGCTTCTCCATTCAAGTGTAGTTGCCACACTCAGTGATCACTTGAGAAGGCGTTAAATTCGTTAGTTCCTAAGGCTCTCCCGTGTGAAGTGCTCCTTCCCGATCCTTGATCGTCCCACTTGAACGATGAATTGAAATAAGCCAGCTATTCGTTGTAAACACCTCAACCGCTCCATCACAGATAACTAAAGGGAGGAGGGATCCAGCGAATCCCGCCTGCGACGCGGGGCGTGTATTCATACATAAATTCATTGTTAATTATAGCAATGCAATTATAATAATATAAATAATAATGATTACTTTGTAAGTACGAAAGACACATGCTCCATTTGGGCCCTAGTTGTGTCCCGAAACTTTGCAGCCCGATCGGAATATACCGAAGGGTGTTATGGGTGAACAATGGGTGCAAAAATAGGGGTTTCAACTTTTTTTTGTAGGTTTTAGCGAACATGAACGTTTAAGGTTACGTTTTCCATGTTTTTTTAGGGCAAGAAGACCGAATATGAAATGATTTTGACCAAAGAGTGAAGAATTAAGGTTGTAACGAAGGTTAAGCCCCCAAAATTAATTTTTTATTAGTCAAAAACTTGGGAAATTGTCTGAAATCACCGTAAATTTGTATAATAACACTAGAAGTATTATCAACAGGTGAATCACGACAATTAATGGCACTACCAATAATTATCAAAGATAATTTTTAAAAAAAGGAACCTAATTCGTGTTTTGGGGCCAAAATTGGTGGAAAAGACAGCCAACTTTTCTGTAGGTATTTCCAACAGAATAATAAACCTATGTGACAAGGACTTTACAGCGTTTTTGAAAACGCCAAATCCTCACTTTCGCACCCTCCACTCCGAAGAAAAGGCTTATTGCCAGAGATTTATGCTGGCCTATTCGCAGTCCATTTGACTTGGAAGAGATCGCTTGGGATATTAAGTTCTGAAGGTTCGGAGGAGCAATGCCATGAATAATTTTAAGTATCAAGGAGAGGCGTCCGAGTTTATAATAAAGGAATACATCCAACCCCAGTAAGGAAGTAAGGAACGGCAGAGCGTGACATGGGCTCGGGCCTTCAAGTTATGTACAAACTGCAAAACGTTGTTAAAGGCTGCCCCGAGACGGTGCGTAGATTTGCAATCTACAGAGGAAATGAAGAGCGAATCACTGTAGAGGAATCATAAAGATAAATTAGGAATAATGAAACAGAAAAAAATACACTGCCAAGGTGATGGCACAGGAGCTTCCTCGTCACAATCAGAGTGACCCATTATAAAACAGAACAGACTCGGAAGCAAAATAACATAACATTACATTACATTACATAACATTACATAACGTTAAATATACATATTACATAACATTACATTACATAACATAACATTACATAACATTACATGAAATATACATATTATACATAACATGACTTCCATAATACATTACGTCCATTATACATAACTAGCCTGACCGCTCGCTTCGCTCGCTATCCGAGATTCGCTGTACGCAGTATCGTGGAACCAACAAACGACGGAAAAATCCCATACCCTACCGGGTATTTGTGCCCAATTTTATCAAAATCCGTCAAGCCATTCAGGAGTTGACCATGGTCGACCATATTTCCGCTATGGTCAGGGAATTAAAAATGCGCCTACGTTCAACTTGGGAGGCTACCGGATATTGGTGCCAAATTTGGTCGATATCCGTTGAGCAATTCGGGATTCGACCATGGAGGGGCCCATGGATGCGCTAAGGTCGACCGCGGGGGTAGTCCGAAGGGTCGATCGTAGATAGAATTTCACGTAGATTACGAATACGCGATAAAAAATAGGGGTTACCATTTCAATTAACGAAGTTGACCATGGTCGACCATAGTTCCGCTATGGTCAGGGAATTAAAAATGCGACGTTGCACAACTTGGGAGCCTACTGGATATTCGTGCCAAATTTGGTCGATATCCGTTGAGCAATTCGGGATTCGACCATGGAGGGGCCCATGGATGCGCTATGGTCGACCGCGGGGGTAGTCCGAAGGGTCGATCGTAGATAGAATTTCACGTAGATTACGAATACGCGATAAAAAATAGGGGTTACCATTTCAATTAACGAAGTTGACCATGGTCGACCATAGTTCCGCTATGGTCAGGGAATTAAAAATGCGACGTTGCACAACTTGGGAGCCTACTGGATATTCTTGCCAAATTTGGTCGATATCCGTCAAGCCATTCAGGAGTTGACCATGGTCGACCATAGTTCCGCTATGGTCAGGGAATTGAAAATGCGACGTTGCACAACTTGGGAGCCTACTGGATACTCGTGCCAAATTTGGTCGATATCCGTCAAGCCATTCAGGAGTTGACCATGGTCGACCATAGTTCCGCTATGGTCAGGGAATTAAAAATGCGACGTTGCACAACTTGGGAGCCTACTGGATATTCGTGCCAAATTTGGTCGATATCCGTTGAGCAATTCGGGATTCGACCATGGAGGGGCCCATGGATGCGCTATGGTCGACCGCGGGGGTAGTCCGAAGGGTCGATCGTAGATAGAATTTCACGTAGATTACGAATACGCGATAAAAAATAGGGGTTACCATTTCAATTAACGAAGTTGACCATGGTCGACCATAGTTCCGCTATGGTCAGGGAATTAAAAATGCGACGTTGCACAACTTGGGAGCCTACTGGATATTCTTGCCAAATTTGGTCGATATCCGTCAAGCCATTCAGGAGTTGACCATGGTCGACCATAGTTCCGCTATGGTCAGGGAATTGAAAATGCGACGTTGCACAACTTGGGAGCCTACTGGATATTCGTGCCAAATTTGGTCGATATCCGTCGAGCCGTTTGGCCGTGCATAGAAGGACAGACAGACAGACAGAGCGCATGCGCAGGGCGAACCGCTGGCTCTATCATGTTGAAATTTATATGGGACCTCAATGGGCCCTACCCGCTTAATCCCTGAGAATTACATTGAAATTGGGTGAAATCTTTGGTTACTACGGCTGTAACAAGGAAATTGAATCTATTTCACGCCAGCGCATGCGCAGAGCGTACCGAGGGTCCGATCATGCTGAAATTCATACTGGAACTCACTAGGCCTTGTCCAAACAACCCTTGAAAATTTGAGCGAAATTGAATCAAAATTGTGAAAGTTATGCGTGTTTGTTGAATTTAACGTTAGCGCATGCGCAGGGCGTACCGCTGGATCAATCATGTTGAAATTTGTATGGGACCTCAAGGGGCCTTATCCGCACCATCCCTCAAAATTTGAGCTGAATCAATTCAAAATCGTGGAAGTTATGGCTGTAACAAGGAAATGCGGACAGACTCACAGACTCACAGACTCACAGACTCACAGATTCACAGACTCACAGACTCACAGACTCACAGACCGACAGACACGGAACCAAATTTGTTCAGTAGGCTTTGAAACGCAAAATGCAAGTGGAAATTTTGATTTCTGAAGACAAAAATTTTTTGGCTCACGAAAGTGAACACAAGGCTTCCGCTGCTTCGCAGACTCGGAAGCAATAAGATGATGAAAGAAAGAAGACTGTTTAAGAATGGAATTAAAGAGGTAGGAGGAGAAAGGGGGGGGGGGGATGATTGAGGAAGGAGTGAGTGAAAGTAAGATAATAGGATGAAGGAGGAAGAAAGAGAAGCTCATTCACTCAAAATGCCCACACAGAACCATTAATCCAGTTAATCTTGAAGAACTACACAAAAAGTAGACTAGATTTATGAACAGTAAGTAGACTTTTGAACAGAATATTACCGAGGTAACTTTAACACTTCAAAACATGCCCATATAATATTATTTCGAACCGGGTGTTGGCAAAGGAGCAGTTTTGGACCCAGAGCGTGTTTGTTGACAACACAGTTGCTCTATCTCTTCGCTTGCAATGAACAGTTTTTAAGGAGGTTCGTTCGGAAGGACAGTCCTGAACCGTTCCGGACCGTTCCACTCAAGCCACGCCTCTTTTTGTGCGTTCGGATAGCACCAGAACTGGTCCTGGATCGAGAGCTGGCTGTTCGGACAGACAGTCCAGGACCGTTCGGGACTAGTTCTAGCAGCCCTGGATTTTTTAAGGACTGCTGATACTGCAGATGAGCACTCAACGCTTCTACCTTCAGCTTATGTGGAAGGTTGCAATGCTTCAGGTTATCCATTCAGAATCATCAAAGTGCGATCGGACAGACACAGTTCTGGACCTAATCCTGGACAGTTCTGGACCTAATCCTGGACAGTTCTGGACCTAATCCTGGACAGTTCTGGACCTAATCCTGGACAGTTCCGGAACTAATCCTGGACAGTTCTGGACCTAATCCTGGACAGTTCTGGACCTAATCCTGGACAGTTCTGGACCTAATCCTGGACAGTTCTGGACCTAATCCTGGACAGTTCTATCTCCTCTCTTCCAGAACGCAGTTCCACCCAGGACTGGTCCAGGACTGTCTGTCCGAACAAATCTGCTTCTATTTCCCCCACGTGTAACCTGCGTATCCCGATTTGTAGCAAACCCGCTGCTTTGTCCTTGAACAACCAGGTACAACCTTATCTCATTGTTTAAAAGTGTTTGATGACATAATGAACGCGGCGCATTCTGTATGGGGGAGAAATCGATATAATCGCGGTGATTATGCATTCCGGGGGAACAACGGCCCCCCCATCCACGCCCACTCAGGAGGACCTGTTGCCATGTCAACAGCCAAACAAAGAATTTATCAAGAGCCCTCGGAAACCCCTCCAAGTCAGGTGAGTTCCTTTATTGCCAAGGGTAACCCGAGATGAGGGGCGGCTCCGCTCACTGCGCTACCTAATAATGCTCCGGACTAAAAGATAAGATTCAGAAGAAGGTGCTGGAGAGCAAACCACTCGTACCTACTATGGCGTTGAGGCGCACGGGCTCGAGTGCTTATTTTGAATTCAAATTGAGCTTTCAAGCCCCGCCAGAGTAAATACTCCTTGACACTTAACGCTCTCCACGAAGTACAGTAACAACTTAAATAGGATCTCATCAGCTCCTGCTGATCATCGAATAGATGCTCGAACTTCATCAGAGCAATTGACAGATTCGCTACAACAATACAGCATAACATGGACAGCTTCTTCGAAGTCTTCATTAACTTACTTCATAGATCACATAAATAGCTCATCTTTCGTTCAAATTTTTCTAATTTAATGAAAATATACTTTATGACCTACAATCACTGCAGTAGAAGATGAATTAAATACCTACTAATATCAATTAGGAACATATTAATCTAAGATCTGAAACACTGTGACTGCTTTATGGATACGTCAGTTTCCAACCTCAAAAACGCTGCAAATCCCAGCACAACGGTTTATTATTTTGTACAGATCACAGCTCTCTGTATAGATAACCCGTCTATATAATATAATATGTACTATTATATACATATTATGGAGATCGCAGACCCTCCGTAGGTTAGTACCTAACCCCGTACTCGTTACTAGGTACTTACCTAAATCACGAGTTAAATAAATTAATGTTGCTAAAACAATTGTGTCTATGACAAACAATAACTGAAATGGCAAAAAGAAACGCAAATAATAATGAAGTTGTGAAGGGAAATTGTTGTGGAGTGAAAAAAAGTTGCAAACGTACCTACCAACAAACTCCAGCCCCTTCTACGTAGATGGTATAATGAACCGTTGTATAATAACTTATCTAATAATTTACCGTTGTGTAATAATTTACCATTGTGCAATAATTTACCCATCAATAATACGTCAGCGTTTGTTCAAGTTTCACTACCCTGTCAACAAACTCCAAAAGAGCCATCATTTTTCAAATGAAATAATATCACAGAACAACCAACTCGACTTCATACTCCGTGAATATTATCAGGTGACCCGTAGCAATGATTTTATCTCGGGCCAATTCCCGATTGTTAGCGCGTCCCTGGTGACGAGATTTGGGCTAAATGTATACAATTTCATTCGCCCTGCTGTTGAAAATGCCTGTAGGTGCAAACTTCTGGGCCTTACTGTGAACGAACGGCTGGACGTACGGTGCTCCGGGTGGTCTTAAAAAACTCCCAAGTTCGAGAACTATTTAGAACCGTAAAAATATTCACGTAAAAAACAGGTATCGGTAGGCGTTCTGAAAATGTCAACCCCTATTTTTAACCCCTTAGAGATGACTCACAGTAACGTCGAGCTTCGAGGACCAACTAGACCCCGAACGGAACCTATAACCCGAATTTCATCAATTTTGTTTCATGGTAACTAAGAAAAGTGGCCCGTAAGGCGTACGGCGGACAGACAGAAATATTTGTATTGCATTTTCGGATTCTACATACCTTGAAACGTAAACCATCAAATTTTGAGGGAAGGGTTAGAATTTTTTTTTCATGCTCGATTCCAGTGGTTCATTATTGAAAAACGCTGCAAATCCCTGCACAACGGTTTATTATTTTGTATAGAATACCCTCCTGTTACAGATCACAGCTCTATGTATAGATAACCCATCTATATAATATAATATGTACTATTCTATTATATACATATTATGTAGATCGCAGACCCTCCGTAGGTTAGTACCTAACCCCGTACTCGTTACTAGGTACCTACCTAAATCACGAGTTAAATGTTGCTAAAATAATTCTGCCGATGACAAACAGTACCTAACAAAAAGAAACACACATAATGAAGTTCTGAAAAGAAATTGTTGATGAGGAGTGAAAAACCCGTCTGTATAATACAATATGTACTAGTCTATACATGTTATGATGAGAATCGCAGACAGCGTTGGGCCAATAGAATTGCAGAACCATTTCGGACTATGCCAATGCGCACCATGCCAATTAGACAATTCGAAATGAATTCCAATTCAAATTAATGAATTCCAATTCAAGTGAGCAGTGGCCAATTGCAATTGAAAACAACAGACACACAAACAAGCCTATGATTCCCCAATTGCAAACAATAAAGTAATCCAATAATTTACAAACTATTCCAATTTCAATTGAAAATTTTGATTGATTGATCGATCAATTGATTGAATAAATTGATTGATTGACTGAATCCAGCGCGTCCCTGGTGACAAGAGTATACAATTTCATTCACACTGGAGTCGAAAATGCCTGTCGGTGCAAACTTCGGGGCCTTACTGTGAACGAACGGCTGGACGTACGATGCTCCGGATGGTCTTAAAAAACTCGCAAGTTCAAGAACTATTTAAAACCGTGAAAAAATTCACGTAAAACAAAGGTATAGGCGTTCTGGAAATTTCAACCCCTATTTTGAACCCCTTAGAGATGACTGACAGTAACGTCGAGCTTCGAGGACCAACTAGACCCCGAACGGAACCCATAACCCGAATTTCATCAATTTTGTTTCATGGTAACTAAGCAAAGTGGCCCGTACGGCGTACGGCGGACAGACAGAAATATTTTTATTGCAGTTTTGGATTCTACATACCTTGAAACGTAAACCATCAAATTTTGAGGGGGGGTTAGAATTTTGGTTTATTATTTTCAATAATGAACCATTGGAATCGAGCATGAAAAAAAAAATTCTTACCCCCCCTCAAAATTTGATGGTTTACGTTTCAAGGTATGTAGAATCCAAAACTGCAATAAAAACGCTGCAAATCCCTGCACAACGGTTTATTATTTTGTATAGAATACCCTTCTGTTACAGATCACAGCTCTATGTATAGATAACCCGTCTATATAATATGATATGTACTATTATATACATATTATGTAGATCGCAGACCCTCCGTAGGTTAGTACCTAACCCCGTACTCGTTACTAGGTACCTACCTAAATCACGAGTTAAATGTTGCTAAAATAATTCTGCCGATGACAAACAGTACCTAACAAAAAGAAACACACATAATGAAGTTCTGAAAAGAAATTGTTGATGAGGAGTGAAAAAAGTTGCAAAAGTACCTACCAACAAACTCCAGCCCCTTCTACGTAGATGGTATAATGAACCGTTGTGTAATAATTTACCGTTGAGTAATGATTTACCGTAGTAATAATTTACCCATCAATAATACTTCAACGTTTGTTCAAGTTTCACTACCTACCAACAAACTCCAAAAGAGCCATCATTTTTCAAATTAAATAATATCACAGAACAACCAACTCGACTTCATACTCCGCCAATATAATCAGGTGATCCCTACCAATGATTGGCCGTATTCACAAATTCCTATTGTGGGCGCGTCTCTGGTTACGAGATTTGGTTTGAATTGTATACAATTTCATTCACACTGGAGTCGAAAATGCCTGTCGGTGCAAACTTCGGGGCCTTACTGTGAACGAACGGCTGGACGTACGATGCTCCGGATGGTCTTAAAAAACTCGCAAGTTCAAGAATTATTTAAAACCGTAAAAATATTTACGTAAAAAAATGGTATAGGCGTTTTGAAAATTTCAACCCCTATTTTGAACCCCTTAGAGATGACTCACAGTAACGTCGAGCTTCGAGGACCAACTAGACGCCGAACGGAACCTATAACCCGAATTTCATCAATTTTTTTTCATGGTAACTAAGAAAAGTGGCCCGTACGGCGTACGGCGTACGGCGTACGGCGTACGGCGGACAGACAGAAATATTTTTATTGCAGTTTTGGATTCTACATACCTTGAAACGTAAACCATCAAATTTTGAGGGGGGGTAAGAATTTTTTTTTTCATGCTCGATTCCAATGGTTCATTATTGAAAATAATAAACCAATAATAAACCAAAAAGATACAGAAATACACAGATAAATTCAAAGAATTTTTCTTTATTTTGACTATCCTGTCAAAAAATACGATAATATACCAAGTGTAGGATTAAAAAACTACCTACTTTGAAATGTACCACGCCTGTTAGATATAGGCGTGGCACATTTAAAAGTAGGTAGCTTGTTTTTTGATGTCAGAGGAGAAGAGATTATTTGGTACAAAAATAATGAATCCTATAATAATATTTCGCGTCATTTTACTTTGTTTTTTCCTCCTTTGGCTCATGGACTGATTTGATTATGACTGGTATGATTCGATACTATAATAAATGTGACTAGTGCCCGAGCCCGACATCTCCCACGCAAGATAAATCGACCGCAATTCGTAACCGCGTGTAATTAAATAATTTCCAATCGGAGTGAATACGTGGTGGTTTTTCAAACCAAATTATTACCTAGTGGTTCTTGAAATTCGATGCTGCGGTTGTTCCGAGATGAAAGATCGATCAGAAATTCAGTTCCACTCGAGGACATTCGAATGGCCGCCAGCCATTAGCTGTACCGAGACCGACTCGGACGGACAGTGGAAGGGAGGTTTGAAACAGTTGGACGGAACGCATTTGAATATTTTAACAATGTTATAGCGAATGGGGAAGTTCGAGGAGGAGCTCCACGTACGTATTTTTCAAATGCCAATCCGTCAAGGCGAAATTTGGTGAGGAGCATAGAAGGTAGGGATCAGCCAAGGATCAAAGCACGGAAACATGGAACATGTTTTTCGAATAGGTACAAAATAACAGAGGATACATATATATGTTGTAGAAAAACGTCTGCCAACGAGTAGGCAGTACAGCTTCCTCAGTTGAATCACATGAAAGTTGGGTAGGTTCGTTGATACGGGACCATCTGCGATCCAACCCGCGTGTATCCTCAAATTTCAGCTCTCTGCGACTATTTTTCGCGTATTCAGAAGCGTACGGTCAACATTTCATGTTCGTGCATGAGCAGAGGGAAGTTACAGTAAGACTCCAATGATATTCATATGGAACCATCAAAGTATTATACTGATCGACCCTCCAAATCTGAACTCATTTCAACGATAATGAAGGTAGTGAAGGGCACTCCAAGTATTTCATGTTTGCGCTTGCGCAGACGAAACGATTTCCATGATTTTGAAACGGGACTATCTGCGATCCAACCCGAGTATACCCTCAACATTTCAGCTCTCAACGACTACTTATCGCGTAGTTAGAAGCGCTTCAAGGAAATGGTCAACATTCCATGTTCGCGCATGCGTAGATCAAAGTTACATTACGATTCCGATGAAACTAATTTTGAACTATCAAAATATTATTTCTGATCGACCCTCCAAGTTTCAACTCATTTCAACGATATTTAGGGTTAGGTAGCTACGATATTTAGGTAGCTATGGGCATTCTAAGGATTTCACGTTTGCGCATGCGCAGACAAAAGTTGCGGTAATTTTTCTATGATTTTGGTATGGGACCGTCTGTGACTCAACCCGCACCTACCCTCGAAATTTCAGCCCATTTCGACCATTATTTCGGGTACTTATGGGCGTTACAAGGAATTACCACAGACAGACAGACAGGGAACCAAAAATGTTCCTCGATGTCTGAAACGCAAAATGGTAGTGAAAATTTTCATTTTGGAGGATTTTGTTTACTCAATCACGAAAAGCTTCCCTACCTTAGGTAGTGCGGAAGCAAAAAAAAACTTCTTGGGATTTCTTAGCTTCGAACCAGCGACCTAACGCAATACACGCCGTCACCACTGTGCCATCAAACCACCTGAAATTTCCACGGACTTCTGTGAGATAGCAGCTGGCAGCTGCTACAGCAGGAAACGGCCGAACCCCCTTTGCAGTTTTCGGCGGAGTGGGGTCTGGCCTGACTCTCCTAGGGGAAGGCACCACGTGTGGTAGGAGAGGAGGTGAGTTGGGTGGCAGGAGTGGGGTAGAGGGAGAACTGTGCGGGCGATGGGGAGGGGAGCACAGTGTTATGCGAACAGGACGGGGACGCTTTCCAGCCCGGTTTACACCCGTAAACACATTTTCCATGTTAAAATCATATTAAATCTAAAGGTTTATGTCTGCTAGTGTAAGAAGTAATAAAGTGGTCGCCGATTATACCGGCTAAATCGGTTCCTGGCACTTTTGGCCGGTGTGGGCGTTCGGTTATACCGGCCAACCCATGAAATACCACCTCTGGCCGGTATAACCGCCAAAACAGTCAGAAAAAATGGAAATAAATGATAAATTCAGTACATACGATACCTATTCAGAGACAACCATTTTATTACGTACATATTATAAATAATAATTTCAGATAAGTTCACCAGCAAAAAAGAAAAACCCGTCAATGAATCCCCCGCCATGAATTTAGTTTTTCGGATAAAAACCCGTCATTTTTATATATATTCCGACAGTTTTTTGTACACGTCGTTCTTCAATTCATTCAAATTTGAGAAATGGTGCTCATCCAATCCATACTTCTCTACAACTCTATTTATTATTATTTTATTAGTTTATTGGGGTCCATTCTGAACGATACTGATACCGAAACGGAGCAATCCTTATCTCCCATAGTCTTACGAGACTAATCTGTAGTCGAAAGGTAGGCATCTAGATAAAAACAAGTCTAAAGTAGCTGTTTTCGTGAAATACCATTCATGAAAAACTGGCCGGTACAACCGACGGAATGGCCGGTATAACCGGCCGAAATCATACGTTAAAACGCAATTCGTTCCGTGCCTGGCGTTTTTGGCCGATATAACCGGCATGCCGGTATATAACCGGCGACCACTGTATTACCATACCTTCCGGAGGAGTCCGTTGTCACTAGTTGTTTTAATGGGCGACGTTTCCGCCAAAGATACTAATAATTTGCCAGTAAAAGAGAAATCCCAACAAAGACATTTTTATTATTATTATTATAATATTTCAATTACACCATGTTTACAACTGATCAGTAATTAATTTTTGACCTACCTAATTTACTACACTCAGTCACGAAACGAAGATACAGAACTTGTTTAACTCGTTATAATAATTTTCACTGTGCTATTTCGTGCGGTTTCCTCCTCGTTGCAGGTAATCCACCCTTTGCAGATGTCTTGTCAAAAAATTACTGTCTGTCCGCCGTACGCCGTACTGGCCACTTTTCTCAGTTACCATGAAACAAAATTGATGAAATTCGGGTTATAGGTTCCGTTCGGGGTCTAGTTGGTCCTCGAAGCTCGGCGTTACTGTCAGTCATCTCTAACGGGTTCAAAATAGGGGTTGAAATTTTCAGAACGTGTAGCTCGAAAACTTTTGATAGAAGGGTATGGTTTTTTTTTACGTTATTAAATTTGTCCTGAGCTAAACAATTTTTTGAGACCACCCGGAGTATTGCACGTCCAGCCGTTCGTGTGCACCAAAAAGCTTCGTCAACACGATCGTGAATCAAACGGTATAAATCCGACCCGGATATCATCACTAGGGAGCACCTGATTATAATCAAGGATGGCTGTACGAAGTCGAGTTGGTTGTTCTGCGATATTATTTCATTTGATAAGTGATGGACTATTGGACTTTGTTGGTAGGTACTTGTGAAATTTGAACAAACGTTGAAGTATTATTGATGTGTAAATTATTACACAATGGTAAATTATTAAACAACGGCAAATTGTTACACGACGGTAAATTATTACACAACGGTAAATTAGTTCATAACGGTAAATTATTACACAATGGTTCATCTACCAAGAAGGGGCTGGATTTTGTTGATCGGTACTTTTGCAACTTGAACAAATGTTGATGTATTGTTGATGGATAAATTATTACACAATGGTAAATTATTACACAACGGTAAATTATTTCATAACGGTAAATTATTACACAACGGTTCGTCAACCAAGAAGGGGCTGGATTTTGTTGATCGGTACTTTTGCAACTTGAACAACCGTTGAAGTATTATTTATGGGCAAATTATTACACAACGGTTCATTATACCTGACCACGGGGGTAGGTATTGACCACAGAAAACAGTGATCTACTGAGAAGGGGCATTGATTTCACTCCACATCAACAGTTTTCCTTCACAACTTCATTATTTGCGTTTCTTTTCGCCATTTTAGTTACTGCTTGTCATTGAAAGAATTATTTTAGCAATATTTAACTCGTGATTTAGGTAGGTACCTAGTAACGAGTACGGGGTTAGGTACTAACCAACGGAGGGTCTGCGATCTACATAATATGTATAGAATAGTACATATTATATTATATAGACGGGTTATCTATACAGAGAGCTGTGATCTGTAACAGAAGGGTGTTCTGTAAGAAATAATAAACCGTTGTGCAGGGATTTGCAGCGTTTTTATGTTTTAGTAACATATCAGTAACATGAGCTTTTGAGGTGTCGTTTTCCCTGTTTTTGGGGATGAGAAGACCGAATATGAAGTCGATTTTGACCAGAGTGGAAAATTGAGGTTGTACCAGATGTTCAGCTCCTAAAATTGATTTTTTTATGAGTCAAAAACCTGCGAAATCGTCTGAAATCACCATCAGTTTGTATAATAACACTAGAAAAAGTGTCAACTCGTGGATCGAGACGAATAAATGGCACCACCAATGATCTATGATAATTTGGAAAAAAAAAAAAGGAGCGTATCCAATTCAAGTTTTGGGGTCCAAAATTGGTGGAAACCACCAGAAGTAGCTATTTCAATTATTTTACATGAAAGAAACAATAAATGAACAGCCTAAATTTCTGTAAGTATGTCCAGTAGAATAACAAACCCATGTGACAAGGACTTTGCAGCGTTTTTTCTTATTTCATTACTTACCTGCTTCAGGTTTGTTTTCTGTGAACTTGGTTACTCTCTTATTTGCGCTTACTTGTGCGCTAGGTGGGATATAATTCTTATGCACAAATAAATCTATTATCTTATTATATTATCTCACGACAAGGCCTCAATCATCGAGAAGGGCAGTAGGTAAACTACATGTACCAACTAATAGTCAAATCCTCCAGTGAAACGATACCTAACAAGCGAACGGAGGTTCGGGGCGGATATCTGCTGCTCTCTATTATCCTCCGGGCGACTCGTCATTAAACCCTTCACACTGTCCATTATCACACGCCGTTGAAGGATCTCGTGTTACGTAAGTACTTTGTGACTATTGTGACGTCAGACGATGAAGAGGTTAGCGGGAATGGGTGGGACCTCCGACGCCATCTCGGCTTACAGAGGGAGCTGCTCCCTGCCCTCCTCCACCGACCTGGGAAAACTTGAGTCGATAAGGGAACATGCGCTCAGAGCTCGGAAGGCGTGGAAGTTCTAAATATACGACTTCCAACTCCTAGAAATGGGGAATACAACTGGATCAACCCAAACGCGTTTGCTCCTTCGATATTTTGTTGATGTTGTAGAGGTAGCTGTACCAACAATAAAGATGGTTCAACAGAACCGCCGTAGCCTGTGGTTATACTGCAGGTTGAAACAAAACAAAACGCTGCAAATCCCTGAACAACGGTTTATTATTTTGTACAGAATACCCTTCTGTTACACATCACAGCTCCCTGTATAGATAACCCGTCTATATAATGTAATATGTACCAGTCTATACATATTATGTAGATCGCAGACCCTCCGTAGGTTAGTACCTAACCCCGTACTCGTTACTAGGTACCTACCTAAATCAAGAGTTAAATGTTGCTAAAATAATTCTGTCGATGACAAACAGTAACTAAAACGGCAAAAAGAAACGCCAAGTTCTGAAGGAAAATTGTTGATGTGGAGTGAAATAGATGCCCCTTCTGCGTAGGTCACTGTTTTCTGTGGTCAATACCTATAATGAACCGCTGTGTAATAACTTGCCCATAAATAATACTTCAACGGTTGTTCAAGTTGCAAAAGTACCGATCTACAAAATCCAGCCCCTTCTAGTTAGATGAACCGTTGTGTAATAATTCGCCGTTGTGTAATAATTTACCATTGTGTAATAATTTACACATCAATAATACTTCAACGTTTGTTCAAATTTCACAAGTACCTACCAACAAAACCCAATAGTCCATCACTTATCAAAAGAAATAATATCGCAGAACAACCAACTCGACTTCATACAGCCATCCTTGATTATAATCAGGTGCTCCCTAGTGATGATACTCCGGGTGGTCTCAAAAAACTGATTAGCTCAAGAAAAACTTAATAACGTAAAAAAAACCATACCCTTCAATCGAAAGTTTTCGAGCTACGGCGTTCTGAAAATCTTTTATTTTGAACCCGTTAGAGATGACTGACAGTAACGTCGAGCTTCGAGGACCAACTAGACCCCGAACGGAACCTATAACCCGAATTTCATCAATTTTGTTTCATGGTAACTGAGAAAAGTGGCCAGTACGGCGTACGGCGGACAGACAGAAATATTGGTTTATTATTTTCAATAATGAACCATTGGAATCGAGCAAGAAAAAAAAATTCTTACCCCCCCTCAAAATTTGATGGTTTACGTTTCAAGGTATGTAGAATCCAAAACTGCAAAACGCTGCAAATCCCTGCACAACGGTTTATTATTTTGTATAGAATACCCTTCCGTTACAGATCACAGCTCTATGTATAGATAACCCGTCTATATAATTTATAATAATTATGTGCTATACTATACATATGATGTAGATCGCAGACCCTCCGTAGGTTAGTACCTAACCCCGTACTCGTTACTAGGTACCTACCTAAATCAAGAGTTAAATGTTGCTAAAATAATTCTGCCGATGACAAACAGTACCTAACAAAAAGAAACACACATCATGAAGTTCTGAAAAGAAATTGTTGATGAGGAGTGAAAAAAGTTGCGAAAGTACCTACCTACCAACAAACTCCAGCCCCTTCTACGTAGATGGTATAATGAACCGTTGTGTAATAATTTACCGTTGAGCAATGATTTACCGTAGTAATAATTTACCCATCAATAATACTTCAACGTTTGTTCAAGTTTCACTACCTACCAACAAACTCCAAAAGAGCCATCATTTTTCAAATGAAATAATATCACAGAACATCCAACTCGACTTCATACTCCGCCAATATAATCAGGTGATCCCTAGCAATGATTTCATCTCTGCCAAATTTCCTATTGTGGGCGCGTCTCTGGTTACGAGATTTGGTTTGAATTGTATACAATATTTCATTCACACTGGAGTCGAAAATGCCTGTCGGTGCAAACTTCGGGGCCTTACTGTGAACGAACGGCTGGACGTACGATGCTCCGGATGGTCTTAAAAAACTCGCAAGCTCAAGAACTATTTAAAACCGTAAAAATATTCACGTAAAAAAATGGTATAGGCGTTTTGAAAATTTCAACCCCTATTCTGAACCCCTTACAGATGACAGTAACGTCGAGCTTCGAGGACCAACTAGACCCCGAACGGAACCTATAACCCGAATTTCATCAATTTTGTTTCATGGTAACTAAGAAAAGTGGCCCGTACGGCGTACGGCGGACAGACAGAAATATTTTTATTGCAGTTTTGGATTCTACGTACCTTGAAACGTAAACCATCAAATTTTGAGGGGGGTAAGAATTTTTTTTGTCAAGCTCGATTCCAATGGTTCATTATTGAAAATAATAAACCAATAAAAATATTTCTGTCTGTCCGCCGTACGCCGTACGGGCCACTTTTCTTAGTTACCATGAAAGAAAATTGATGAAATTCGGGTTATAGGTTCCGTTCGGGGTCTAGTTGGTCCTCGAAGCTCGACGTTACTGTCAGTCATCTCTAAGGGGTTCAAAATAGGGGTTGAAATTTTCAGAACGCCGTATCTCAAAAACTTTTGATTGAAGGGTATGGTTTTTTTACGATATTAAATTTGCCTTGAGCTAAACAATTTTTTTAGACCACCCGGAGCACTTTACGTCCAGCCGTTCGTGTGCACCAAAAAGCTTCGTCAACACGATCGTGAATCAAACGGTATAAATCCGGCCGGGATTTCATCACTAAGGAGCACCTGATTATAATCAAGGATGGCTGTGTGAAGTCGAGTTGTTTGTTCTACGATATTATTTCATTTGGCAAGTGATGGACTATTGGATTTTGTTGGTAGGTACTTTTGCAACTTGAACAACCGTTGAAGTATTATTGATGGGCAAATTATTTCACAACCGTTCATTATTCTATCTCCGTAAAAGGAGAACCTATACAGGTAAATTATTACACAACGGTTTAGGCAGGTACCTAGTAACGAGTACGGGGTTAGGTACTATCCTACGGAGGGTCCGCGATCTACATAATATGTGTAGAATAGTACATATTATATTATATAGACGGGTTATCTATTAATAACATGATGCTATAGTATTATATCTTATAATACTATAACATGAAGCATAATATGGTCAGATGCCACTTGACTACGAACAATTCAGAACACAAAACCATGTACCTACAGATGGATTAGATATGGACTGAAACGGATTTGCTTCGAAACGTTTTCAAATATTCATATAGAAACTTTTTACTAAAAATGTTAGACCCATTGCAACAGCGCTTTTTCTTCGGAAATATGTATGAAACACAAAACGACAGATTCTCAGGTGAAAAACGGTTGACGCCCGAATTCTTAAAACGATCCCGACATGTTAGTAGGTAGGATTCAAAATATACGTATAAAATTGTAAATAGGAGTTGTACACATATAAGGAAGGATAAACTGTATTTAAAATTAAGTCGCTGGAGCATACTGTCTACACAGTATCCTGTAACGGAAATGCAGGACAACAGCACGAGCAGTGGTCTTCGCAAAAATAAAGGGCTTGTGGAATGTTTTAAACTTCCTTTTAACCCATGACTTCCGTTTATGTTTTTAGATGGAATTATATTCCATTCTAAGCATTTTGAGACCAACCGCACTCTCCTACGACGAATAGTTATTTTTCTGTGACGTTTCAGATTTTCGGCAACAAGTGACGTCACACTGGGCAAGGGGGTGCAATGACGTCACTTGTTGCCGAAAACTTTGAAAGCTCACAGAAAAAGAACTACTCGTCGTATGGGAGTGCGGTTGGTCTCAAAATGCTTAGAATGGAACCTACTGTCATTTAAAAATGGAAAATCAATATAAAGAGAAATCATGGGTACTCCTCATTCAAGATACAATAATGTTGGGTACTTGCAGTCTGCTACAGGTTTTGTTCGGTTTCAATTCTACTAATCGTGAGTTCCTTTAGCTGTGTTTGACAGGTACCTGCTCTTGATTTATAGGTAAAAGTAGTTGGCACGCAGGAACGTTTACGTATAATTATGTGCTCGACTATATTAAGTACTTACTGTCATTTTGAGGCGAGGAGGAGTTGCTCTCTGTGCCGCTGGAGAGCTCAGCGCAGAGTCCGCCGCCCTCTACCATTCCACCGCTGGAAAAAAAATAATAATAATAATTCGTCACTGTTAAAAACGATATAATCAATATCACACCTAAAACAATAATTCAACTAAATCAAAGGATCGAGGAAATCTTACATTCAAACACAAAAAAGTTTTGTACGTCTGAAAACCAAACGAGATGCATTTTTCAAAGCGTGATTTTGAAAATCTACCAACTCGGATAGTAGTGCACACAGTTTCAAAACTGTGAGTCGTACTAGGGTGGTACGGTTTTAGGTTGACATCTGACATGCATTCCATGCTGAGCGATAGGTATATTTGTGACCGTAGTTTTACAGAGATTATGAAAACGGGACACCAGAACGATATTTAATTCCGAGGTGTTCCATTTCAACCCTCGTAAATCGCCCAGTCGGATAAACCGAATCAAATTGCAATTTTTTTTTCAAGGCTGTAAATAAACAGCTCTGTAAATATTATTGATCACAGCATCACCAGCAGCACAACTACCTACTTCATAATGAAGCGAAGATGGAAAGGATTCATAGAGGTCGCTGATGTCTCATCAATATGTTAAGTATGCATACCTAGATAAAGATAAGAGATCGCGCGTGCGCAGCTCTACTTACCGTGCCATACAGTCGCTGACACATTCAAGGAATAAAACACCGCAATTTATTACACAAGGGTTTATTATTTTCAGTATAGACAGATGCACCTTCTGCGTAGATCACTGTTTTCTGTAGTCAATAACTTCTACACTACACCGCCTCCCAGGAACGCCCTAAATCGAGTACTGGAGCCGGCAGGGCAATTCATAAATATGCGGTGGATTCAAGAATTCTATCTATAATTAATTATTTGTTGTTATGCACGTTATTTTGTTCGTGATACCTACAAAAGTACCTACCTATCACCAAAATCCGAAACAACCATCATTCTTCAAATGTAATAATATCACCGAAATGTCATACAGCCATGCGTGATTATAATCAGCTGTTCCCTAGCTACACCGAGAGAAAAAACGCATTGTTTTACCACCTCGTGGTGCTCGCAGGCCGGTGAAAACTTTGAAAAAAACCCGATAGGGATTAGGGGTACCCGATAGGAATCTACTGATAAGACCCTATCGGGTAATCACAGCACGTACGTGCTGGGATACCCGATAGCAGCCGAACGTGCTGTAAAGAAACACCCGTTTGGTTTCCAATCGGGCAAAAAATTGAAAACAATCGGGTAATCCTTGCACGTCCATGCTGTTCCTAGCGGGTCTACCACCTAACACCCGTTTGATTGCAATCGGGTCTACCACCTAACACCCGTTTGATTGCGATCGGGTCTACCACCTAACACCCGTTTGACTGCAATCGGGTCTACCACCTAACACCCGTTTGACTGCAATCGGGTCTACCACCTAACACCCGTTTGATTGCGATCGGGTCTACATCCTAACACCCGTTTGATTGCAATCGGGTTTACCACCTAACACCCGTTTGATTGCAATCGGGTCTACCACCTAACACCCGTTTGATTGCAATCGGGTCTACCACCTAACACCCGTTTGATTGCAATCGGGTCTACCACCTAACACCCGTTTGATTGCAATCGGGTCTACCACCTAACACCCGCTTGGGTTCTATCGGGTCTACCACCTAACACCCGCTTGGGTTCTATCGGGTCTACCACCTAACACCCGCTTGGGTTCTATCGGGTCTACCACCTAACGCCCGCTTGGGATCTATCGGGTTCTACGAATGGACGCCCGATAGAATCCTAGCGGGTTCTACGAGTGGACGCTCGATAGAATCCTAGCGGGTTCTACGAGTGGACGCCCGATAGAATCCTAGCGGGTTCCACGAGTGGACGCCCGATAGAATCCTAGCGGGTTCCACGAGTGGACGCCCGATAGTATTCTACCGGGCGTCCACTCGTAGAACCCGCTAGGATTCTATCGAGCGTCCACTCGTAGAACCCGCTAGGATTCTATCGAGCGTCCACTCGTAGAACCCGCTAGGATTCTATCGAGCGTCCACTCGTAGAACCCGCTAGGATTCTATCGAGCGTCCACTCGTAGAACCCGATAGGATTCTATCGAGCCTACTTCTCACTACCCCATTGGATTCCTAATGAGCCCATTTCCACCCTAACCGTTTGCATTCTCCAATGGCTCTACCAATCAGGTAATTATTAGTAGAGCGTAGGGAGATGCAAAAGGGTAGCGATGGATTGGGATTAGGAGGAATCCTAAGGAGTAGGGAGAAGGAGGATTTCGAAGCCTGGTGAGGAACCTGCGTGAAACATACTCATGAAATTGAAATCGAAATACTCATTGAAATCAAAAGTGTTGAACAAACAGTTGAACAAAGAAATGAAAGTTATAAATGTATAGAAATGTAAATAGTTGCAATAAGTAATTCTTATTTGTAAAGGTGAACACAGCTTGGGCAAAGGAGAGTTAACACAAGTGTTTAGGTCATCAATTTATTCATAAGTCATAAAGTTCAAATTCACAATAAAAATCGGAAATAAATAATTTGTTTTCGTACGCAGATTGTTTATAGCAATTTGTTTCTTAACTAAGTACAACAACAAAATAAACAGTTTAACAGTATCACAGTTTATTGGACTCGTTATATGCAACAATATTTGATAACGTATGCATATTATTATATATCGGTATATAAAATTGTCTATGTTTATGTTTAATTACAGGTTGTTTCGCACTAATACGTATAGTCTAGAGCGTATAGATACGTATAGTCTAAATAATTTGTTTTCGTACGCAGATTGTTTATAGCAATTTGTTTCTTAACTAAGTACATTAACAGTATCACAGTTTATTGGACTCGTTATATGCAACAATATTTGATAACGTATGCATATATATATATATATATATATATATATATATATAATTGTCTATGTTTATGTTTAATCACAGGTTGTTTCGCACTAATACGTATAGTCTAGAGCTTTAACTACAACGTATTTGGGAAAGTATATCGGCGGTTCGACAGTTTTTAAAATGAATGAAATTCAACTTCTCTGAATGTTAAGGGACAGTAGTGAAATTTGTAATGTTCTGTACCACTCATGTTGGAACAGTGATGTATATATTATACCCAATGAAATATGGTCGACTTCAAAAAAATTTTATTTAGAATATATATTATTATAGAATGTTATTTACATATTATTCAGAATGGTCATCAAGGAACAGTTGATGCACAAATGGTAACTAACTAGCACCACCTCAGTGTAGACACGTTGTAAAGCAATCAGTGGTGAGGACGTGATGGGTATGTTAGCTATTTTTTACTCTTACTGCCACGTACCGCCAGTTTCTGGCGTTCGACCAAATCCTGCAAGGACTTGGGAGTACTGCCCGGATCGCTGGATGATGCAGGGGAGCTGCTGAAGTGTGGAGGTGGGGACACGGGCAGAGTGCTGGTATCAGACTCAGGAGTGGCTGTTGCAGTGGTTAGTTTAGATGGGGTGGTTTTACATGGTGTTGTTTTAGACGGGGTTGTTTTAGACGGGGTTGTTTTAGACGGGGTTGTTTTAGACGGGGTTGTTTTAGACGGGGTTGTTTTAGACGGGGTTGTTTTAGACGGGGTTGTTTTAGACGGGGTTGTTTTAGACGGGGTTGTTTTAGACGGGGTCAATCTTTTCGGAGTCCTACTCTCTTTGTAGAATCCAGCTTCCTTAAGGGGAGTTCTTGGCCATGTAGGAGACAGAAGGGGAGGTGGTTCAGATACACCTGAAAGGGCAGGGCTTGCCTCAGGAGGAACTGCTGTTGCTGATGGTAGATGTACCTCCTCAGATGGGTCAAAAAGTGATTTGGAACTTGAAGTGAATGGCAAATGTGACTCAACACCCCCTGAAGTTGATGGCAAATGTGACTCAACACCCGGAGTTGACGGCAAAGGTAATGATACTGAAGCAGGACTATCTGTTATGTGAAGGGCACCAAGTATTTCGGTTGTGGTGGTATCTATACTGTAAGCAATCAATCCGTGTTGTTCTGCAAACGCTTTTGTACAAGTACCATAAAGTAACAGTTCCGAATCACCAAGAATGTTAGACTGTATTATGTTGTCCCCAGTTAAGTTTAAGAAAGTTACCAATTCACCTGTTCTGAGACTCTCAACAAAGCATACACATTGACCCTCTATAATGTCGTATTTTTGTATCAACACTCGTACAAGTGATTTTTCATCACTGGAGCTACCATCAGCAGGAGCAGCAGGGGTGGGTGTAACGTGGTAACGTAGGAAGTGAGCACAGGTGGAAGCGATAGTCACGACAGAGTGGAGGTAGTTTTTAGAAACCTTTAAATCATAGCACACCCATTCTAGAGTTTGCCAGATGTGTGTACACTGAGGTGGGTACTCGCAGTTCAGCACGATTATTAATTTAAAACAAAGATCGACCGCCTGGAGTATGGTGTCAGTTCTAAGGCTAAAATCTAAGTATTTGACTAGACAATGGCTGACGGAACCTAATTTTCCTATTGCTATGACATACGGTTGCAATGTTCCGTGTTCCGCTTCCTCCAGGCGTTTGGCGTGGAGGTTGTCCACCTCAGAATCTGAGTCCAGGAATTTGACGAAGTGATCTGCCGACTCCTTCTTCGAGATCTGAACCGGAGCTCTAAGTCCTGCCCTCTTCTTCAACCGGTGAGTCCCCATAGCGAACGGGAGGGCGACGAGAGCTGCAGTCGTTCTCTTGTCCTCCTCTGAAATATCACGGAGCACATTAGCAACACGTTCGTACAGTACGATTCAGTCATTACAACCACCTCATGGTCAAATAAAGCAATTTCAACAAATCATTTGTTTACAAAGCGTGAAGAAGAAGAATCCCTGGTATAACAACAAAATATTAAAGTTGAAAAAACGATTCCTAGTCAATTTGAACACAGAGTAGGCTAATCACAATTATTTCTCACCGGTATTTTTTTCGTAGTACGACAGTAACGACTCGACGATCGTGTCCCACCCTTCCACGCTTCTGGAAGACCTGCTAGCCTCTTGGACTATGGCCGGGTGGAGTTCTCTCAGCTTTTCATACAGCCTCCCCTCCGGGATGGTATAGAGCTCCTTGAAATCAGATTCTATCTGTAACAGAAAACAACAACTATCATTAGCGATTACTAAAAAATATTCCTCGCTTTAAACAACAGCAGGCACAAGTATATAAACAGAGCACATGAAATACGTTCAAATTATGAACTCACCACTTTCGCTGCGTGGGCGGACGACTTGAAGAACGGGAAGTAGTCGAAGTAGTCGGAGAGGCTGTTGTCTTCACAGCATAGGTAGTCGTGCCGCAGCTTCGCTGTCCTCCGTAACGCCTCTTGTATCTCTTCGGGGATCGACGCTCGGTCCAACCAATCACCTCCCCTGATGGTTTGGATGGAGTGATGTTTTTCGAGTTCCTCTTTCCACTCTAGGAAAATAACATCAACGGTTACGACTCCTCACAATAAATAACACAGAAACGGCAGACAAGGAGGGTGGTAGGAGGAAAAGAGATGAATAGAGAGTAGACTCACCTGTCAGAGTTTTCCGTACGGGCGGAGGGGAGGTGGTTGGCTGCTTCGGCTTCTTTGTGTAGGCCCTCTTCTGTTTGCCTCCCTTCCGTTTCCTTGCTTCACTTGCCTTCTTGGCCTCCTTTATTTTATCGTACTTTTCTTTATTGGCCTTCCTCCAGGAGTCCTTGAGGTTGTTTACTTTGCTCCACAAGTGCCCGTAGGGGTACTTCCTTGGTTTTTTCGTCGGCGTGCTGTCACTGCTGTGTGACGAGCCCCCCCGTGTCGATGCTGATAAAGTAAACCACAGCGAGGGGGGATCCCGGAAATATCTCGCCAACTGAGCAGCTATGAAACTGAAACGTACACAACAATTCAAAGACGTGATTATTATGTCTTTATGCAGAGGAATGTTAAGATAAGAGTACCCAACATGTATACTAACAAACAATGCGTAATCACAAATTTCAAGGTGTCACTCACTTCAATTCTTTGTAAGAGAAATGGGGGATGACGTTCGCACCCGCGGGGGTGGCTTGTCGGTGAAGGTGGTTTATGACAACATCCGCTACCGCCTTCCTGTCGGATGGGCTGACTGCCTTGGTATTCTCGGGCCTTGCTAGCTCCATGCACCTCCGCCCCTTCTCTGATTGTTGTAGTATTGCTGTGATCTGTTGGGGAGAGAGGAAGAGATGTAAATTTAATATAAAAACCCTAGGTTTGACTATGAGTACGTGATACTATTTCACCCACGGATGGTGTGATGCACATTACCTCATCTGAAGTGCTGATGAAAGCAGTCTTATCGACTCCCTTGTAACTGGCGAATTGGGGGTCGTCGTCGGTTGTGGCGGCGGATTCGTCGTCATCGTCAGACGATTCCTCGCTGAGCTGTAGTTCACTCGGCAACGAGTCTCTAAGGCGAGGCGTCGAGGAGTAAAACTGCAACAACAACACCGTTCACCTCGTAACAATACATATTATATGCAGGAAGTTATTGTCAAACATGAACACTGTTTCTGTCTGCCTGTCGTCTGTAATTGTAATTGGCAACACTCACCTGGGTAGGAAGTGTTCGCGTGGAGTCGTCACTTGATAGGGGTCTAGCAAGAGATGTCGAAGAACTGGGAGAGGAGAGTGGACCGAAATTCGTCTTCCACCCTGCTGTGTATCGCATCTTGTCCCTCGGAGTCCACAGTCCTCGTGCTACTGCTTCCCAGAGGATATTGCCTGGTTCTAGGTTGCGTAATTCGCCAGTTTCGAATCTGGCAGCTGTGCAGGGGAAAAAAAAGTCAGCCATGAGACCAAGTGAACACCCGATATGACTACAAGCGGCAAGGCAAAACAGTTTGTTGAAAATATTTTAAAGTACAACAATACCCGATTGGATTACTAACGGGTACTCACAACCACAAACACCCGTTACGAATGTTTACGAATATTTGGCAAAGTCCGGATGAACCCGTTTGGAACGAAGTGAACACCCGATACAACTACAAGCGGCAAGGCAAAACAGTTTGTTGAAAATATTTTAAAGTACAACAATACCCGATTGGATTACTAACGGGTACTCACAACCACAAACACCCGTTACGAATGTTTACGAATATTTGGCAAAGTCCGGATGAACCCGTTTGGAACGAAGTGAACACCCGATACAACTACAAGCGGCAAGGCAAAACAGTTTGTTGAAAATATTTTAAAGTACAACAATACCCGATTGGATTACTAACGGGTACTCACAACCACAAACACCCGTTACGAATGTTTACGAATATTTGGCAAAGTCCGGATGAACCCGTTTGGAACGAAGTGAACACCCGATACAACTACAAGCGGCAAGGCAAAACAGTTTGTTGAAAATATTTTAAAGTACAACAATACCCGATTGGATTACTAACGGGTACTCACAACCACAAACACCCGTTACGAATGTTTACGAATATTTGGCAAAGTCCGGATGAACCCGTTTGGAACGAAGTGAACACCCGATACAACTACAAGCGGCAAGGCAAAACAGTTTGTTGAAAATATTTTAAAGTACAACACTACCCGATTGGATTACTAACGGGTACTCACAACCACAAACACCCGTTACGAATGTTTACGAATATTTGGCAAAGTCCGGATGAACCCGTTTGGAACGAAGTGAACACCCGATACAACTACAAGCGGCAAGGCAAAACAGTTTGTTGAAAATATTTTAAAGTACAACAATACCCGATTGGATTACTAACGGGTACCCATACCCTCAAACACCCGTTATGTATAGAAGGGACAACGGAAACAAGTTGGTGCAAGTATTTCACGTCTAATAATACCCGATTGAATTACTAACGGGCACTAACACACTTAGCAATTTCCCGATACCGTAACAATGCAACTCAAACCAAGATCATCATGAAATCGGAATATTATACAACAAAAATTAGCATTGGTAAATACGTTGGCAAAAGGAAATGATAAGTAATGCTCAACAACACAAAATGAAATTCAAATTGAAATGTCAGTTTGGATTTGGAAGTGATGTGATTAATTATATTGAAAGCAGACTGTTATACTACAAAAACTTTCATTTGGTAAATACGTTGGCAAAAGGAAATATACTCAAGAAAAAAAATTCAAATTCAAATTGTCAGTTTGGCTGCGTAAGTCATAGCTACGTGTACATCTTGAAATCGGAATTTTATACAACAAAAATTAGCATTGGTAAATACGTTGGCAAAAGGAAATGATAAGTAATGCTCAACAACACAAAATGAAATTCAAATTGAAATGTCAGTTTGGATTTGGAAGTGATGTGATTAATTATATTGAAAGCAGACTGTTATACTACAAAAACTTTCATTTGGTGAATACGTTGGCAAAAGGAAATATGCTCAAGAAAAAAAAATTCAAATTCAATTTGTCACTTTGGCTGCGTAAGTCATAGCTACGTGTACATCTTGAAATCGGAATTTTATACAACAAAAATTAGCATTGGTAAATACGTTGGCAAAAGGAAATGATAAGTAATGCTCAACAACACAAAATGAAATTCAAATTGAAATGTCAGTTTGGATTTGGAAGTGATGTGATTAATTATACTGAAAGCAGACTGTTATACTACAAAAACTTTCATTTGGTAAATACGTTGGCAAAAGGAAATATACTCAAGGAAAAAAATTCAAATTCAAATTGTCAGTTTGGGTGCGTAAGTCATAGCTACGTGTACATCTTGAAATCGGAATATTATACAACAAAAATTAGCATTGGTAAATACGTTGGCAAAAGGAAATGATAAGTAATGCTCAACAACACAAAATGAAATTCAAATTGAAATGTCAGTTTGGATTTGGAAGTGATGTGATTAATTATATTGAAAGCAGACTGTTATACTACAAAAACTTTCATTTGGTAAATACGTTGGCAAAAGGAAATATACTCAAGAAAAAAAATTCAAATTCAAATTGTCAGTTTGGGTGCGTAAGTCATAGCTACGTGTACATCTTGAAATCGGAATATTATACAACAAAAATTAGCATTGGTAAATACGTTGGCAAAAGGAAATGATAAGTAATGCTCAACAACACAAAATGAAATTCAAATTGAAATGTCAGTTTGGATTTGGAAGTGATGTGATTAATTATATTGAAAGCAGACTGTTATACTACAAAAACTTTCATTTGGTAAATACGTTGGCAAAAGGAAATATACTCAAGAAAAAAAAATTCAAATTCAATTTGTCAGTTTGGGTGCGTAAGTCATAGCTACGTGTACATCTTGAAATCGGAATATTATACAACAAAAATTAGCATTGGTAAATACGTTGGCAAAAGGAAATGATAAGTAATGCTCAACAACACAAAATGAAATTCAAATTGAAATGTCAGTTTGGATTTGGAAGTGATGTGATTAATTATATTGAAAGCAGACTGTTATACTACAAAAACTTTCATTTGGTAAATACGTTGGCAAAAGGAAATATACTCAAGAAAAAAAAATTCAAATTCAATTTGTCAGTTTGGGTGCGTAAGTCATAGCTACGTGTACATCTTGAAATCGGAATATTATACAACAAAAATTAGCATTGGTAAATACGTTGGCAAAAGGAAATGATAAGTAATGCTCAACAACACAAAATGAAATTCAAATTGAAATGTCAGTTTGGATTTGGAAGTGATGTGATTAATTATATTGAAAGCAGACTGTTATACTACAAAAACTTTCATTTGGTAAATACGTTGGCAAAAGGAAATATACTCAAGAAAAAAAAATTCAAATTCAATTTGTCACTTTGGCTGCGTAAGTCATAGCTACGTGTACATCTTGAAATCGGAATATTATACAACAAAAATTAGCATTGGTAAATACGTTGGCAAAAGGAAATGATAAGTAATGCTCAACAACACAAAATGAAATTCAAATTGAAATGTCAGTTTGGATTTGGAAGTGATGTGATTAATTATATTGAAAGCAGACTGTTATACTACAAAAACTTTCATTTGGTAAATACGTTGGCAAAAGGAAATATACTCAAGAAAAAAAAATTCAAATTCAATTTGTCAGTTTGGGTGCGTAAGTCATAGCTACGTGTACATCTTGAAATCGGAATATTATACAACAAAAATTAGCATTGGTAAATACGTTGGCAAAAGGAAATGATAAGTAATGCTCAACAACACAAAATGAAATTCAAACTGAAATGTCAGTTTGGATTTGGAAGTTATAGGGTATATGTGATTATCATGAAATCGGAATATTATAGAAAAATAGTAAAACAAATTTTTGCTAACCTTCAAATGCAGTAACGATTCTTGCATCCAATTTCCAAGACTGTAGAACATCAGTCAAGCGTTGGTCCGCCATTGCAATTAAAACGAATTGCGTAGTACAACGTACCAGGGACCGAATGTTGTTTGGTGACGGGTGAACGTTAATAATTGAAGCACAACAAACTAGAAACACAACTAATTTGAAACACAGCTGATTTGAAACACAACTGATTTGAAACACGACCGCAACACACAGACTGAATAAAGAATAAGCACAGGGAAGTAAGTAGAACACGTGAACGTGAGGACGCGACTGATCGGGGAGAAGTGGTTGTCGCCATAAGGGGACGTTGGGGTTATATAGAGGTCTCCCCACCATGACCCACCTGGTAACGGGTTTCCCTGCTCCAAGCGGGCAGGCGTTGACTCCTATCGGGTGTTTTTTACCTTCTATCGGGTGTCTGAATGTTTCTAGCGACTTTTTCAAATCCCCTATCGGGTGTTGAGATTTCCATCGGGTATCCAAATTCAGATTCCTATCGGGTGTTTTCTGTCTCCCATCGGGTTCCCGAATGCCGTAACGTCTTTTTCAACTCCTATCGGGTTTACGAATGTCGTAACGTCTTTTTACCTCCCAATCGGGTTTTTCTTTCAATCGTGTCGGGTTTCCCGATTTCAAACGGTTTTCCGATTCCCATCGAGTTTCTGTTACGCCTATCGGGTTTTTCACAACTTCCTAACGGGTAGTTTGAAACTCGTAACGGGTTTTAGGGAATTTTCGAAGAAAAGGAAGCTATTGTTCTCGGTCCAAAATGTTTAAAACTCGAATTTCCGAAAGATTTTTATACCAAAATCCGTTTCAGACCATCCTGAATTCACTGCCGAAAGACATGTTCTTGGTTAAAGACTCACTGGGTTAATATATATATGTATGTGTCATTCCAGACGATAACTCTCGAAAGAATTGAGATAAAAAGTTCAAATTTGCACGAAAATCTGTCTTGGCAATCGACAGGCTAAGTTCGTAGATGGGCAGAATCGGGTCACTCTAAGGGGGAATTTTGGGGAGTTTTAGGGGAGAAAAATTACCCATAAATTCCCAAAATGAAGCAGTCTGACAAGTGACACCTCATTTTAAAGGTTTTTGTAAGCTGAACACGATGGTGAAATCATAATTGCGATATCTCATTCCTTTCTCAAACTGGAGCACTTTGAAGATGAAGGAACGTGGTTATTTCTTGAGATGTTCTTCCTGGTTCGTTTGCTCTAATCTGATAACGGAATGGGATATCGCAATTCTGACTTTACCATCGTGTTCAGGGTTGGAAAATCTATAAAACGAGGTGTTACTCGGCAAAAAATGGAACAAAAAATTTGTAACGTATGCCCATATTTCATGCATACCGAATTAACCGAATAGCGTCATACTGGAATACCTATAATTACCCAATAAGTTTAAGATTGCCCATATTTGAATGGGATATCCCAAACATCACATTTTACATAAAATCACTTATTTCTTCGAAAATTCGCTCTTATAGCCACGCTGCATGACTGTGGTTTTTTTTTTTTTTCAATTCGTATCGGGTTTTCACTCACTTGCTAACAAGTGTACGGTTTTTCTAACATTTCTGCCAGAAACTCCTACGTGCCTACCATTAGTATATAGGTACCTGTGCCTACTGGGAAAAAACATTAAAAAATCCCCATCGCAAATACCCCGAGTCATTAACGACTCTTTCCATTGATAATTCAATTTAATTGATAATTTAAGCATGTACATGCTCAACATAACAACTTACAACATGTAATGGACTTAGAAATAAATGACGTATAGGTACTTACTGCCCTCAGATTCCTTCCGGCATTGAATGACACATGAAAAGTTGCAAAAGCGACGCACATCACTTTGTAAATGCTGTCGTTTTTATCAAAACTGTATGCAATACAATATAATATTATATTACACTTCATTCACAGAGATGGTCACACAATGAGTATAGCTCGGGTGAAAATGACCCGCCAAACTACTCAATTTGGCTCATGCCAAATTACTTCTCGCCCACGAATATATTATTATTATTATAGGTCATCATGCGCTCAACAACCGTTTTCCAAAATACTGTTTAATTGTTGTTCCCAATTTTCAGTTATTTCTGCTGAATCCGAACCATGACGATTCTGCCAAGTTCAGTATTTCTCCATATCCTTTGCATGGTAACAATCGGATGTCCTACAAACGTGTTTTATACATGCGTGTACAATACGTTTTTATGTGGTATACTTATATACACCTAATTTACTTGCATTGAAAAGTATGCGCTTCAAATTCAAATTCCTTGCTGTTACTCAAATTCCTGATCACTTATACGTTACGACATATTACCTATTAAACATATCATTAAAAATCCTCACATGAAACCCTTCAACGGTCACTCGGAAACTGGGAAAATATTTGTGAATCCGTCTTCAGAGCCAATGCCCCTTCGACCAAGTTCAAATTGTGGCGGGAACTAATTAATACCCGATAGAAATGTTGCCTACTCGATAGGGAATCATTGGACAACCCGATTGTTTACTAAGCGGGAGCTGTTAACAATTATATCACCCGATAGGCAGCCAACGGGGATTTTTTCGAATTTTTTCCTGCTCGATTGGTTTTCCAAAACCCGATAGGGACTCGTCTGTTCAACCCGATAGATGTTCAATCGGGTGTTGTTATCAATTACATCCACCCGATAGAGCTACTAACGGGTATTTTGTTCGGCATTTCCCTGCTCGATTGCATTGTTCAACCCGATAGACGTTGGTCGATGCAACCCGGTTGATTATGTATCGGGAGCTATGAGATGAACCGTTACGATGCTAACGGATATCTTTTGAATATCTCCCTGCTCGATTGGCTTTCATGGGCCCGATAGCGATTTCTCATTACAACCCGATAGACATCATTTAATCCTGGAAAATTTTTCGGAAAATATATCCTAAAATTCGCCTAATGAGAGGCAACATCCATTACATATTCATTTTGTTGTTTCCGTTTTTAATTTTCACGTCCAGTATCTGTCCTTCACAATTCCCTCAACTTTACCATATTTCTTCGCGTGAACCCTCCCATGGTAACAAGTACATGTCCTCCAAACGTCCTTATTTACGGGAGGTGAAGGGAAACAGTTGTTATTCTCGTATTCTCACCACTCCCCAAAAACAGTTATCCTTTAGAAATGGTGACTGCAGGCTTCGCTTCCTATACCTCCTCACAGGGATTCGGGCTACCTGAGCTATCATTAAACCACAAATATTTTCCCAACTCTTCATTCACCGTTGCAGGCTTTTGTGTGAGAATTGTACGCATCTAAATCCTCACATAAAACCTTTCAATGGTCACTCGGAACCTGGGAAAATATTTGTGAAACCGTCTCCAGAGCCAATGCCCCTTTGACCAAGTTCAAAATGTAAAACCCTTCAACGCTCACTCGGAACCTCGGAAAATATTTGTGAATCCGTCTTCAGAGCCAATGCCCCTTCGACCAAGTTCAAATTGTGGCTGGAACTAATTAATACCCGATAGACTTGTTGCCTACTCGATAGGGAATCATTGGACAACCCGATTGATTACTAAGCGGGAGCTGTTAACAATTATATCACCCGATAGGCAGCCAACGGGTATTTTTTGAATATTTTCCTGCTCGATTGGTTTTCCAAAACCCGATAGGGACTCGTATGTGCAACCGGATAGATGTTCAATCGGGTGTTGTTATCTATTACATCCACCCGATAGAGCTACTAACGGGTATTTCAACGAGGTCGAGCACCCCCCCGCACCAGAGAGAAATACTCGTTGGGAGGGGAGGTAAAAATTCAATGAAAACCAAGTCTAACTGACTCTCGACTATACTGAGGACTCATCAGTACAAAAAAAAAATACGGAGTCATAATTCTCTCAGGTGGGGGTGCTCAGCATAAATCTGTTGATAATATATATAAAACTCGAAAACTGGTGAAGGACGACAACATGTCAATTGGATTATGCTTGTGGACAGCCACCCTGCGGGTAAATGGGCGGGTGGGTTGGGCAATGATCAAAGATAATTTGAAATAAAAAAGAAAAAAAAGCGTAGGTATACCTAATTCAAGTTTTGGGGGCCAAAATTTGTGGGAACCACCGGAAATAACTATTTCAATAATTATTTTACATGAAAGCAACAATAAATGAACAGCCACCATTTCTGCATATAGAATAATAATAAACCCATGCGTGACAAGGACTTTGCAGCGTTTTTAATTTTCAGGTCCAGTATCATGTCCTTCACAATTCCCTCAACTTTACCATATTTCTTCGCGTGAACCCTCCCATGGTAACAAGTACATGTCCTCCAAACGTCCATATTTACGGGAGGTGAAGGGAAAGAGTTGTTATTCTCAAATTCTCACCACTCCCCAAAAACAGTTATCCTTTAGAAATGGTGACTGCAGGCTTCGCTTCCTATACCTCCTCACAGGGATTCGGGCTACCTGAGCTATCATTAAACCACAAATATTTTCCCAACTCTTCATTCACCGTTGCAGGCTTTTGTGTGAGAATTGTACGCATCTAAATCCTCACATAAAACCTTTCAACGGTCACTCGGAACCTGGGAAAATATTTGTGAATCCGTCTCCAGAGCCAATGCCCCTTTGACCAAGTTCAAATTGTAAAACCCTTCAACGCTCACTCGGAACCTGGGAAAAAATTTGTGAATCCATCTCCGGAGCCAATGCCCCTTCGACCAAGTTCAAATTGTGGCGGGACCTAATTGACACCCGATAGAAATGTTGCCTACTCGATAGGGAATCATTGGACAACCCGATTGATTACTAAGCGGGAGCTGTTAACAATTATATCACCCGATAGGCAGCCAACGGGTATTTTTTCAATATTTTCCTGCTCCATTGATTTTCCAAAACCCGATAGAGACTCGTCTGTGCAACCCGATAGATGTTCACTCGGGTGTTGTTATCAATTACATCCACCCGATAGAGCTACTAACGGGTATTTTGTTCGGCATTTCCCTGCTCGATTGCATTGTTCAACCCGATAGATGTTGGTCGATGCAACCCGGTTGATTATTAAGCGGGAGCTGTTAACAATTATATCACCCGATTGGTGGCTAACGGGTATTTTATGAATATTTCTCAGCTCGATCGATTTTTCTCTACCCGATAGGGATCACTCAATGGAAATGGTAGATCTTCAATCGGGTGTTGTTAGCAACAAACATCACCCGATAGGAAGACTAACGGGTATTTTTGTTCACTATTTCCCTGCTCGATTGGCTTTCATAGGCCCGATAGCGATGTGTGATGTAACCCGATAGATTATTAAGGGGGAGCTCTTGACAATTATTTCACCCGATAGGCGCTAACGGGTATTTTATGCATATTTCCCAGCTCGATTAATTTTATTTCTACCCGATAGGAATTTTGTATAAACCCGATAGATTATCAATCGGGAGATCTTAATGCTCAGATGACCCGACAGTCAGCTAACAGGTATTTTTTTGAACATTTCCATGCTCGATTGTTTTTCGTACACCCGATAGGAGGTTTGCATAAAACCCGATAGGTTATCAAACGGGAGACGTAAATGCTCAGATGACCCGATAGTGTGCTAACGGGTATTTTTTTCAACATTTGCTAGCTAGATCGTTTTTCATACACCCGATAGGAATTTTGCATAAACCCGATAGGTTATCAATCGGGAGATCTTAATGCTCAGATGACCCGACAGTCAGCTAACGGGTATTTTTTTTCAACATTTGCTAGCTAGATCGTTTTTCATACACCCGATAGGAATTTTGCATAAACCCGATAGGTTATCAAACGGGAGACGTAAATGCTCAGATGACCCGATAGTGTGCTAACGGGTATTTTTTTCAACATTTGCTAGCTAGATCGTTTTTCATACACCCGCTAGGAATTTTGAAAAAAACCCGATAGATCATCAAACGGGAGACGTAAATGTTCAGATGACCCGATAGTGCGCTAACGGGTATTTTTTGGAATATTTGCATGCTCGCTTGGGTTTCATGGACCCGATAGGAATTTGTTATGAAACCCGATAGACAACCAACAGACCCGATTGATTTCTTAACGGGTGTAGTTCCCATTTATAAAAGCCCGTTAGGGTTAAGTCGCCACCCGATACGATTTTGACGAATACCCGTTAGGAATTACCAAAACCCGCTTGTTTTTACGAATGCCCGATACAAAAATATCCGAACCATACCCGATAGGAGGGGCTAATCTAACAGCCCGATAGATTTTTATGGCAGCCCGATAGAAATTTATGTCGTACCCGATTGGAGTTACGTCTTCCCGATAGATTTTTACCATCACCCGATACGATTTTCACCCTACCCGCTTGGGATTAGGCACACCCGCTAGGTTTCCTATCGGGAAATCAATTCCGAGTGTTCCTAGCGGGCATGGTGCGCCACATTTTTCTCTCGGTGTAGCGATGATTATCAATCTGGGCTGGATGTATACCGCCTGATTCACACTCACGTTAACGAAGCCTAATTTCTCAGGGCCTCACTGTCAACGAACGGCTGGACGTGCAACGCACAATGCTCCGGGTTGTCTAAAAAAATCCATAAGGCCGAGATCAATTTAAAAACATAAAAATACAACCCGTCTATTGATATTTTTTCATTCAAAATAAAACACCAAACAAGTGAAAAAAATTAAACAGTCATGCAGCATGACTTAATGAGCGAATTTTCAAAGAAATATTCGAATTAATGGCTATGGTTTTGAATAAAGGAAAACTTCGGTCTAAAATTTGGTTTTCTATGTATATTCTCTTCGTATTTATTTTAATTTGTACGTTTTGTCCATCCTGATTCTACCGTTTGTTTATTACGTAATTGTACTAAGTGCTTATTTATTTGATCGCTGTGGGTTCATATTAGGTAGGATAGGGTAGTTAGGACTTTTGACTTACCTACTCAAGAGAGTGCAGTAGGTAAAGGAGTTGTTATAGAAAATCAAGAGTGCTTCAAGTGCAGGTTGTTTTTCATGCAGGCTCAATCTTGAAATAAACTATGAAGGAAGGATGTGGTTTCTGGAAGGATCACTTGGAAGAACATGTGGGTTCTCTTGATTGATCTACAAATTTGAACTGCAATGTGAACAATTCAAACACAAAAAAGTATGATGTAATAGAGTTTTTTCGGGCTAGTGAAAGCGTTTGCATAGAACGGGATCAGGCGATCGAGTGAATGAAAGAGAAAAGGAAGCTTGGATGCCGCCGCCATGCAGAAACACAAAGAAGGAATGCCTTTTTAAATTCCCGTCAGCTCAAGAAAACTAGTAGGTAGGCAACGGAAAATATTGTATTAAGTAGGTTCCTTATAATACATAAATTTAGTTAATTTATTGTTAAAAAAAATCACATGATCGGTAGGTAATTACCAATATTGTGATTTTTTCAAAAGAAGGTCAGTACCTATTGGTAGCTTTGGAACATAATTATTAGGTATATTCCTACTAGATGCCCCTGTTACTAATATTTTTTTATTACCTTGATTTCTAATTTATCCATGTGGTTATAATTTGTTATTAACTGCTACGAACTCTTTACACAATCATTTTGTACGTAGGTATTAATTTCATATAATTACCTACGTAATAATTATAAACTGTTATGAGTAGATTCCTTGTTCCTTCTGAATGGCCTTTCCTCTTGACTACAATTTCAGGCCTGGTATCTAAAACCAGTTCAAGATTTGCTCTACTAGGTAGGTAGATCCTTCCTTCTTCATTGATATTATTTTTATCATGTTAAGTACCTACCTACCTTTGAATATCAAATATTCGTATGATACTGATAATAAATTGATAAGATACCTACCTAACCTTCTTCCTCCTACTGTTAGTACCTAAATTGAATAATTTGAAATAGATTTTTTCTTTCGTCTTCCTTCTAGTAATACGTGGGCCGGTACTTGTCTATCTATGAAGGTATCATAACAATTATATGTCAAATGGGAAATTCAAGGAGTTGTACTAATCGTTTGCCTCCCCCTTTTTTGCTTCGAACTCCCGTCTTCAATTAATACTTCTCACATTTTTCAATCTGACCACTCTAAGGGGGTGGGGGGGGGGGGGGGTAAGAGTTTAAAGATTATCCTAGTTTTGGGTAATTTTTGCGCACTTTAAATGCTCTAATTTAAGAACGGATTTAGATATCTAAAATCCGATTTCACCATAGTGTTCAGCGTGCAAAAACCTTTAAAATGAGGGGTCACTTGTTAGAAAATAACATTTTGGGGATTTTTGGGTAATTTTTGCGCACTTTAAATGCTCTAATTTGAGAACGGATCAAGATATCTAAAATCCGATTCCACCATCGGGTTCAGCGTGCAAAAACCTTTAAAATGAGGGGTCACTTGTTGGAAAATAACATTTTGGGGATTTTTGGGTAATTTTTGCGCACTTTAAATGCGCCAAAACCCTCCTTAGAGTAGGCCAATTTCGCCCATCTTCGAACTTAGCCTTTCGATTGCCAAGATAGATTTTTTGTGCAAATTTGAGCTGTTTATCTCAATTCTATCGAGAGTTATCGTCTGGAGTGACACATATATATATAAATATATATATACATATAAAAAAGTGTTAAATTTCAGGAATCGTTTTAGAATGGTCTGAAACGGATTTCTATGAAGAAAATTTCCAAAAATTTATATTATTTAAATTTCGAAGCCATTGCAATAGCTTCATTTTCTTTGAAAATTCGCTAATAACATAAAAATCCAATTTTCGGCACATATAATCCAGTAACAAACAAAGGAATGAGTTCGAATATATAAGTTTAGGATTACCTACTAAAAGTGGCTCAATTTTGATTTTTTTGTGGGATAAAACTCGAATGTATTGTCCAAAATTGAAAAGTGTTACCAGAACTTGCTAAAATATTATAGGGCGATGGATATAGGTAGGTATATAGAAAATTTAGCCATAAATATTTTTTAAATTTCAGTAAACAAAATGATGGTATTCAGTAAACAAAAGTTCCAGCCATGCATCATGACAATATTAACGAATTTTCGAAGCAATGTGCCCTTCAAACGTACTAACTACCTACATTTTCGAGCATTTCCCATGGTTTTTAACCATAAAAATAGAGATAAGAAGGTTCAATGAAGTAAGATTCGTGGGGAGCAATGGAGTTCCAAAGAGCCTACGATAGACATAGCACTGCACTGCCTTGTAAATTCACCTTCTTAAAAGATTTCATTATTACCAATACGCATACCTAATATCCATAGTTACAACACTATACTTCCATCCTATAGTCAGGCCCCGCCTTACAAAATGTTAGTAAATTAACGATAGTTTTTATTTTGTGATAGTATTTATTTTGATTTGTACCTACAAAAACTTGCTTTATTATAGGGGTGTTTTATAGTATTCAAAATAAATAAAAATTAATCACTTCTATGGCTTCGGTTTTGAAAACCTTAAAATTGAACAAATTAATTTGTTTGGTCAAAAATTTTTCATTTTGTTCTTTTCATTTTTCGTAAAAAATGAAATTTGATACCACAGAGTGAGGATTCAAGAGGAAATGTAACCTCGTATATTGGGCCTAAAACCAAAATAATACTTACGAAATACATTTAAAACTCGTTTAACAATAATATATCAATATACGGTGTACTCATATACCCACATACCCATGTTTTATTAACGGTAGTTATGGCAGCCATATCAAACTGCACCAACAATTTTTATTAATTTATTATAAGAAAAACGGCGTACGGCGGATGAACAGAAATTTTTTAATTGCATTTTCGGATTGTAAATAACTTGAAGAGGAACCATCAAATTTTGAAGGGGGAGAGGGGAGGAATTTTTATTTTTTTTCGTGCTCGATTCCAAAGGCTCATTATTGAAAAGAATAAACCAGAAGACAAACCGTGTCTCCAAAAATCTTAGTATTTGTTTGCATAATGTGCTGTTCACTTTCCGTCAAAGATATCTACACACCCGTACTGCATGAGAGCTAAACGCAACACATAAAGGCCCAACCAACTGCACCAAAGTTCACATCTGGAGGACAAACCGCAGTGAGGAGGTACCTACCATTTTCTATAAATTCTAATTCCTTCTAATTTTTCTGTATTTTCTATAATTTCTCTATAAATTTTCTATGTATACATTTTCACCACACTATGCAATGAAATTAACTTTTAGTCATTCATATTTTCAACAACAAAAAAGTCTGCCAATTCGAGTTGGCAGTATATAGCTTCGCCACTTGAATCACATGAACGTTTATTATATAGTAGTTTGTTGAATGGGTTCATTCAGTGGACAGATGGAGTATCCATGTATGGGCTAATTACTAAACGATTCAGGTCACATGGACTAACAGAATAAGTTGGGTAGGCTATGGCAGGTAGTTATAGCAGCCGCATCAAACAGCGACAACCATTTTTATTCATTTATTGTAAGAAAAACGGCGTACGGCGGACGGAGATAAATTTTTCATTGCATTTTCGGATTCTACATACTTGAAACGGAAACCATCAAATTTAGAGGGGGGGTTAAAAATTTTTTTCATGCTCGATTCCAAAGGTTCATTATTGAACATAATAAACCAAAATTATGACCGTCCGCCGTACGCCGTACTGAGCACTTCTCTTAGTTACCATGAACCAAAATTGACGAAATTCGGTTTATAGGTCCCATTTGGGGTATAGTAGGTCCTCAAACCTCGGCGTTAATGTCAGTCATCCCTAAGGGGTGAAAAAAAGGGTTTGAAGTTTCCAGGACGCTGTTATCACGAATTTTTTTACGGTGTTAAACAGTTGTCGTACTTAGGATTTTTTAAGACCACCCGGAGCATCGTATGTCAGCCGTTCGTTCACAGTAAGGCCCCGAAGTTCGCACCGACAGGCTTTTTCAACAAGATGGTGAATGACATTGTATACATTCAGCCCAAATATCATCACTAGGGACGCGCTAACAACCGGGAATTGGCCCGAGATCATCATTGCTAGAGAGCACCTGATTATATTGGCGGAGTATGAAGTCGAGTTGGTTGTTCTGTGATATTATTTCACTTGAAAAATGATGGCTCTATTGGAGTTTTTTGATAGGTAGTGAAACTTGAACAAACGTTGAAGTATTATTGATGTGTAAATTATTACACAACGGTTCACTATACCACCTACATAGAAGTGGCTCGAGTTTGTTGGTAGGTACGTTTGCAACTTTTTTCACTCCAAATCAACAATTTCCCTTCAGAACTTCATTATTTGCGTTTCTTTTCGCCATTTTAGTTACTGCTTGCCATCGACAGAATTATTTTAGCAACATTTAACTCGTGATTTAGATAGGTACCTAGTAACGAGTACGGGGTTAGGTACTAACCTACGGAGGGTCTGCGATCTACATAATATGTATAGAATAGTACATATATTATATTATATAGACGGGTTATCTATACAGAGAGCTGTGATCTGTAACAGAAGGGTATTCTGTACAAAATAATAAACCGTTGTGCAGGGACCTGCAGCGTTTTTTAACTCAATCACGAATCGAAGGCTTTCCTACTTTCCGGTAGTGAGGAAGCAAAAAGTGTCACCGCACTCAATTAATCAGGTTCTTCATATTCAATTTAATTTAATTCATTTTTCCATTATTTTTACATACTTATCATTGTTATTAATACTATTTACAGAACCACTGTTGATGGCCTAATAAAACTAGTGCCTATATAAGCCGTTCTGAATGAAATAATAATAAAACTAGTATACAGATGTCTTACTTCATTGAACCTTCTCCTTTATGATACGGACTTCTACACCATCGCGGTATCAGCAGCATAGGTAGGTACCTATGACATAAAAATAAGAATTTGAACACTTTTCCCCCATAACGTTTTTTGCAAGACCTTTTCAAATTAATAAACAAACCTTTTGATCATTTTTTGACTAACAAACATTTTTGGTTAGTGAAATGGGTAGTAAGTAATGTGTGGTGATTTCACAGCTATGTCTGGTGATTTTCAGCCACTTGTGGCGATGAGTACAAATCACAGGCAACAGCGCTACACCTTGAAGCTGTGAGCACGGATAGGTATATTTACCACTCATGTGCCACGTACACTGATTAACAATTTGCTTGAATCGCAGCGTAGACGAGGGATTGCGGAAACCGGCCTCAACCGAAAATGCGCAGCTTTGGTAGTGAAACACAAAACTGTAGGGTAGGTGGGGGCAAAGCCCTGCAACATTCGGGTTTTTGTCCATTGTGACCAACCATGAGCAGATTTCCTCAAAATTGTAGGTCTGAGTTTTAGGTAGGGATCTTACCTTCAACTACTGGAAACATCTATCACCTCCAATCATTACCGTATCCACGGAAAAATTTGATTTATGAAAAAAACTCTGCAAATCCCTGCTCAACGGTTTATTATTTTGTACAGAATACCCTTCTGTTACAGATCACAGCTCTATGTATAGATAACCCGTCTATATATATAATACGTACTATTCTATACATATTATGTAGATCGCAGATCCTCCGTAGGTTAGTACCTAACCCCGTACTCGTTACTAGGTACCTACCTAAATCACGAGATAAATGTTGCTAAAATAATTCTGCCGATGACAAACAGTAACTAAAATGGCAAAAAAAAACGCAAATAAAGGAAAAGGAGGTTCTGAAGGAAAATTGTTGATGTGGAGTGAAATAGATGCCCCTTCTGCGTTGATCACTGTTTTCTGTGGTCAGTACCTACCTTCGTAGTCAAGTATAATGAACCGTTGTGTAATAACTTGCCCATCAATAATACTTCAACGGTTGTTCAAGTTTCAAATCTACCTACCAACAAAATCCAATAGTCCATCACTTATCAAATGAAATAATATCGCAGAACAACCAACTGCACTTCATACAGCCATCCTTGATTAGAATGATTAACCAGATGCTCCCTAGTGATGATATCCGGGCCGGATTTATACCGTTTGATTCACGATCGTGTTGACGAAGCTTTTTGGTGCACACGAACGGCTGGACGTACAATGCTCCGGGTGGTCTCAAAAAATTGTTTAGCTCAAGGCAAATTTAATAACGTAAAAAAAACCATACCCTTCAATCGAAAGTTTTCGAGCTACGGCGTTCTGAACATTTCAATCCCTATTTTTAACCCCTAAGATGACTGACAGTAACGCCGAGCTTCGCGGATCAACTAGACCCCGAACGGGGCCCACAAGGCAAATTTTATTCATTTTCGTTCATGATAACTAAGGAAAGTGGGCAGTACGGCGTAAGGCGGACAGACAGAAATATTTTTATTGCATTTTCCGATTCTACATACTTGAAACGTAAACCATGAAATTTTGAGGGGGGTTAGAATTTTTTTTTTTTTTTTTTTCATGCTCGATTCCAAAGGTTCATTATTGAAAATAATAAACCAAAAGAATTGCTGGGCTTTGCCCCATTTAGATGGACGTGGATAAAAAAAATATACTATTATCAAAAACTCACAAAATATTGGTTCAATTCGTTTTGAACTTGAACAACAACTACAAAAATGTGCAGATCACAACTGGCCTTAAAGGTTATTTTAATTTCTTGATCATACCTGCCAATTGGTAGGTATTACCTACTCTTAGAACGTAATACACCTATTTAATAGATAAATAAATGATAAATAATGAAGTATTTTATAAACAACGTTATGTTCCAGTAAGTACTAATTTCAGGGACTTGCCCCACTAGGTGTGCATGGGAATGGCGCATCATTAAGGTTACGTGAAGTGAATTGTAGCAAAAGTTAATCCACAACATTAAAGCTTAGTTACAGTACTATTCATCGATAACTGGTTAATACATTTGGTGCAACCCAATCTCGCACAATTTTGAACTGAATTTCAAGAAAATTACATCAAAAGCGTGAAAAACAAATTTATCTCATTTTCTCGGCCTCCACTGTTCCCAGACGCCTTTGCTTTGATAAAAGAACACCTTTGCAAAACCCCAACTGCTAGCTGGTGGCCAATTTTCAAATCAATCGCGGGCTGTTCAAAAAGTCGATGCAGGGCTTTGCCCCATGCAGGTCTTTGCCCCCAACTAACCTAAATAGCTTTGGGGATACTCAAAATCAACCAAAATCAACAAACTGGATTTGAACAGCCGTCAAATTATAAACCGTAGGGTAGGTGGGGGCAAAGACCTGCATGGGGCAAAGCCCTGAATCGATTTTTTGAACAGTCCGCGATTGATTTGAGAACTGGTCACCAGGCAGCAGTTGGGGTTTTGCAACAGGTGTTCGGTTATCAAAGCAAAGGCGTCTGGGAACACTGCAGGCCAAGAAAATGAGATAAATTTGTTTTTCCACGTTTTTGATGTAATTTTCTTGAAACTTCAGTTCAAAATCGTGCGAGATTGGGTTGCACCAAATGCATCAACCAGTTATCGATGAATAGTACTGTAACTAAGCTTTGATGTTGTGGATTAACTTTTGGTAAAATTCGCTTCACGTAACCTTACTGACGCTCCATTCCCAAAAACACCAAGCGGGGCAAGTCCCTGCAGGTTCTTCGGGGCAAGTCCCTGCATCCCTTGAGTGCAAGGCTTTGCCCGTTTAGTACTGGAACATATTTTGGCATTGTATTTTTTTTGTATTGATAAAATACTTCATTATTTATTATTTATTATCTATTAAATAGGAGTGTATTACGTTCTAAGAGTAGGTAATACCTACCACATGGTAGGTACTCGTATGTTCAAGAAATTAAAATAACCTTTAAGGCCAGTTGTAATTTGCGAATTTTCAGAAGGAATTAAACCAATATTTTGTGAGTTTTTGATAACAGTATCTTTTCTTATCCATGTCCATCTAATTGCGGCGAAGCTATGCACTGCAGGGGTTTGCCCCATCTAATGGGGCAAAGCCCTGCAATTCTTTTTTTTTTCTTAAATCAAATTTTTCCGTGGATAATGATTGGAGGTGATTGGTGTTTCCAGTAGTGGAAGGTAAGATCCCTACCTAAAACTCAGGCGTACAATTTTGAGGAAATCTGCTCATGGTTGATCAGAATGGACAAAAACCCAAAAATTGCAGGGCTTTGCCCCCACCTACCCTACAACGATGAATTTGTTTGCGATATAAGAAAATTATAATGCAAGCGGTTGGTTACCGGTGAAGAAGAATTCGGCCGAGTGACCCACCGAAATGGCAAACATCAAAATGATTATTTTGTTAAAATGCTTGCCGTTGTTCGTAATTGGTTAGAAATATCCGAGATTGAGACGGCTAAGGAGTCCACGGACGTCGCCTATCGGGGCCTATTGTGTCATACGACACCCGTTGCCCCATCAGCTTAAAATCTCATTGAAATCCGCCCACAGCCCTCAATCCTCGGAATAGTAGGTAGGTACCTACAGATTTTGTTTTTTCATATTTTTTTTCTGTTCTTTGTCAGCGGTCGCTCTCTTTCTTCAGGTAGCACGGGTACAGGTGTTTGTCGGATGCCCTCTATTTTTCTCGTGTGGGTAGGTAGCAGCTTCGAGGTTCATCGTCTTGAGAAAAAGATTTTTCAACGATAAAACACTGAAAACCGAGCTGACAGATATCTCAGCGGGGGACCTAACTGACAAGGTGCATCCACATTCAGAAAAACTTTGCAGAAACACCCGCGAATTTGAGCCCAAACACGTCAAAATTTAATTCTTTTGTAGTGAAATAGGGGTGCCAGATTTGCTCATTTTACGTTCAGAAAATTCCCACCGGCCAACTCGCACACCTACTGATAAAAAGTAAAAAAGTAAATTAGTAGGTGTGCCAAAAGTAAGTATTTTGGCTAATTCCGAATTTTGCCACAAGTAAGTATTTGGCAAAACTTGACCACCCGGATCATTGTCCGACCAAATTCATTCACAAAAATATCAATATCAGTTTTCACAGAGGGGAACTAATAGTTGATCCGAATCACGTGAGGTTTCAGTGGGTCTTGTGACTTCTCAAGTCCACGTGAAAAGGTCGGTAGATAGGTAACTACTTCCCTATAGAAATAGTAGATTTTGCTAGGTATTCTGTGTTCATAGCGAGAAAAATCCAGTAATGACCAGGAAATTGGTAGGAATATTCGTGAATCCATCAGTGATCCAGTTGCGTAATTCCCTCAACATTGCGGCAAAAATGAGGACTACACATGACTTCTGTTTGTATTACTTTCACATTTCCAAATGAAAGTAAATTCCATTCTATGAATTTTGAGACCGAACGCACTCTCCTACAATGAATAGTTCTTTTGGTTTATTATTTTCAATAATGAACCATTGGAATCGAGCATGAAAAAAAAAAAAAATTCTAACCCCCCTCAAAATTTGATGGTTTACGTTTCAAGGTATGTAGAATCCGAAAACGCAATAAAAAATTTCTGTCTGTTCGCCGTACTGAGCACTTTTCTTAGTTACCATGAAACAAAATTGATGAAATTCGGGTTATAGGTTCCGTTCGGGGTCTAGTTGGTCCTCGAAGCTCGACGTTACTGTCAGTCATATCTCTAAGGGGTTCAAAATAGGGGTTGAGATTTTCAGAACGCCGTAGCTCGAAAACTTTCGATAGAAGGGTATGGTTTTTTTACGATATTAAATTTGTCTTGAGCTAAACAATTTGTTGAGACCACCCGGAGCATTGTACGTCCAGCTTTTCGTGTGCACCAAAAAGCTTCGTCAACACGATCGTGAATCAAACGGTATAAATCCGGCCCGGATATCATCACTAGGGAGCACCTGATTATAATCAAGGATGGCTGTATGAAATCGAGTTGGTTGTTCTGCGATATTATTTCATTTGATAAGTGATGCACTATTGGATTTTGTTGGTAGGTACTTCTGAAACTTGAACAAACGTTGAAGTATTATTGATGTGTAAATTATTACACAATGGTAAAATTATTACACAACGGCAAAGTATTACACAGTGGTAATTTATTACACAAAGGTAAATTATTACACAACGGTTCATCTACCAAGAAGGGGCTGGATTTTGTTGATCGGTACTTTTGCAACTTGAACAACCGTTGAAGTATTATTGATGGGCAAATTATTACACAACGGTTCATTATACTTGACCACGAGGTTAGGTATTGACCACAGAAAACAGTGATCTACGCAGAAGGGGCATCTATTTCACTCCACATCAACAATTTTCCTTCAGAACTTCATTATTTGCGTTTCTTTTTGCCGTTTTAGTTACTGTTTGTCATCGACAGAATTATTTTAGCAACATTTAACTCGTGATTTAGGTAGGGTACCTAGTAACGAGTACGGGGTTAGGTACTAACCTACGGAGGGTCTGCGATCTGCATAATATGTATAACAGAAGGGTATTCTGTACAAAATAATAAACCGTTGTGCAGGGATTTGTAGCGTTTTTCTATGAATTTTCGAAATATCACCCAATTCTGACGTCACACTGGATAATGCGGTGTGCAATGACGTCACTTATTGTCGAAAATTTACAGCTCATAGAAAAAGAGTTATTCATCGTATGAGAGTGCGGTCAGTCACAAAATTCGTATAATGGAACCTACTTTCATTTAAAAATAAACATTTAAAATATAATGGGTACTCCTCATTATAGTTAAGAAATGTTAACAGATGCGCAGACTCTGCATCTGTAAATTTCTACGGTTTTTGTTTTGGGGCCTCTCTCGTCCTATTTCAGCTCTTTTACATCGTTCTGGGGCATGATTAGAGTTATTTCAAGGGTATCGTGGAGATATGCAACTGATGTCTACACATAAAATTCCGAATTTTGCCAAAAGTAAGTTTTTTGGCAAAATTTGGAATTTTTGTGGCCAAGATCCGATACTGCCTGGGATGACATGCGTACTACACATTTTTGTTAAAATCAAGGAATCACTTACCTAATATTTGTGTTAAAATCAACAACCAACTATTCAGTTTCAACAATCCAAGTCCAACCAGCCAATTTTTCAACAACTGACGTAGGCAGTAACATACTACGAATTCTCTCCTCCTGTTTTCGGAGAAAATACGCTAACATCTAACGTAAAAAGTTTTCAAATATCGTTCGGTTAGAATTTCAGAATGTTTGTTAACATCAAGGAATCAAATGATGTTTTTGTCAAAATCAACAATCTACGCAGGTAGGAACTTACTACATCCTAACCACCTATGTTCGGAGAAAACAGGCTAAAACTTATGCAGAAATTTAGTTCCTTTGTATAAGAAAGAAAACGGTCCAGTTTTCAGTTACAGGCCTCCAAACTGAAAATGACAGCTCGCACTTTGCGTGTCCGGCATTAAAGAACAATAAACCACTGGTTGAAAGAACAATAAACCACTGTGCCTGTATGAAGGCAGTGGGCAATTTTCGTGGGTTACAAATTCCCTATTTTTTGGCCAAATTCTGTTCAATAACGAAAAATACTACTTAATAACCGCATAATGAGGTGTTTATGTCGAAAATTTTAGGGCAGAAAACGAGTGTGAAATTTGAATTTCCGAGTTCCCGCCAGAAATGATGTACGAGGTAAATCGCTGAGTAGTTCAACTCAAATCCCGCTTAGAGCGCTAGTGCATCACTTTAAACGATACAGAACCGCAATGGATGGATGGATAGGACTGTAAATTTATAATAAATTTAAAAAACATGTCCTCAAAACCAAACAGAGGGGAGGTTCACGAAAATTCACAGCAACAGTTCTTAAAGATTGCCTGGAAGGTTTGCCATTTGTAATGTTGGTTGTTGGCAGCACTGAGAACCTTCGCCTCCCAGTCTTCGCTCCGCCTCCTTCGGCCAATGTTAATAGACTTCATAGGTCATTTCTTGCCGCATTTTAAATGTTAATCACCCACATTTAAAAAATATTGCTTATTTTTGAAAATGGGCTTCAAACTACCTTTTTTCAAGAGTTTTGAATATTTTATTTTTGTTCGAAAAAAATTTTTGACGAAAATTTCCCATTTTTTGAACAACTTACCGGAAAAAGAACCTATACAAGTAAGCAGAAATTATATTTCTTTCTTATGCAAAGAATTTAAATTAGTTATGAAAGCATTTCAGAATGAATTGAAAGTATTTTATTATTGAAAAATTCCATCAACTATAGGGAGGGAGGCTCGTATTTTCACACCATGGCCCATTTTTGTACCTTTTCCTCTACAAAAAGCTGAAATTCATACTGTATGAGTAGGGTAAATAGGCCTACCTTTTTTGGGTGTGGGGTCATGAATATATAGTCCGGAATATAATTAATATATGGATATATTACAATATATATTAAGGACATTTTCCGGAACGGTCGATAAATAGCCGGGAGTTTTGGACTCAACTGAGTGTTGAGGCCGTATGACTTTTCATTATGAAATGCAAAATCATAGCTGATATTCTCACCCTTTGTAAATTAACTAGCTGTTGTGCCCGTCGCTGACGGGTAGAACTCGGGGTGGGTCCATCTGACTTTGTTACCTCTCGCAGAAGTAAACCACCTTATGTCCTTCCCTGGTCATAGAAACATTTAAATACGCGAGATGTGTTCGATCCATTGAGCCGTTTTCGAGAATTTAATTTTTTTATGTTTCGGCTTCCCTATAAACCCCCACCCCTATCCATCGGATCGGGAAGTAAACCTCCTTATGTCCTTCCCTGGTCATAGAAACATTCAAATACGCGAGATGGGTTCGATCCATTGAGCCGTTTTCGAGAATTTAACTTTTTTATGTTTCGGCTTCCCTATAAACCCCCACCCCTATTCATCAGATCCGGGAGTGAATCCCCCTATGTCCTTCCCTGGTCATAGAAACATTTAAATACGCGAGATGTGTTCGATCCATTGAGCCGTTTTCGAGAATTTAATTTTTTTATGTTTCGGCTTCCCCATAAACCCCCACCCCTATTCATCAGATCCGGGAGTGAATCCCCCTATGTCCTTCCCTGGTCATAGAAACATTTAAATACGCGAGATGTGTTCGATCCATTGAGCCGTTTTCGAGAATTTAATTTTTTTATGTTTCGGCTTCCCCATAAACCCCCACCCCTATTCATCAGATCCGGGAGTGAATCCCCCTATGTCCTTCCCTGGTCATAGAAACATTCAAATACGCAAGATGGGTTCGATCCATTGAGCCGTTTTCGAGAATTTAACTTTTTTATGTTTCGGCTTCCCTATAAACCCCCACCCCTATTCATCAGATCCGGGAGTGAATCCCCCTATGTCCTTCCCTGGTCATAGAAACATTCAAATACGCGAGATGGGTTCGATCCATTGAGCCGTTTTCGAGAATTTAACTTTTTTATGTTTCGGCTTCCCTATAAACCCCCACCCCTATTCATCAGATCCGGGAGTGAATCCCCCTATGTCCTTCCCTGGTCATAGAAACATTTAAATACGCAAGATGGGTTCGATCCATTGAGCTGTTTTCGAGAATTTAATTTTTTTATGTTTCGGCTTCCCTATAAACCCCCACCCCTATCCATCGGATCGGGAAGTAAACCTCCTTATGTCCTTCCCTGGTCATAGAAACATTCAAATGCGCGAGATGGGTTCGATCCATCGAGCCGTTTTGGCGTGATTGAAAGACAAACAGAAAATCGTCTGTAAATTTAGTTATATAAGATTTCATGGAAAATAAAATACACTATAGGTAAGGTTTTTAATTTCAGAAATCATCATTTAGGACCTTCAAGAAACGATTAACTGTGGAATAAAATTGATCTTACGGCGCATTTTCAAAAAAAAAATCGCGGGAGGGGGGGGGGGTGCGCAAATTTCGTAATAACCGATCGATTGTCGGCGCATTCCGAAGCGTCTTATGGTTTTCCTGTGATGAAAAATGACAACGCATTAACCTCCGAGATTTGCAGTAACATGAGACTTTGGCGCAATGAAACACATCATAATTCAGATGCAGCAAAATCTCGGTTTGTAGTGGGGAGGCACCTTAGGTCTCAATCTCTCATGACTAGCAACACGATCTTCCTCATTTGACCAACGGTTAAGTTTCAGCCAAGAAAAAGGACGTTCCTTCAAATGAAACCGGCATCAGCCATATTGTAAGTTGTGGGGTGGAGTAGTGAATTTTTCCAATGGAAAGTCACCAAATGTATTCAGTCTCTTGGTGGTGGAGTAAAAAAAGTGATTTGGATCCGTTCCATGACATATTATCATCTTATGTAATTTCGTTTGATTTCCCAGAGTTTGACGAATGCTGGATCTTTCGGAAATGTTGGTTTGTACAGCAGTAGAGCTTATATATAGTTATATTGAGGAAGCGTTTCATTGAGATGGATCCTTCAATATAATTTCCCGGAAGAAATCGAAGGGCGTTGGTTCACTTGAGGTTCGTGATGATTAATGATCTTAGTTCCCTCAAGCAACTGATGGAATGCAGAACCATTTCATGCGCTATCACTGCGCACAAATTTTCACAAATAAACATAACATACAAGTTAATCATTCGATACCTGGGAAGCTAACATTTTAATTAGAACTGCTCCAACCGTCTTTCTGCTCCCCGATTACTTCTACCTCACTTACTTGTTGTTAATCATTATTATAGACCGGATTTTTATGCAACCTCACTTCATCGGAGGCGTCGAAAGTTGAATCATTCTAACAGACTTCAGCAAATGCTCTTGTTCGAATTTTATTATGCATATTTTTGCATATTCCTGCATATTCTGGGTGAGATTCGTGATTCTGCATATTTATGGGTAAATTAAGTAAGTTTCAGTATTTTACACTCACCTTTGGTTCGTTATTCCGTGAATAATACACCAATGTATTCGCTCAGCAAAAATTTTTCGAACATCCCCTAAAAATTGTTTCTTTTTCGTTTCAAGGTACTTAGATTCCAAAAATTCGTTCTTCCGCACACAAGCTCCATTTTAGTTCTGGTTGTGTCCCGGAACTTTGCAGCCCGATCGGAATACACCCAGGGGTGTTATGAGTGAAAAATGGGTGTAAAAATAGGGGTTTTCGAGGTTTTGTGTGAGGTTTTAGTGAATACTAGCTTGTGAGCTATCGTTTTCGTTTTTTAGGACGAGGAGGCCAAATGTGAAGATGGTTTTGACCAAAGAGTGAAGAATTGAGGTTGTATCGAAGGTTCTGCTCCCAAAATTCATTTTTTACGAGTCAAACACCTGGGAAATTGTCTGAAATCACCATAAATTCTTATGATAGCTGATAACATTATAAGTAGTGTCAACAGGTGAATCAAGACAATTAAATAGCACTATCAATGGTTAAAGGTAATTTGTCATCAATAGGAGCTTAATTCGTGATTTTGGGGGCCAAAATTGATAGAATCCATCAAACATAGCTATTTAAATTATTGTACACGAAAGAAACAATAAATGAACAGCCAAAATTTCTGTAGGTTTGTCCAGTAGAATAATAAGCCCATGTGAGCTTTGCAGCGTTTTCATGTCAATAGACTATTCTACTTTCATCCTGTAGTTTTTTGCTATGGATTTTCACTACTCCGCCTATTTATAGGGCTTGTTCCACCCTCCTCCGGCCCTTCGACAGTCGTTAGGGACTGGTGGAGGGAGCCGGCTGTGAACGTTCTCCGTGTCACGTAGACCCCCTCCTTCTACTTGGTTTATTGAGTGTAATCTGATCGTACAGTTTTGAGTGGTATAGATGGATACCATGACATAAAATATTTAAGAATGCCCATTTTACAGCCTAAAAACTTTACCTGCGTTTTTCTCGAAACTAGATTTCCTTGTTCGATATATTCTCTGCTGTAACAAATTGACTTACGATGTAAGTATGCGCGGTGGTAGCTTGAATTGAACTCAAATATATTTTGTAATTTTTGCCAAATAACTTCAATTAGCCAACCTTTAGTTTTTTGGCTAATTTGTCTCGTGTCTATGGGCAACCCTACATTATTTTCCATTTGAAAATAGTAATAGGAAATCTTTCGGTGATCCTTTAAGACTGGGAAATCTTAATTAATATTGTACCTGGCTAGTCTATGAACAACCGTATAATTGTACTAGCGAAGATGAAAACTGAAAAGTTGCAAAGTCCTTGTCACATGGGTCCTATTGGACATACCTACAGAAGTTTTGGCTGTTCATTTATTGTTTCTTTCATGTGCAATTATTGAAATGGCCATTTTTTATGGTTTCCACCACTTTTTGGTCCCCAAAAACACGAATTAGGCTCGGCTTTTTTTATCAGAGTATTCTTGATCAATCCATTTAATTTAATTGTGTTGTGATATTATTCTGTGAATAATACACCTATGTATTCGCTCAACAAAAATTTTTTATAACACCTCCTCAAAATTTGTCCTTCTACGTTTCAAGGTGCGTAGATTCCAAAAATGCAATGTCCGTCCGCCGTATCACGTGTACCGGCCTCATTTTTGGTCTAAAAAAGTCGTTCTTTCGTACACATGCTCCATTTGGGCCCTAGTTGTGTCTCGAAACTTTTCAGCCCGATCGGAATATATCCAGGGGTGTTATGAGTGAAAATGTGCACAAAAATAGGTACTTTTTGTGTTTTAGTAACATGAGCTTGTGAGGTATCGTTTTCCGTGTTTTTGGGACGAGAAGGCCGAATATGAAGTCGACTTTGACCAAAGAGTGGAAAATTGAGGTTCTACCAAATTTTCAGCTCCCGAAATTGATTTTTCGTGAGTCAAAAACCTGGGAAATCGTCTGAAATCACAATCAGTTTCTATAATAACACTAGGAAAAGTGTCAACACGTGGATCAAGACGATTAAATGCCACTACCAATGGTCAAAGATAATTTGAAAAAAAAAGGAGCTTACCTAATTCAAGTTTTGGTGGCCAAAATTGGTGGAAACCATCAGAAGGCTATTCGAATTATTTCACGTGAAAGAAACAATAAATGAACAGCTAATATTTCTGTAGGTTTGTCCAGTAGAATAATAAACCCATGTGACAAGGACTTTGCAGCGTTTTGGTTTATTATTCTGTGAATAATACACCTATGTATTCGCTCAGCAAAAAATTTGTATAACACCCCCTCAAAATTTTTTCTTTTCCGTTTCAAGGTGCGTAGATTCCAAAAATGCAATGTCCGTCCGCCGTACGCCGTACGCCGTATCACGTGTACAGGCTTCATTTTAGATCTAAAAAAATCATCAACAACATCAATCATCATCATTGAATAATTTGAAATAGATTTTTTCTTTCGTCTTCCTTCTAGTAATACGTGGGCCGGTACTTGTCAAATGGGAAATTCAAGGAGTTGTACTAATCGTTTGCCTCCCCCTTTTTTGCTTCGAACTCTCGTCTTCAATTAATACTTCTCACATTTTTCAATCTGACCACTCTAAGGGGGGGGGGGGGGGGGGGGGGGGGGTAAGAGTTTAAAGATTATCCTAGTTTTGGGTAATTTTTGCGCACTTTAAATGCTCTAATTTAAGAACGGATTTAGATATCTAAAATCCGATTTCACCATCGTGTTCAGCGTGCAAAAACCTTTAAAATGAGGGGTCACTTGTTAGAAAATAACATTTTGGGGATTTTTGGGTAATTTTTGCGCACTTTAAATGCTCTAATTTGAGAACGGATCAAGATATCTAAAATCCGATTCCACTATCGTGTTCAGCGTGCAAAAACCTTTAAAATGAGGGGTCACTTGTTGGAAAATAACATTTTGGGGATTTTTGGGTAATTTTTGCGCACTTTAAATGCGCCAAAACCCTCCTTAGAGTAGGCCAATTTCGCCCATCTTCGAACTTAGCCTTTCGATTGCCAAGATAGATTTTTTGTGCAAATTTGAGCTGTTTATCTCAATTCTATCGAGAGTTATCGTCTGGAGTGACACATATATATAAATATATATATACATATAAAAAAGTGTTAAATTTCAGGAATCGTTTTAGAATGGTCTGAAACGGATTTCTATGAAGAAAATTTCCAAAAATTTATATTATTTAAATTTCGAAGCCATTGCAATTTGAAAATTCGCTAAAAGTCGTTCTTTCGCACACATTCTCCATTTGGGCCCTAGTTGTGTCCCGAAACTTTTCAGCCCGATCGGAATATACCCAGGGGTGCTATGAGTGAAAATGTGTGTAAAAATAGGTACTTTTTGCGTTTTAGCAACATGTTAGTAAAATGAGCTTTTGAGGTATCGTTTTCCATGTTTTTGGGGACGAGAATACCAAATATGAAGTTGATTTTGACCAAAGACGCGGAAATTGAGGTTTTACCAAAGGTTCAGCTCCCAAAATGGTTTTTTTATGAGTCAAAAACCTGGAAAACTGTCTGAAATCACCATCAGTGTGTATACTAACATTAGAAAAAGTGTAAACAGCTGAATCAAGACCATTAAATCGCACTACCAATGATCAAAGATGATCTGGGGGGAAAAAAGTGTACCTATTTCATGTTTTGGGGGCCAAAATTGGTGGAAATCATCAGGAATAGCTAATTCAATCATTCCACATGAAAGAAACAATAAATTTAACTGCCAACAAGAATCTCTAGAACTCCAATAGAATAATAAACCCATGTGACAAGGACTTTGCAGCGTTTTTTCCCTTAGATCGTTAGCCCGGAGATCCTTAGTCCGTCAATTTTTCGAAAACTCTCTAATTATGGACTGCAATACCTACAATCACAACAGGTATGTTATTTTAGTCAGAGAATTATCTGGCGAAGTCGGGGAATCATGGAATCTTCATCAGAACCCCGGTAAAGTTCGTGGTGTCAGCGCTGAGTGGAATCCGTGAGGTGTCGATGGCTGTAAGTGGATTCGCACAAGCGGATCGAGCTCTCAAGGAGATTTACGGGATAACAAGAACACGTTGTCTATTCATAACATTCGGGGGCTTTACGGCAGTTAGCCCTTTGATTCGATTTTCTCATTAGGATTAGTAAGGGCGGCGGTTACCCTCTAACTTTATAACATCTCATTTCTGATAACCCGCCCTCAGCCGGCAGACGGGTCGACGCCGGAGCCCTCCTACGTCCGAACTCCCCTCCGCTTCATTAGGAGGCACCCGATCCCTTTCAATTTTCGAGGGGCGAACAGGCGAGAGGGGTTGGGGTAGTGAAATTATCGAGTTACACTGTACATAATGCGAGGATGGTAGTAAAAGGGGACTTTAGGGGTTGTATCCCTCCACATAACTACCATCCCGTCCTGCCCATAAGTTTCCATACTGTCACTGAGAAGAGGTGATGTTCTTCCCACTTACCAGACCGAAAAATTTAACTTCGCGTTTCAACTTCACAAATCCTACACGGTTATTTTGTTGGTGCCTATGCAATACAACAATTGTTTAAAGCTTGGAAGAAGAAAAACGCTGCAGTCTTTATTTAAGGTTTATTAACCTTAAATTTATTATTCTACTGGACATACATATCGGAAATGTCGATAAAATCAATTCAAATTCATTACTACTTACTAAAGTCGGCACCAGGGGGCCTATTCACTAAAATAGACAGTGGAAAGAGATTATCTATTTTGAAAATCTCCCGCGAGAGATAGTCTCCCCTGGGAAGACAGTCTCTTCCAATGTCTCCGGGTACGTCTATTTTACAGAATAGCTCCAGAGACCTTGAGAAAGAGATATGGATCCTAATACACGAAAATGCCATAGTATCCATGAAGTGCGAGATGATTGTGCCCCCGGGAGTTCAATTCCTTAATAATGAACGCATTTCTTAATACCTATTCAATGGGTACCTACCTACCTCAATCCATACTTGGACGTTTTTACTCACGAATCGGATAAAAGTTTAAATGAAATTGAAAAAAGTCTCAATTATAAACAGAAAAAGTCGAATTAGGGGGATTTTAATGCTTGTGTTATATCTACACCTAATGAACCTCTTAGGTAGGTAGGTACCTACCTCAACCCGTACTTGGACGTTTTTACTCATGAATCAATGATTATGTATATATTTTTAATTTAAATTGACTTACCTTTATGAAATGAAAGAATACACGATCAAAAGTACCGATGTGGTTGCGGATGAAGGAGGATATTACACGGATGAAGGAGGATATTACATGATCACTGTGAAACAAACGAGAAATAGACTCTCTCTTTCGAGGGAAGACACCTAATTAGGTGTCTCTCTGAAAGAGATCGATAATGCCAAGATGGCCGCCAACTCTCTCTTTGAAAAGTTACTGAATAACCCTGTCATGGATACTATAAAAATCTATTTGGCCCAAAGAGAGAGTCGGACCTGAAAGAGATGTCTCTTTGGCTTAGTGAATAGGCCCCCTGATTGGCCAAGAATGACGTACTATGTTGAAACACGATGCTGAGAAATACCCCCACTATATATTCAAGTTTCGAGGCTCGGATAGCTTGGGAGCTCAACAGAGATGATTCGCTTTCCAAATAGAAAGGACGCTCGCTTAATAAAAAATCATACCGTTCTATAAGTTTCATTGAGTTTTCATTAGAAACCCTTCTGATTCTATCTTAATCTCTAGATACATAACAGAAATACTGGGGGCCTATTCACTAAGCCAGAGACACCTCTTTCAGGTCCGACTCTCTTGGCAAAATAGATTTTTATAGTATCCATGACAGGGTTATTCAGTAACTTTTAAAAGAGAGAGTTGGCGGCCATCATAGCATTCTCGATCTCTTTCAGAGACAGCTAATTAGGTGTCTTTCCTCGAAAGAGAGAGTCTATTTCCCGTTTGTTTCACAGTGATCCTGTAATATCCTCGTTCATCCGCAACCACATCAGTAATTTTGATCGTGTATTTTTTTCATTTCATAAAGATTGAATTTTTCATTTCAATTTTAATTAAAAATATATACATAATTATTGATTCATGAGAAAAAACGTCCAAGTACGGGTTGTGGTAGGTACATACTTACCTAAGAGTGGCCGTTCATTAGGTGTAGATATAATACAAGCATTAATTCGATTTTTCTGTTTATAATTGAGACTTTTTTCAATTGCATTTAAACTTTTATCCGATTCGTGAGTAAAAACGTCCAAGTATGGATTGAGGTAGGCAGGTACCCATTGAATAGGTATTACTAAGAAATGCGTTCATTATTAAGGAATTGAACTCCCGGGGGCTCAAACATCTCGCAATTTATGGATACTATGCCATTTTCGTGTATTAGGATCCATATCTATTTCTCAAGGTCTCTGGAGCTATACAGTAAAATAGACGAACCCGGGAGATATTGGAAGAGACTGCCTCCCAGGGGAGATTATCTCTCGCGGGAGATTTTCAAAATTGATAATCTCTTTCCACTATCTATTTTAGTGAATAGGCCCCCAGCTGTTCATTTGTTGTTTCTTTCATGCGCAATAACTGAAATAGCTATTGGTTTATTATTCTGTGAATAATACACCTATGTAATCGCTCAGCAAAAAATTTTTATAACATCCCCTCAAAATTTTTTCTCTTAAGTTTCGAGGTACGTAGATTCCAAAAATGCAATGTCCGTCCGCCGTACGCCGTATCACGTGTACCGGCTTCATTTTTGGTCTAAAAAATTCGTTCTTTCGCACACATGCTCCATTTGGGCCCTAGTTGTGTCCCGAAACTTTTCAACCCGATCAGAATATACCCAGGGGTGTTATGAGTGAAAATGTGTCTAAAAATAGACACTTTTTCTGTGTCTAAAAATAGGTACTTTTTGTGCTTTAGTAACATGTTAGTAACATGAGCTTTTGAGGTATCGTTTTCCATGTTTTTGGGGACGAGAAGACCGAACATGGAGTCGATTTTGACCAAAGAGTGGAAAATCGAGGTTCTACCAAATGTTCAGCTCCTAAAATTGATTTTTTATGAGTCAAAAACCTGGGAAATCGTCTGAAATCACCATCAATTTGTATAATAACACTAGAAAAAGTGTCAACACGTGGATCAAGTTCATTAAATGGCACTACCAGTATAATTTGTAATAAAAAAAGAGGAGCTTAATTCGTGTTTTGGGGGACCAAAATTGGTGGAAACCATCAGAAATAGCCATTTCAATTATTGCACATGAAAGAAATAATAAATGAACAGCCAGCATTTCTGTAGGTATGTCCGATAGAATAATAAACCCATGTGGCAAGGACTTTGCAGCGTTTTTTTATGGATTCGAGAAATTTTGGCCCCCAAAAACACGAATTAGGCTCTTTTTTTTAAACAGATTATCTGTGATCATTGATAGTGCCATTTAACTGTCTTGATGCACCTGCTAATACTACGTCGTGATATTATACAAATTTATGATGATTTCAGACAATTTCCCATGTTTTTGACTAATAAAAATTGAATTTCGGGAGCTGAACCTTCGTTACAACCTCAACTCTTCACTATTTGGTCAAAATCAACTTCATGTTCGGTGTTCTCGCCCCAAAAAAACAAGGAAAACGATACACCAGAAGCTCATGTTCACTAAAACATCAAAAATCTCTCGAAAACCCCTATTTTTACACCAATTTTTCTCCCATGACACCCCTGGGTGTATTCTGACCGGGCAGCCGAGCTTCGAGCACAACTAGGACCCAAATATGTTCCGAAATGGGGGCCCAAACTGTGTGCGGAAGAACGACGATTTTAAACCAAGATTTTATACTAAAATTTGACGTAAATAAGGCTAAAACCTCGTTAGAACCTCAATTTTCCACTCTTTGGCCAAAATCGACTTCATATTCGGTCTTCTCGTCCTAAAAAACATAGAAAACGGTACCTAAAAAGCTCATGTTCGCTAAAATACATAAAATACCTATTTTTATATACCCGTAACACATAATCCGATCCGGGTATATTCCGATCGGGCTGCGAAGTTTCGGGACACAACTAGGGCCCAAATGGAGCATGTGTGCGAAAGAACGACTTTTTTAGACCGAAAAGGAAGCCAGTACACGTGATACGGCGGACGGCGTATGGCGGACGGACATTGCATTCTGGTTTATTATTCTGTGAATAATACACCTATGTATTCGCTCAGCAAAAAATTTGTATAACACCCCCTCAAAATTTTTTCTTTTCCGTTTCAAGGTGCGTAGATTCCAAAAATGCAATGTCCGTCCGCCGTCCGCCGTATCACGTGTACAGGCTTCATTTTTGGTCTAAAAAATTCGTTCTTTCGCACACATGCTCCATTTGGGCCCTAGTTGTGTCACGAAACTTTTCAGCCCGATCGGAATATACCCAGGGGTGTTATGAGTGAAAATGTGTATAAAAATAGGTACTTTTTTGCGTTTTAGCAACATGTTGGTAAAATGAGCTTTTGAGGTATCTTTTTCCATGTTTTTGAGGACGAGAAGACCGAATATGAAGTCGATTTTGACCAAAGACGCGGAAATTGAGGTTTTACCAAAGGTTCAGCTCCCAAAATTGGTTTTTATGAGTCAAAAACCTGGAAAACTGTCTGAAATCACCATCAATGTGTACAATAACATTGGAAAAAGTGTAAACAGGTGAATCAAGACCATTAAATGCCACTACCAATGATCAAAGATGATCTTAAAAAAAAGAAAAAAAAGCGTACCTATTTCATGTTTTGGGGGCCAAAATTGGTGGAAACCATCAGAAATAGCTATTTCAATCATTCCACATGAAAGAAACAATACATTTAACAGCCAACAAAAATCTCTAGAACTCCAATAGAATAATAAACCCATGTGACAAGGACTTTGCAGCGTTTTGTGTTTTAGTAACATGTTAGTAAAATGAGCTTTTGAGGTATCGTTTTCCATGTTTTTGGGGACGAGAAGACCGAATATGAAGTCGGTTTTGACCAGTGGAAAATTGAGGTTCTACCAGATGTTCAGCCCCCGAAATTGATTTTTTATTAGTCAAAAACCTGGGAAATCGTCTGAAATCTCCATCAATTTGTAGAATAACACTGGAAAAACTGTCAACAGGTGGATCAAGACGATTAAATGGTACTATCAATGATCGGAGATAATTTATTCAAAAAAAAAAAAAGGAACGTACCTTATTCGTGTTTTGGGGACCAAAATTGGTGGAAACCACCAGAGATAGCTATTTCAATTATTTTATATGAAAGTAACAATAAATAAACAGCCAACATCTCTGATATGTCCAATAGAATAATAAACCCATGTGACAAGGACTTTGCAGCGTTTTTGTCTTTTTTTTAACTATCTTTGATCATTGATAGTGCCATTTAATCGTCTTGATCCACGTGTTGACACTTTTCCCAGTGTTATTTTACAAACTGATGGTGATTTCAGACGATTTCCCAGGTTTTTCACCCATAAAAAAATCAATTTTGGGAGCTGAACATTTGGTAGAACTCAATTTTCCGCTCTTTGGTCAAAATCGACTTCATGTTCGGTCTTCTCGTCCCCAAAAACATGGAAAAAGATACCTCAAAAGCTCATGTCACCAACATGTTGCTAAAACGCAAAAAGTACCTATTTTTACACACGTTTTCCCTCACAACACCCCTGGGTATATTCCGATCGGGCTGAAAAGTTTCGGGACACAACTAGGGCCCAAATGGAGCATGTGTGCGAAAGAACGACTTTTTTAGACCGAAAATGAAGCCTGTACACGTGATACGGCGGACGGCGTACGGCGGACGGACATAGCATTTTTGGAATCTTCGCACCTTGAAACAAAAAAGAAAACAGTTTGAGGGGGTGTTATAAAAATTTTTTGCTGAGCGAATACATAGGTGTATTATTCACAGAATAATAAACCAAAAGGAGCGTACCTAATTCGTGCTTTGGGGGCCAAAATTGGTGGAAACCACCAGAAATAGCTATTTCAATTATTTTACATAAAAGAAACAATAAACAAACAGCCAACATTTCTGTAAGTATGTCCAATAGAATAATAAACCCACGTGACAAGGACTTTGCAGCTTATTAAATATCCAAATGTGTTCCTTTTAATATATTAATTAGTTCGTACATTTTCTATGGATTTTTTTAAATTTCATGTATTGTAAATTTGCTGTGGAAATAAATTCTCTCTCTCTCTCTCTCTCTGTTGTTTCAACGGGTAGTTATGTTATGGCAGTTGGGTTGTTCAAATTTGAAACATACATAGGTACGTACGTAATAATTATAAAAATATTTTACTGTAACTACCTGCTTATTACAGGTGCGTATTATTTATTGAGAATTTTCTCACCTGAGCAGATGACCATAAATGTGACTTGAGCTGTTCGTCGTGATCCTGTTGTAATACCAACACTAACACTCTGGACGCCCAGCAGTGGAGATGTGTTCGTTGCCTCTTGAAGGTTCCAGAAGACGATGGTGCGACTGAATTGTTTCTTATTTTGTATTTCAATAGTCGGGGAACCGCGAGCGATGCGAGCGCGGCCGATTCACGAGTCGAACTGCTCAGCGGAGACGATGCGGATGAGACTGAGGAAGGCGCGAAAGACGTTTCGAACGGGAGTACAAGAAGTTGGTAACAACGAGACATGCGAACTCCAGGAAGAGGAAGGCGGTTTGTTCTTCGGGGATCGGAGATCGGACTCTGGCAGGACCCGCCAATGGGGTTGTGGTGGGGCTCAAACCCGCCCCTACCAGTCGCACGACGGAAACGCTCGAGCTCGCACGAAGTTGGCCGAAGCAGTGTCAACGCTGCAAAGTCCTTGTCACATTTTATTATTCTACTGGACGCACCGAAAGAAATTTTGGCTGTTCATTTATTGTTTCTTTCGTGTGCAATAATTTAAATAGCTATTTTTTATGTTTTAAACCAATTTTGGATCCCAAAAACTCGAATTAGGCTCCTACTTTTAACAAATTACCTTTGATCATTGACACTGCCATTTAATCGTCTTGATTCACCTGTTAAAACTACTTCTACTGTTATTATAAAAATTTGTGGTGATTTCAGACAATTTCCCAGGTTTTTGACTCTTTTAGCGAATTTTCAAAGAAAATGAAGCTATTGCAATGGCTTCGAAATTTAAATAATATAAATTTTTGGAAATTTTCTTCATAGAAATCCGTTTCAGACCATTCTAAAACGATTCCTGAAATTTAACACTTTTATATGTATATATATATATGTGTGTCACTCCAGACGATAACTCTCGATAGAATTGAGGTAAACAGCTCAAATTTGCACAAAAAATCTATCTTGGCAATCGAAAGGCTAAGTTCGAAGATGGGCGAAATTGGCCTACTCTAAGGAGGGTTTTGGCGCATTTAAAGTGCGCAAAAATTACCCAAAAATCCCCAAAATGTTATTTTCCAACAAGTGACCCCTCATTTTAAAGGTTTTTGCACGCTGAACACGATGGTGGAATCGGATTTTAGATATCTTGATCCGTTCTCAAATTAGAGCATTTAAAGTGCGCAAAAATTACCCAAAAATCCCCAAAATGTTATTTTCTAACAAGTGACCCCTCATTTTAAAGGTTTTTGCACGCTGAACACGATGGTGAAATCGGATTTTAGATATCTAAATCCGTTCTTAAATTAGAGCATTTAAAGTGCGCAAAACCTACCCAAAACCCAAAACGGTAGAATCAGGATGGACAAAACGTACAAATTAAAATAAATACGAAGAGAATATACATAGAAAACCAAATTTTAGACCGAAGTTTTCCTTTATTCAAAACCATAGCCATTAATTCGAATATTTCTTTGAAAATTCGCTCATTAAGTCATGCTGCATGACTGGTTTTTTTATATGTATATATATTTTTATATATGTGTCACTCCAGACGATAACTCTCGATAGAATTGAGATAAACAGCTCAAATTTGCACAAAAAATCTATCTTGGCAATCGAAAGGCTAAGTTCGAAGATGGGCGAAATTGGCCTACTCTAAGGAGGGTTTTGGCGCATTTAAAGTGCGCAAAAATTACCCAAAAATCCCCAAAATGTTATTTTCCAACAAGTGACCCCTCATTTTAAAGGTTTTTGCACGCTGAACAAGATGGTGGAATCGGATTTTAGATATCTTGATCCGTTCTCAAATTAGAGCATTTAAAGTGCGCAAAAATTACCCAAAAATCCCCAAAATGTTATTTTCTAACAAGTGACCCCTCATTTTAAAGGTTTTTGCACGCTGAACACGATGGTGAAATCGGATTTTAGATATCTAAATCCGTTCTTAAATTAGAGCATTTAAAGTGCGCAAAAATTACCCAAAACTAGGATAATCTTTAAACTCTTACCCCCCCCCCCCCCACCCCCTTAGAGTGGTCAGATTGAAAAATGTGAGAAGTATTAATTGAAGACGAGAGTTCGAAGCAAAAAAGGGGGAGGCAAACGATTAGTACAACTCCTTGAATTTCCCATTTGACATATAATTGTTATGATACCTTCATAGATAGACAAGTACCGGCCCACGTATTACTAGAAGGAAGACGAAAGAAAAAATCTATTTCAAATTATTCAATTTAGGTACTAACAGTAGGAGGAAGAAGGTTAGGTAGGTATCTTATCAATTTATTATTAGTATCATACGAATATTTGATATTCAAAGGTAGGTAGGTACTTAACATGATAAAAATAATATCAATGAAGAAGGAAGGATCTACCTACCTAGTAGAGCAAATCTTGAACTGGTTTTAGATACCAGGCCTGAAATCGTAGTCAAGAGGAAAGGCCATTCAGAAGGAACAAGGAATCTACTCATAACAAACGGTAGAATCAGGATGGACAAAACGTACAAATTAAAATAAATACGAAGAGAATATACATAGAAAACCAAATTTTAGACCGAAGTTTTCCTTTATTCAAAACCATAGCCATTAATTCGAATATTTCTTTGAAAATTCGCTCATTAAGTCATGCTGCATGACTGGTTTTTTTTTAGTGTCTTCTATCTACTTCTTTCATTAATTATTCATCTATCTTCTTTCTATTTTTTTGTTTATTATTATCAATAATGAACTATTGGAATCGAGCATGAAAAAAAAAAATGCTAACCCCTCCCCTCAAAATTTGATGGTTTACGTTTCAAGGTATGTAGAATCCGAAAATGCAATAAAAACGCTGCAAATCCCTGCACAACGGTTTATTATTTTGTATAGAATACCCTTCTGTTACAGATCACAGCTCTATGTATAGATAACCCGTCTATATAATATGATATGTACTAGTCTATACATATTATGTAGATCGCAGACCCTCCGTAGGTTAGTACCTAACCCCGTACTCGTTACTAGGTACCTACCTAAATCACGAGTTAAATGTTGCTAAAATAATTCTGCCGATGACAAACAGTACCTAACAAAAAGAAACACACATAATGAAGTTCTGAAAAGAAATTGTTGATGAGGAGTGAAAAAAGTTGCAAAAGTACCTACCAACAAACTCCAGCCCCTTCTACGTAGATGGTATAATGAACCGTTGTGTAATAATTTACCGTTGAGTAATGATTTACCGTAGTAATAATTTACCCATCAATAATACTTCAACGTTTGTTCAAGTTTCACTACCTACCAACAAACTCCAAAAGGGCCATCATTTTTCAAGCGAAATAATATCACAGAACAACCAACTCGACTTCATACTCCGCCAATATAATCAGGTGATCCCTACCAATGATTGGCCGTATTCACAAATTCCTATTGTGGGCGCGTCTCTGGTTACGAGATTTGGTTTGAATTGTATACAATTTCATTCACACTGGAGTCGAAAATGCCTGTCGGTGCAAACTTCGGGGCCTTACTGTGAACGAACGGCTGGACGTACGATGCTCCGGATGGTCTTAAAAAACTTGCAAGTTCAAGAATTATTTAAAACCGTAAAAATATTTACGTAAAAAAATGGTATAGGCGTTTTGAAAATTTCAACCCCTATTTTGAACCCCTTAGAGATGACTGACAGTAACGTCGAGCTTCGAGGACCAACTAGACGCCGAACGGAACCTATAACCCGAATTTCATCAATTTTTTTTCATGGTAACTAAGAAAAGTGGCCCGTACGGCGTACGGCGTACGGCGGACAGACAGAAATATTTTTATTGCAGTTTTGGATTCTACATACCTTGAAACGTAAACCATCAAATTTTGAGGGGGGGTAAGAATTTTTTTTTTCATGCTCGATTCCAATGGTTCATTATTGAAAATAATAAACCAAAAATGTCTGTCTGTCCGCCGTACGCCGTACTGGCCACTTTTCTTAGTTACCATGAAACAAAATTGATGAAATTCGGGTTATAGGTTCCGTTCGGGGTCTAGTTGGTCCTCGAAGCTCGCTCGGCGTTACTGTCAGTCATCTCTAAGGGGTTCAAAATAGGGGTTGAAATTTTCAGAACGCCGTAGCTCGAAAACTTTCGATAGAAGGGTATGGTTTTTTTTTACGTTATTAAATTTGTTTTGAGCTAAACAATTTTTTGAGATCACCCGGAGCATTGTACGTCCAGCTGTTCGTGCGCACCAAAAAGCTTCGTCAACGCGATCGTGAATCAAACGGTATAAATCCGGCCCGGATATCATCGCTAGGGAGCACCTGATTATAATCAAGGATGGCTGTATGAAATCGAGTTGGTTGTTCTGCGATATTATTTCATTTGATAAGTGATGCACTATTGGATTTTGTTAGTAGGTACTTGTGAAACTTGAACGAACTTTGAAGTATTATTGATGGGTAAATTATTACACAACGGTTCATTATACTTGACCACGAGGGTAGGTGCTGGCCACAGAAAACAGTGATCTACGCAAAAGGGGCATCTGTTTCACTCCACATCAACAATTTTCCTTCAGAACTTCATTATTTGCGTTTCTTTTCGCCATTTTAGTTACTGTTTGCCATCGACAGAATTATTTTAGCAACATTTAACTCGTGATTTAGGTAGGTACCTAGTAACAAGTACGGGGTTAGCTACTAACCTACGGAGGATCTGCGATCTACATAATATGTATAGAATAGTACATATTATATTATATAGACGGGTTATCTATACAGAGAGCTGTGATCTGTAACAGAAGGGTATTCTGTACAAAATAATAAACCGTTGTGCAGGGATTTGCAGCGTTTTTTTATGTGTGTATGATGCGCCAGGTGGGACCGTGTAATGTCCTATGCATCAATAAATATATTATTATTAAAAAAATAAAAAATATAAATAAAAAATGAATTTTGGGAGCTGAAGCTTCGTTAGAATCTCGATTTCCATTCTTTGCTCCAACTGACCTCATTTTCGGTCTCCTCGTCCTAAATAACGTGGAAAATAATACCTCACAAGCTCATGTTACTAAAACACCAAAAACCTTACTTGTACACACATTTTACACCCATAACACACCCGGGGTTATTCCGATCGGGCTGCGAAGTTTCGGGACACAACTAGGGCCCAAATGGAGCATGTGTGCGCAAGGACGACTTTTTTAGACCGAAAATAAACGTAGATATGGACTTGGGCCCTAGTTGTATCCCGAAACTTTGCAGCCCAATCGGAATATACCCAGGGATGTTATGGGTTGAAAATGGGTGTACAAACAGATTTTTGTTGTGGGTATTTTAGAATCATTAGCTATTGAGGTATGAAGTCAATTTTGACCAAACAGCGGAAAATTGAGGTTCCAACTAAGTTTCAGCCTTAAATATACGTTAAATTTTGGTCTAAAATCGTCGTTATTCCGCATACAGTTTGGGTCCCATTATATTTGGGTCCTAGTTGTGCTTCGAGCTCGGCAGCCCGATCGGAATACACCCAGGGGTGTTATGGGGGGGAAATGGGGGTAAAACAGGGTTTTTCGAGGGTTTTTTGTTGTTGTTCTTGAGGTTTTAGTGATCATGAGCTTGTGGGTTATCATTTTCCATGTTTTTTAGGGCGAGAAGACCGATTACGAAGTTGATTTTGACCAGAGTGAAGAGTTGAGGTTGTTACGCAGGTTCAGCTCCCAAAATTAATTTTTCATGGGCCAAAAACCTGGGAAATTGTCTGTAATCATCATAAATTTGTATAATGACACTAGAAGCAATATCAACAGATGAATCAAGACAATTAAATGGCACCATCAATGATCAAAGATAATTTTTAATAAAAAGAAAAAAAATAGGAACTTAATTCGTGTTTTTTGGGAGCCAAAATTGGTGGAAACCATAAAAATGACAATTTCAACTATTGCACATGCAAGAAACGATAAATGAACAGCGGCCATTTCTGTAGGTAATTCCAACAGAACCGCGGAAGGCAGATGGACATTACATTTTTGGAATCTACGAAGATTGAAAGTAAAAGAAAAACGCTGCTAAGTCCTTGTCACATGGGTTTATTATTCTATTGGAGTTCTAGAGATTTTTGTTGGCTGTTAAATGTATTGTTTCTTTCATGTGGAATGATTGAAATAGCTATTTCTGATGGTTTCCACCAATTTTGGCCCCCAAAACATGAAATAGGTACGCTTTTTTTTTAAGATCATCTTTGATCATTGGTAGTGGCATTTAATGGTCTTGATTCACCTGTTTACACTTTTTCCAATGCTATTGTACACATTTATGGTGATTTCAGACAGTTTTCCAGGTTTTTGACTCATAAAAAACCAATTTTGGGAGCTGAACCTTTGGTAAAACTTCAATTTCCGCGTCTTTGGTCAAAATCGACTTCATATTCGGTCTTCTCGTCCTCAAAAACATGGAAAAAGATACCTCAAAAGCTCATGTTACTAACATGTTGTTAAAACGCAAAAAGTACCTATTTTTATACACATTTTCACTCATAACACCCCTGGGTATATTCCGATCGGGCTGAAAAGTTTCGGGACACAACTAGGGCCCAAATGGAGCATGTGTGCGAAAGAACGACTTTTTTAGACCGAAAATGAAGCCTGTACACGTGATACGGCGGACGGCGGACGGACATTGCATTTTTTGAATCTACGCACCTTGAAACGGAAAAGAAAAAATTTTGAGGGGGTGTTATAAAAATTTTTTGCTGAGCGAATACATAGGTGTATTATTCACAGAATAATAAACCAAAATTTTGAGGGGGTGTTATAAAAATTTTTTGCTGAGCGAATACATAGGTGTATTATTCACAGAATAATAAACCAAAAAATTTCGAGGGGGTGCTTTGCTAAAAGTTTTTGCTAAGCGAATACATAGGTGTACCTATTATTCACAGAATAATAAACCAAAATGTCCGCCCGCCGTATCATCCATATCTACCTTTACTTTCGGTCTAAAAAGTTCGTTCTTTCGCACAGAGGCTCCATTTGGGCCCTAGTTGTGCTCTGAAGTTCGGCAGCCCGATCGGAATACATGCAGGGGTGTTATGAGTGAAAATGGGTGTAAAAATGAGGGGTTTCGAGGGTTTTTTAAAGGTTTTAGCGAACATGAGCTTGTGAGGTTCCGTGTTTTTTAGGGCGGAGACCGAATATGAAGTTGATGTTGACCAAAGAGAGTGAAGAGCTGAACTTGTAACGAAGGTTCAGCTCCAAAGTTCATTTTTTATGAGTCAAAAACCTGGGAAATCGTCTGAAATTACCATAAATTTGTATAATAACGCTAGAAGTAGTATCAATAGGTGAATCAAGACAGTTGAATGAATATCAATTATCAAAGGTAATTTGTTGAAGGAGCGTAATTCGTGCGTGTGCTAAAATTGGTAGAAACCTTCAAAAACAGCTATTTCAATTATTGCACATATTAAATAAACAGCCAACATTTCTGCAGGTATGTCCAATAGAATAATAAACTCATGACAAGGACTTTGCAGGGTTTCTACCAACCAATATGATTTTTACACAGGTAAGTGGAAAGACAAATTCTGCGTCAACTGAAGCCGTCCCTATCGTTTTCCAAGTTTTCTCAAGGTCACCACGCTTTATCACCGAAGTCTAAACATACAAAACAGAAAAATCGCCAGAAAAAGTATTACAACAACATAAATAAAACGACTTGGTTAGTCCACTTGGAGATCTCGAGTTGGTCTTATTTGGCAGTCTTCAACTTTGATAATTGAGACAGCCTTCATTCGTCTCTCAACAAATATCAGTTTTGTTGGTAGTTTCAAAGGGCAAAAATGAGAATTTGTGCAGTTTTTTAAGGCAGTTGCACGTTAACGTTAGGTATAGGAACATGGGCTGTATATTCAGAATTGGCACCTTATTTCCTATGAGGAAGGAACAAACGTGTATTTGTCCAAAAATGTTCCAACTGTTTGCATTTTAAAGCTCATGTATCTGAATTTGTAAAACCTTCATTTAATTTAAAAAGTAGTCACTGATCCTTAGTCTTGGTGTTCGTACCCAAGTGTCGGAATTCGCTGGGAAATTGGGCTACCGAAGTGTTTTTCTCCGAGCCTTTCTTATTTTAGTAATCATACTGGACACGGAAGTACGTACAATAATGCTGCAGTTGTTCCCTCCAACCCCCCCCCCCCCCCCACCGACAGACTAAGGAGGTATTGGTAAACCTGTCATCGCCATTGACAACTAACCTATTTCTATTTTCACTAGGTACCTGTGGGAATTACAAGAAAAATAACTCTACAAGGAGTGTCAATGCCTCCTCGTACCAATCCACACTACGAACGTGTAAAGGTGTTGCTAAGCACAGTAACAGAACCACTTGCATTACCAAAGAGTTCCAAATCGAAAGATTTCAGAGCAACTAACGCACCTGGACAAGCTCAGTAGGCGTGCCAAGAGGTTTCTATGACTGCGGTACCTATTATTCATCATTATGTTATTTAATATAGTTTGCATGTAAGGAATAAAGGGGAGCTGTAAAAATGAACTACAGACTACAGTGTTATGGGATAACTAAGGCATTATCAGTTAATTACTTGAATAAATAATACGCGATACAATTATGAAGTACCTAGGTATGTACCAATCGACGCTATCTCATTATGGTAATAATACCAATAGATACCAACCTATGAATGGTTCAAGTACCTCCAAATAGGGTCAACCTAGGCGATACATAATATTATTATTATATCCTCCCTTCGTTCAAAACTCTTATGTAGGTAGGTACTTCTCTGTGGTTGGCACCTGCCTACTTATCTTCAAAAAAATATCAACCTAAATTTTAAACTTTTCACCCTTGATGTGAAACCAACTTTTCATTATTTAAATGAGAAACCTAACTTAGAATCTGTAGCGTTAGTTAACCAGTAATAATTATACATTTAGTAATCTAGCGAAGCGTTAGTAATGGAGGGTTATAAAAACGAGTGACATGAATTAGTCAAAACACGTATGATTTGTAGTAGTCAAAATTTAAAACACGTATAAAGTAGTCAAAACTTGAAGTATCCAAAACACGTATGAAGTAGTCAAAACACGTACAATTTGTAGTAGTCAAAATACGTATAAAGTAGTCAAAATTTGAAGTATCCAAAACACGTACGAAGTAGTCAAAACACGTATGATTTGTTTGTTGTTATATTTGTTCTGGGTTAGGATCCCTCACTTGAAAATTGAAAACAACATGGGTAACCCCTCATTTAGGAGCCTAGCTTCCATGAGGCGTCCCTATTTAGTGTCCCCTGAAAGTGTCAGGAAAAACCTGATGCCAATTGGAAATTGCGTAAGGTGGAAAGTAATAAGAGCAGAGTGCATAACAAAAATGTAAACATTTATTCGAATATTCATAACCAAGAGCATTGGAGTAGTGACGATGTCAACAGTTTGATTTTCATATAATTTTTAACATCAAAGAGTAGGTAATTGGAATAAGTACAAAATACATAATAATGATACCATAGCTAAATGACAACAAAGTTCACTTCATTGCACGGATTACATAAAAACATGTATGTAGGTACCTATAACAAAAATAAGTATAATCAAGTACGTATGTACCCATCTAGCTGAGAGGAATGTTCACGAAGTAAAGATAGGTACCGTAATTGGGGGGTTAAACCTGGACTAAAATCTATGTTTTTTTGTTGGTTACTTGAGTGTTTCGTGCCTAAAAATATTGCTATTTTTATTATATTTGCATTTTATATATTTTCACATCTCCTCATTCAAATCACGCCGTCAAATACCCCGTTTCCCCCTAAATTTTGTGTCTAGCTTTACGTTCTCACAGACAAGAGAGGAAAACGACAGGAACATGTGGGGAAACAGCCACGCGACATGGGTCGTATTTTTTCGATTCTGCGTCATCTGAATGGAGATGAACACATAGGTGGGCCGCAGTGGTGACGGTTCGGGGCAGGCACAGGACGGCAAAACCCGTGATCACTCTGGAAGCGAAAAACGGCAGTGCCTGGCAGGGGACATTTCCGTTCCCCATGGCCACTACCACCTTCCTCACGTTTGATTTTCGGAAACTGGTATCAATCTTCGTAATATAAGGTTCCACCATACCCAGCTCGTTCGGAAGTACCAAGGTCAACAGTAATTGTTGAACATCTTTTTTTGAGATCGTCAAAAATTGTTCTGAACTCTCTATGTTGAACTCTCTTCTTGTGGTGTTCATCAACCTATATCCTTCTATTATGCCACGCTTACACGAGACCAGTAAGCAGCCCAGTAGCTGGACTCCAGTTGGTGGCTCTGTGTGAACACCACTTGAGGCCAGAGGCGGGCCAGTCCCGTCGAAAAATGCTGTGCCAGTCGACTGGCCTCAAATCCGCGATTACACGAGGCCAGCTGGGAGGACAGTCCCTGGAAGCCAGTTCACTGGTGCCAGTAGCTGGCTCCGTGCAAACGCCACTGGAGGCCAGAGGCGGGCCAGTCCAGTTGAAAAATGCCGTGCCAGTCGACTGAATTGAGGAGTAGGTTTCAGACTAGTCCAGTCCCCCCCCCCCCCCCCTTTCCAAAAACCTGAGGTGGCGGGACTTACCGGAAGTTGCCGGTAAGCTACGATCCAGCCCAGTAGGCCGTCCGCTATCATATTGATAGCAGCTCTACAGCAGTGCAGATTGACAATGCAGCATGCCACCGAAAAAGTGGGGCGATGAACTGAAACTGAAGTTCGTCAAAGCCTACAAAGAATGTGATGGCACAAATGAATGTCACATGAAGTCACGGCACAAACTTCGCAAAATGTTATTTAACTAAACGCGGGACTGCATTGACGACGCGCTCCCCTCCATGGGTTTTGCCCAACTAGCGCCAGTCAGCTGGCTACGTCTGAAAAGTTACTGGCGCCAATCAGCTGGCTTCCAATTCGTGCCAGCTGGACTGCCTACTGGCCTCGTGTAACCCTGGCAGGTGTGAAGAGTGGACGTCAAGCCAGTAGCTGGCCACCCACCACCCAAAATCAACCGGCGCCTCCTGTAAACTGAACTCTGCGGTTCCAGTCCAGCAGCCAAGCCAGCGCCTGGAGTCCAGTCGGTATCATTGCCCTTATCAGTCAGTCTGCGTTCGTATTCAGGTTCTTATTCTGTTCTTTCCTATTCCCATTCATGTGCAGTTTTGTAGAAATGGCCCCCAAATGGTATACTGATGTACAAGTTCGATTCTTCGTCCATTCTTTCTATTTTGCAATTCTTCTTGCAGGAAACTTCATGAATCTTGCACGAATTCACGACACAAATGTTTGAACATTTTATTTATGTCCTCAGGAGACATGGAAGAAGAAGTGCCACTCGTCTATGATGAGTAACTGGCGTCATGTAAACAGTACTGGACAGGCCAATAACTGGTATTGTAACTTGAGTCCAGATACTGGCCTACTTACTAGCTCCATGTAAACAAGGCATTAGGTTCAGTGAGCAGAACTGCCACAATTTCTTCTTCATCTCGAAGAAGAAGATGATGGTGAACCACTCATGAATGTAGGAATTATACTTGAAATAGCACAGACAAACAGAAACAAATGAAAATACACCCACACTCTGTGAAGCAATTGGGAACTACCCATGTTTTTTGAGAACGAGGAAAGCTTTAAAGGAGGGGAGCAGGGCCAGCGGTGGGAGAAAGAGATATGAGGACGAGTGCCCACTGGTGCAGGAAGGTACCTACAGTGGCAGCCATCCGGCATCCTGTGTCCTACCCACAGTGTTTCCGGTCCTGTTCCCCTCTAGTGTACGAGAACATTTAACATTACAATGTCGTAAACCTGGGCACAATGTTTAATGCCATATTATAAAACACGGGTTTTTATTTTTTTATTTTTGTTGTAATAACAAACAGCAGGATGCAAAATGTTTGTGCCACATGGATGAGAATCGCTTTCGCCAAGTCACTAAGTAACACAGGGATACAGAGTTGATTTTGGTAAATGCACATATTCATAGACTGATTGTATAGCGTTTGTACTCAGCAATAGCACCTGCCAGTAATTAGCAATAAACTAGTTATCACCTGGAGGATAACTGGAAACTTTGACAGGGACACGGAAATCACATTAACATTCCAAAAATCTGATGATCTGTGTTCCCATGCTAGAAGGCTGAAATTTGGTCATCATATTCTAGTAGAATAAAGCTTTTGAAATACCTATGGGAATTGAACTGGGAAAAGCGTGGTGGAGCCTAATCCGAATTTGGCCAGGTTAACCATACATGTCCAGTTTTACCCCAATTTACAGTTGGTAACTAAAGACTAAGAAATTCGTCATTATTTTCAATCCACATCTAAAGGTAAAAAATACAGCTACCTACTATTTACACAGACTTTAGCAAACACCTACCTGCATAAGGCTGATTTAGAAGTTTACTTATTTTGGGCATAGTTGGGAAACACTTGGGAAGGGACTAAATCAATTTGCTGGATAGGTTGAATCAAAATTGATCCTGCATTTTCCTTTACTACTTCATTCAAGATTAACGGAGAAAGAAAAGGGTTACAACTATTGTGCACTAAATGACGCCCACCGGTGTGGAGTTGCCGCAGATGATGAGGCGGCACTAATCAATAACTTTTTCCTACTTCAACCGAACCCCCTCCCATAAAATCCAGCAGAAAATCCGAGACCATGTATATATATATATATATAACGAGTCACCAACAGGAGAGGGAGAAGATCACCCAAAACAGAATCTGTGCTAACATTTGAACCAAAAGATGTTCAGCAGTTTTGCATAACGAGGGTGAATCACTGTGCATGAGTACGATAATGACACGTACAGGCATCAGTGCCTGTACGTATGCCCCACGGGACACCCTCTTAGCTATTTACGAAATCTGGTAGGAGTACCAAACAAAAATCTGTCCCAGAGCGCGTTCAACAGGAGCTTGAAATAGTTATGACAAGACAAAAAGGAAACCTATGTACAAGCCGAAGTTTTGAGATCTGGGGACTGGTACAGAAACTGAAAAACACAAGCAACATCCTGTTTAGAATATGAGAAATTCAATCTTATATTTAATAGGAATTCCCCCACTGTTCCCAGCGACGGAGTTCCCACAGCCTTGAGCCTCAACTGAAAATTGGTTGTGAATTGATTCTTGATAGTTAAGTACCCTAATGCATTCTCAAAAGTATTGGCAAAAGTTCCACCTCTATTGCCGAGGAAGCTTGAACTAAGTGATCTTACCTTGATCTTGGAGCTGTCCGTAATCAAATTAGGTACCGATTATTTGATCGAGCCACAGACATAAGCTCCTCCAGAAAGCTAGGCTGTACTTCACGAGACATTACAGGATTAGGGAACCTCAGCTGAATAATAACCTTCTCCTTCATTCGATCTAGCACAGCGTTTGTACTTCAATGTTAATAATCTGTTGTGAATGATCTAGCATTTGTGGAGATAGAACCACAAAACTAGCACAAAACAATGACAACCGAAAATGTTCAAATCAAACAGTATCTAATGCCGAACTCCAACATGGCAGACAGAACTCAAACTAACCAGTTCAACGGGGATTTTGTGCGCAGTTTACTCAGATCTGGCAAGGCCAGAAGGCGACAAATATCTGAAGATTTTGATACGCCAGCTTTCACTGGATTTCAAGTTTGTACAGGACCATAAGACCATATTAACAAACTGCCACCACATGTAAATCTTGTCTTTGGGCGTTGCAGTGCTATGATTAGGAATGAAATAGCAAATAAAATTAAACTCCGGCACAGGTATCAACCCTGGCACAAATGCTACAACGATGTTACAAAATTGCCACTGGTTCCTCCTACTCGTTCATATCCGAATATCAAAAGGAATTTGCAGCTATTCATTTGAAGGAGGAAGGGGTATAGGGCATGGACCGTTAAGCCTGGCTGGAATGGAGGGAGGTGGTATAAGAACGGTTTGCAGAGCTTGAGAGACCTAGCAATAACCTATGTATAATCCAGTGCAGGACAAATACTGTAGGTACCTATCTCTTGAGTTTTTTCCAGTAGAGCCCATTCTAAGTAGGCAATATTCTACATTGTGGAATCCGTTACTGATAAAATGAAGCCCTCCCAAGCTATTCACACCTGCAGTCTCTGAGACCGAATTAGGACTACAAACTTCTCCAAGAGATCAAAACCCTCAAAGCAAGATTATCTTGAAGGTGCCTCTCGCGTAATGGCATCACATCCGGGATGGGTAACTACATTTGTTGGCCCCTAAGTCAATAAAATATCATGTTGATAATGATTACTCATTTGATGATTCAAGACTAATGTAAATATGGGTTCATCTGAACGATAAGCAAGTTAGACCACAGTCCAGCCGTGCAGTGGCTCATATTCCTATGTTGGCAAAGACAGGAACAGCAAATAAGGTAGAGCGGCGTTTCCATATTCAGAACACGAGTGCAGCTGGAAATCCTTTGCTAATCCTATTCGAATTCAGCCACGAAAGCAAAAGTTACAATAACCGTAAGGACAAAGGAAATGTCAAGTAACACAGGGTATGAGAGAAGGGATCACAGGACTGATTAGTTCTATGTAGGAAACCTACGAGAGTAGATGACTCTATATCCTAACAATATTTGAGCGAATGCTGCAAGGGGCTCCAAGTGCTCCAAACTAACTGTGAATGAAAATTCATTCTTGAGACAACTGGACAATAGTTACATAGCCGCCTGCGGGTTGGGTGGTTTTGGAACTTTGATGTTGATTACTTTTTTGGCTTGGTCCGGAGCCATCCAGAGGTCTTCCCGGCTTTTGGCGCCAAAACGGGCGTAACCCGAGTCGGGCTCGTAACGTTTTTCCAGACGCTTCTTATCGAGGTAGTTGATGAGGCAGCTGGCTGGAACCCAGATGAGGGCGGTCACGATGATGACAGCTCCCACAACGTTGTCACGAAGGATGATGAGGACTTTGTTTATGTTGATGTCTTCGATGATGTCCCAGAATCTCTCCACCACGTCTTGAATGGTCTTTTCACAAACGCCCTATAATTCAGGAAATTTAGTTTAAAAAAAAAAACTGTGCCCAAGAACTGTGAACGTCTACCAACAAAAATATGTACAACCAATGCTAATATCTACCAAAAGAGTTCTACAGGGTTCAGCAATTAACTAACAGATTTTGGTTTATTATTTTCAATAATGAACCTTCGGAATCGAGCATTAAAAAAACCTAATCCCCTTAAAATTTGATGGTTTTTGTTTCAAGGTATGTAGAATCTGAAAATAGAGTTAAAAAAATTTCTGTCCGTACGCCGTACTCAATTATCATGAACCAAAATTAATGAAACTCGGTTTGTAGGTTCCATTTGGGGTCCAGCTGCTCCGCAAAGCTCGGCGTTACTATCAGTCGGCGTTCACTAAGGTCGAAAACTTTCCGTAGAAGAGTACCGGTTTTTTTAACGTTTTTAAATTGACCTCGAACTTGATAATTTTTTGAGACCACCCAGAGCATTGTACGTCCAGCCGTTCCTTCACAGTAAGGCCCTGAATTTTCACCAAAAAGCTTCGTCAACATGATCGTGAATGATACGTATACATCCAGTCCAGGTATCACTGCTAGGGAACAGCTTATTATAACCACGCACTGCTTATGATATCGAGTTGGTTGTTCCCTGATATTATCAATTTGAAGGATGATGGTTATTTTGGATTTTGTTGACAGGTAGGTACTTTCGTAACTTGAACAAAATAACATGCATAACAACAAACCGGTGAATAATTAAATTATAGATAGAATTCTTGAATCCACGCGTATAAACTATTCATAATTTTATGAAACTATAACTACCCGGCCGCCGTACACCATTTAGTACCCAGCACTCGATTTAGGGCTTTCCTGGGGGCAGCACAAGGGGAGGTACTAACCACAGTTGATGCATCTATACAGGTAAGTAATGAACCACTGTTTAATAATTTGCAGCGTTTTAATTCTACTTTCCATAATAAAATTTATAACAATTATAGCAATGAGTTCAGTGTGCAAATGATATGTTTGACCTTCATCTGGCCTTCCTACGGCGAAGGGTTGATGACTTGGAAAGTTTTTCCAACGAATTTGAACTCCAACTTTAAGACACAAACTTGAACAAAATCTGCATAGTAAAACTCGAATGAATTGAACTGGAAATCACCCAGGTGGGAACAATTAATTAAATAATAAAAATTATGTCGGCCACAAACTACCCTCCTCCTCTTATATTAACCTATAATAATAATTGAGTAATTCTGACAGATTCACCCTTTAATGGTTGGACGGATTTTAGTACAGTTTTATGCATAATGACTGGAGCTGCCCAGGGAAGGTTTACGGCTATTCGTTTCACCTCCTGAATCCCTCCTTATTCGTCAAATTGGCCAACGGACATCCCTAGCTAATTCTGGGTTAATTTGTCCATGTTGTGAAGTATCTACGTTGTTAGCAGGCAGCCAATATTGTACTGAATTTCCCTCCGTACGCTGTACTGTTTTTCACAAAGTTTAACAGTGACCCGCTAGATTTCTCTGGCTATGGATATGCAATATCCATGGGGTTCCTTCATGTTAGCTGCAGTTAGCCCCATAGACCAAGCATGTTATCGGCAAACAGCGACAGTAATCGAAGTCCTGCAATCAAAATCGAAAGGCTCCTGAAACTGGCAGGCCCTGGAGTGGGGACCTAGTGTTTCAATGGCAACTGAGAAGCAGGGGCGCCATTTCACCAAACTGTTGGGGGGGGGGGCAAACACCAGGGGGTATGGGGGTATGATATATCTACTAAGGAAAGGGGGTCCAGGGTTTTTTCCCCCGCAAATTTGTTTAAATTAATATTACATTTAGATGTAGGCTAATTTTATGCTTCCTTTTACATATTTAAAGTTTCAATAAAAGAATAAATACAAACAAAATCAAAGTACCCTTTTTCAATTCATTAAATTAGCATTGCTACATTCCAATAATATTCATTCAAAATATTCCTTTTTAAAAGAATAACTTTTTAAAAGAAGGCTATGATATTCTAGATAACTCCAGTAGTCATTTTCATTATTTATCAATTCCTTGGGGGGGGGGGGCCTAGGCCCCCCCCTGCCCCCCTTAAATGGCGCCCCTGCTGAGAAGTGGCTGGGTTGCGCATGCTCAGTCGAGTAAAACTTCAGTTTGCCAAGCCCACTTTGGACCCTGTCGCCAAATTATGATTTCCGCCCAAAAATAATTAACAACTGTTCCTGCTCACAATCGATTCGGTCCCTTCGATTCAACTTGTCATCTCGATACGAGATGCTTAATGTGCAATATCCACATTAAGAACGAAAAGATACAACAAGTACAGGAATTCTGCTACTTAGGAAGCTTAATTACTCAAGACAATAGATCTAACAAAGAAATAAGGAGAAGAATTACCTTGGCGAAACAAGCCTTTGAAAAGAAGAAGAATCTCCTATCTAATAAAAACCTAAGTATTCATACAAGAAAGAAATTTATTAAAACATACATCTGGCTAATAATTACAGTCGAAATTTTCGAAGTTTTCGTACGACGATGTTATTAAAATTTTAGGAACAGATAAGCTTTTGCTGAATATCACTCGACCAGTAAATAAAGGGGAGGGTATTGCTGTCTTGAGGTATTTTGTCGAAAAACTGTTGGTTTTGTGTTCTGGTTTGGTGAACCACCGTTTCCAGAGCCCATGCACCGCTTCTGTTGTTAGCAACGTTCCGAATTTTATTTCGGGTTGAGTTTGTAAACTGAAGGTTTCCCTATCAAGTAATTTAATTTTGCTTGTTTTCTCCGCCCGAGGAGCGGGTAAGTTGTCTAGTACCTATATAATAATACAGAAAAGAAAGCCTCTTATTTATGTATAAGGTCCTAGTATATAATAAAGCCTCCCACGGAATCAGCGTGGTTGGCTCAACCTTGCACAACCACAACACAAGCCGTCAAGCTACCAGTCAGATTCCACGATTATTTATCAGCTGTTTTAAGTGGAGGAGGTTGGTTTGTGGCCAACTTTTTTAATTTTATTAATTTATTAGCTGCTCCGGCAACGGCCAAGTTAATTAACAGGGTTGGGGGGGGGGGGGGGGTCCATTCCCGAAATCCTAAGAACAGTCCAGGACTGCGCACTCAGTGGGGATTGGAAACCTCTGCTGACATCACGTCGAGGTCACCACTTTATAGCGAACGGTAGGTATTATTAAACCCATATGAATCAGATGGGAAATCGTCCATGTGGGAAATTAAAATAAATAAAAAATTATAACTTGATTACTCTATAGAATATTACAGTTTTCTGGGGCAAGTGTTGGGACGAATTAATAAATTAATAAAAATGAAGTCGGTCACAGCTCCCCCAAAACAACTAACTAGCAAGAATTTGGGAATATTTATTTACTCACATGATTACAGAACCCATGGATACACGGCGTACCATCAGGTAGAAGATTATGAGGTGTGACAGGGAAACAAGTTTCGTTCAGATTCATTCGACAGCATCTTTTGCAAGCGTCCGCAACTAGAAAGATACACATAACAAATTAGAAATTTTAATAATATACAAGCATAAAGGACTGGGTCATGAAATTCGCGCCCATCAATTTCTTAAGTTGACAATTATGCACGACACACCATTTCTAAACTGTACCTGCCTGTACCACAATCAAAGGAGTAAGAAAATCCCACATGTACTAATATCCAGACATTAAATACGAAATAGTACAAAGACTGGTATGGTAGAGAGGGTGCATACTGATAATATTACAGACCGTGTGGAGCCCAGACACTAGTGAGTATGGAATATACTCCATATTATAGTACATGGAATAGTAATCCACATAGTAGGTATATGGAATATTCTTCTTTGAAAATGGAAATGTCTCCGTACAACAATAGATTGGATGAGTTGATTAAATTCGTAAAGCATAACTACTATAGAAAATTAATTCAAAAGGCTGATGGAAACACAAAGGAAGTTAGAAAGTTGATCAATGAGAGCGCTGGCAGAACCAGGAGTTCTAAGGAAATCACTTCGGTTAAAGTAAATTACACAGTCCTGAGAATGGACACAGATCCTAAACCGGTGGCCAATGTGCTGAATTGTCACTTTTCAACAGTAGGGGAAAATACAGCAAAACTGTAACAAACGAGGACATTTGTTCAATTGATACTAAAATGTATCAATATTCGGAAACGTTTCTAAAGGTGTAAGAGGAGGACGTCAAGAAGGTGATCTGCGGTTTAAGAGATGGATCAAGCCCAGGTATGGACAAATTTAATGTAGAAATATTGCCGCGGAGGCCCCTTGTTTGAAGAGACCTCCGCGGCGCTCGTAAATTTTGAGAGACCCAAGAACTGCTTTGTCCTCACTGAGAAACCTAATACCCCTGATGCTTCGCCACTGGTAGATAGCTAACACACATATAAAGATTCAGAGAGACTATCAACCTGTGTCGCACATGCAGCTCTGTAAGCCTTGTGTCTCGCAGTACGGGATGCATTTTCCCAGCCGGCATTTCCCTCTTTCCTGACACTCCGTCCCGTCAGTCATTGGAGCAGATTTCGGACATTCCGGTCCCTTCCCGGAACAACGGGACTCCTGCTCGCACGTCGAGTACTGAGCCTCCCTACATTTGATCCCTTCTGACATGAAGTGGCAGTTTTGGCAACACGGCGAGTTCTTGTCACTGTAAAAACCGTAATTCCGTAATTTATAGGTAACAAACAGAAAAGAGTACACAAAGTAAATTTAGATTTTTCAATAATTCAAAATTATAGCTCTTGGGGCACTCGAGGACATTAATTTTACACAGCAGCACACAGCCAAGCAAAACCATGCCTTGGCGTCTGAAATGTGGATGCCGACAGGAATTTTCGATTTTGACATACTGCATGATTTGTATTCAAGCGTTAGCATGAATTTAAAAAACTTCCCTTATTAGATGAACAGTGAGAAAATTGGAGGAACACAATATTATTTTGGAAGGCACCTGCATACAGCTCCTTGACTTCTCCTCAGTTTGCAAACTTTATCGCAGCACGCATCATTGTCTTCTGTGCCCAACAACCCAGCGTCACACTCTTCGTCACCCTGAATGCATAGTAAATGTTTGATAAGATGTTGTAAGATACTTTAAATCTCGAACGGATGTAAAGAAAGACATACATCAGTGGCGACAAACCTCAACTCGAAGGTTTCCACAGAATGATTCTTCAGGTTCTGAGAAACACCGGCCGGATTTAGCTTGCAGAACTTTCTTGATGGAGCGCAGGCTACACGGGGAGAACCTCTGTAATACGAAAAACACCAGGCTACTTCTTAATGTTATTAGTGAAATGTATTGAATCTCCCCAAAGTTCAAACAAAGGAACCCAATTTAAACGTAAGTCTGAAACATGGATTATTCCAGAACCCTAGTTTGGTTGTAAAACAGGAGGGGAGAGAGCGTGAGACGTCACAGTTATTTCTAAATTCCGTCAGTTTACTTGTAGAGGATTTTATCCACGATTAAGACCGTCCTTATGCGCGACCATGGTGGTAGGAGCGAGCCAAAAATCATCCCCACCCCGACTTCTAGGACTGATTTTAGGACAGTTACCTACAAGGTATTGTTTTAAAGAAAAATTGGACAATTAATTACATTCAAGCAGCATGAGGCACGAGTCCTGAAATATTTTATCGAGTTGGAGGGATTTGCATACCACTGAAAAGCCTGGTGAATTTTTGAGCAATGACCTCCAACCAGGTCCTGCTAAACCTTCTTGCATGAATAACTCACACGCCGATGTAACATTCCCAGACAACGAATTTTCCAAGGGGTCACATCTAACGTTAATGTACCGTTGAGCCATGACCATGATGGCCATGGCCAAGGGCCACGAATCCCAGGATAGCTTCCGGGTAAGGTAGGTTGAGATTTTTGGTTACAATTGTGCACTTGTGCCCTCCTCTCCACCTTATCACACAGTGACACAGGTTCAGAGATAGGGAGTTCTGTAGGTGCACAACCTCCAGAAGCCTAACACCATGATCAACCCACATTCTCCAGAAGCCTGACTTCTTATCGCTCTACTCTGCGCTGAGGGTCTTGCGTCAGTACAACTGTCAGCCCACACACCGACGAGGTTACACAAAGGGAGGTAATTTGCTGCCTACGGTATATGGGAATCCCGTCCATATTGGATCCGGGCTCTTCCCGACCTTTGTGAAGCGCGGCTGATGGGCGATCGATTCGCGAAAAACGAACTGTAAACTCCTGGAGGCATTGCGTAATAATCAGATCAGTGTCTCTGGGAGCAGCTGTCACACTACCTCCCTACTTGTCTTGAGTGGACAGGGCTAGGGATGGGCGTTTCTGTTCGTTTTGAGAAATGAAACGAAACAGTTCATTTATTGCATGAAACAGTTTCGGGTAAGCTGTTTCAAAATAACAGCTTCGGCATCAATAACGCTTCAAGAAATTTTGGCTCTCGGCCAAAAAAACAAAAACACGAAACTGTTTCTTCGTTTTTCCAGCTGCGAAGCTGTATCTCGCAACAGAAACGGTTTCGTAACACCTGTTTTTTTCCCCCCTACAATGAAACTGTTTCTTTGTTTTTCCTGCTGCGAAGCTGTCGCCATTGGAAACGGTTAATCACCAGTCTTTTTTTTTTCTTTTTTCCTACAACAGAATTTTTGGTTCATTATTTGCGATAGTGAACTTTTTGGAATATGACAATTATTGGCCTGTTGGACTATTGGTAACCTTGGGACCCAAAATCGAATCAAGACCGTAACACTTCTTTTCTCTTATGGCCGTTCTTTTGAAACAACTTTTTCAGGTTTTGAGAAGCTGTTTCGTCGTTTCTTTTCAAGAAACTGTTGAACTGTTTCTTGGAAACAGTTTCACGTTTTTCTCCCATCCCTAGACAGGGGGAAACTGCACTGCATGGGCGGCTAGTTACACCCCCTCATCAATTACAAGTGGCACAAAAATTGCTGCTGTTCGAATCCTATTGTACAACTGATAGTAGACAGACAGAAAGACACTTCAAACGGCTGGATATACAAAGGGGGTACTACTAGGAGGTACTGGGAATTCGGTCTACTACAGTAAGCTGGCTGTTCTACCTGACTGAGTATACAGCACCATCACGGGACAAAATAATCATTATTTTCAGACTAACTTTGTTGTTGACGTCATAGCCCGACACGCTGTAGGTATACATGAGGTAAGAGCCCCCTTGGCTAGCGCTAGGACTGCATTCGTTGATGTCTGGGTCATGCTCTGAGCCCCAGTTGTGACCGAACTCGTGAGCCGTTACAAGGTCTGCTTCCCTCGTGATGACTCGCTGACCGTAGTGGTTCCTTGATGAGCTGAGCCCGGAGTTCAAATAGAGGGTGTACCCGTTCTTGAAGTATTCTGTTGTGAATGAGAGGAGGTGAAGGGAGAAAAATACTATCAGTAAGGCAAATCTACTCAGTTAAATACGGATCATCTAAACTACTATTGATAATTGCTCTGAAGCCGATCCATTTGCTTGTATTTGAGAAGAAAACTGATTGGTATGACCAATTAATGGTATTTAATTAATAAAACAATTAATTAATGCGAGTGCAATGTTATAATGAATATCACCAATCATATTTATGACAAATAAATTAAACAGGTAATAAATAGAAATGTCATATCTGTCATCCGTCGTAGCTGTTATCTTTAAACAGGGAGCCAATTTATTTTTTCATAGATCCTAGAGCTTTTTCTTAGATCTTAAAAAATGGTGCTTGCAACATTCTACCAGCAGTGGCAGCCATATACTTCGCCTACACATTAATTTCAAAGGGAAATGACAAATTTAAGAAAGCAAGCAAAAACTGCATAAACATGCACAGAACTTTATGGCTCGAAGTACGTACACAAAAATTAAAATATATAGGATTAATATCATAACAGCGAACACAGAAAACAATCACTCTTAACATGAATGGATCTTTAGACAACTAAATCAATAATAAAAAATAAAATTATGAGAAAAATCAAGACTAAGCTTGTGCATAAAACTTACAAGCAGAACATAATGATGAAAGAAAAATAAATTAAAACAAATAATCACTGTAATAATACGACAATAAAAGGAACAAAACAAGGAAACTACGGAACCAAAACGAAATAAAGTGGGGCAACAAAATGGAAAGAAGGCGCTTCATTGAAAAATGTAGGGCACCTGGGGTGCAAATGCCTCCGACCGAATTTCTTCTGGGGGAGCCGACGTAAGCTAGGCCCAGGATTCCACCTTCGAATTTGAGGTCGGTGAAAAGGTGGGCGAGACAGAAATCTTTGTGGCTGTACTCTCGACTGAAAACCTATCCAGAGGAACGAAAGAGTTGAACGTTCGAAACTTGATTATGAGACCAATTTAGAAAACCCTGTATCCGCCACAGACAGTTAGTTGATTTGGTTTGTTTAGCTTTATAAATACAAATAATTTGGCCTGAAACAGAGAAACCTGAAGAAGTTGGCGTGTCTCTTAACAAAAATCTAAAAGTTCTATAACATTCTTATTATCTAAAAGTTTGTTAACAAACTGACAACCGGAAATACCAATAAGTACAGGAATTTTTTAGATTTCGTTTTGAGTCGAACGGTATAAAAGAAACTGCTACTTGTTATTTAACCTTTAATCCCTGTAGACGTCACAAGATCTTATCAGTGGTGAAGAGCTAATCGCTGGTCGTGTAAGCATAAGCAAGCTTTTCAAAGCTTGTACTGACGCCGACCCAATACAAGTCGTCATCTTTACTACTCGTTCAACCGTGGAAACGCTGATAAGGGAAGACCAATGAGTTAGAATCATTCTCTTCCCGTAACGTGTAGTTCTTCACGTACACGGGAAGAGTTAATAGACTGTTTTTGTTCTTCCCGTGGTCTTTACACGTTCAACCGTGTGACTGATACGCCAAGATGATACGGGAAGACGGAACAATGAGCTTCAAGCATTCTCTGCATGTATACGCGTAGTTCTTCCCGCGTACGAGAAGAAGTAGCTGTTCCAGTGTGCACGAAGAACTACACGTTACGGGAAGAGAATGATTCAAGCTTATTGGTCCGTCTTCCCGTATCAGCGTTTCCACGGTCGAACGTGTAAAGATGACGGGAAGTACAAAAACTGTCTAATTCTTCTTGTACACGGGAAGAACCTACATGTATACGTGTAGAGAACGCTTGAAGCTTACTGGCCCGTCTTCCCGTATCATCTTGGCGTATCAGTCCCACGGTTGAACGTGTAAACATCACGGGAAGAACAAAAACAGTCTATTATCCCAAACGGGGATAGACATAAAGATCGGACGCTCTAGTCTGCTCGGGCACCCTGGCCCCCTACAATTCTTTATCCACATACTTCCAGAATAATAAGAACCTTCTTAACACCATTTCAACTAAAACGACTGCTTGGCAAAGATGTCTCCACCACTCTTCAACCTCCCACTTCTTGAAGTGCGTCTTAACGCCTTTATTGTTGCCCAATTCAACTAATTTTCTTTAAACCCTATCAGTTATCACTAAAAACTATACTAGGCCCATTAGGCGTTACTCTCAAAAAAGTTGTGAACATATGGAATATGGGATCAGCCATTCGCAGGTTCCTTTGGTGGTAGGGAGCTACTTTTTATCCCAGGCTAGATTTCAATCGGACGTGAACCACATCGAGGAAACCTAATGTCTTAGAACATACGGCCTTCACAGCTTGCTTTTCAAACCCGACAGGGAGCTACAGGGGAACTGCATGATCATAAAACGGGTTATTGTTATAACGTGACGAATTATGAAATATGTGATATTAGATGAAATTAGCAACCACCACCTCTAACGGTATTTGCCCTCAGTACAGTTAGCGAGTCTGAGAAAGCAAAGGAAGCACAAGAGGAAACCCATCAACCTCTACGTTTGCCGTTAGTTTTAAACCTGTTCCGAGAAGCAGGAGGAAAAATAAATCAATGAAATAACCATGAGTGCATATTCCTCCGATGGACTTGTAGCGAGGGGAGGCGATATAACCGAGCCCAAGGACAGTGCTGCTTCTTGAAGTGAAGGTTTGATGAGTGAACAGGTGGGAAAGACAGAAATCTTTCTTTGCTGGACCACGAGAGAACTCCTAGAAATTTATTACGGCAAATGGTAAGCTGTGATGATAAAATTAGAGTCCTCGGGTCTGATTGCTTTTATAGCCCAACTCCAACATTAACAGACCACACAACGTTAGTTTGAAGTGCACTATGAGTTTAACAGGTATGGCTAATTAATATTTATACCAAATGAAAAAACTGTGATCATGATGACAAGGGGAATCAACCTGTTAGAATTTCTAGCTTTGGATACTCCTGAAAATGCTTTCGAGTTAATAAAATATTAAAAATCACTCATTTAAAAAAACTAAAAGCACCGTCATCAGAAAAACCTTTGTTAAAATGAAATGTTTCTCTTAGCCCCCAAAACGTAAATTAGTTTCATTTCAATAATAAAAATACTTCTATGGGCCTGACCACAAGTGATGAGAGTACAATGACTGGTTGCCGTTAGTTGATAACAGTTACTCACATAATGGGCCTACTTTCAAAAATACTACGTAACTGAATTACTAGCAGACACTTCGAAAATGCTGTAAGGTGGAAGGCATGTCGGGAGAGGTGGGTACGTCGAACTGGGACAAATTTGGTGTACAATGATAAGTATACCATGTTTTTGCAACATGAGGCAGTGGGCCAAAGATGATAGTACTGCCCAAATGTTCAACGGGAACGAGAAATACTCGGAGAGATACTAAATATGAGATATATAGAGAAATATTCGGCCAAATTTTATCGCAGAGGCCTATTGAGAATTTAAGAAGTTTTCATTATCTACATTACTCACAACCATAACAATCGAATTCCCCCAATGAATACTTTGATAACATCACTATAAACCCTAAATATTGCAGACGATCGCATAAACAAAAGCTTTTTCAAGCTGCCATGAAGGAATGAAGAGTAAGGAGTGGTCACTTCTGTGGCATATTCCTAAGTAGTTAATAAAACCAACTAAAGAGGTGCTAATTTAAACCAAAAACGTCTGCCATGTTGGGTGGGGAGTATAGATTCATTACTTACTGTAACATGGACTTATAGAAGAGAGATGTCGCAACCAAAAATTGACAATCGGGAGAGAGAACGTAAACGCAAGTGTTAGTTCGAGACGTAAGTTCTAGCGTTTTGACTTGCGGTGTCCAACACCACGTAACTATTGGAAAGATACGTGTCGCGCTTCTCAAAGCTACGTACTACGTAACTCGATAAGTAAACTTCTTCGCAGATAACCAAATTCCATCTCCATGGCTACGCTATCGCGTCACCCCGAATTCTGTAGAACGACAGGAGGAGCCGGCCTCGGGAAGGTTTTCCGCCGTTTGCGTTCTCTTTAGGTACATTTGGAAGCTTGAACTTCATGTGGTTCGTGTACCTATTCATCTTGAGCACTGCCATCAGAAAGCCATGAGCGTGAGTGCCTTGTAATTAGCAAGGTCTCACCGAGCCGTGCGTATGGTTTTACAGTAAAAGGACACGACTGCTCTTCTACAAATTGCTCGAAACTCATACAAAACTTCAAAATGGAATAATTACTATTACGATACTATTATGTTGATTATGTTACGAGCTAGTATGAGAATAAAGAGGTTAACTTGACAAATTATATATCATTCACAAATTATTACGTTAACGTCACTTCAAAATATGTCCGGAGTTACGTGAACCCGTAACTTTCTCATGGAACTCACATTGGATAGTTAGCATCCGAATTTGTCACCCTAGAACAGAGTTATGTTTTTCGGAAAATGGTTGCAACAACTCTCTAGAATCAGTTTGTAAGAACTTGGGCAATCCCTGAAAATTTCACTAAAATTGGCCTAGTAGTTCGGAGTTTTACCTGTGAACAATTTCAGGTTTGCTCATGCGCAATGGCTATTAATAAATGATCCAATCACAACGAAATTCATAGGCAATGTTGCAGCCACCCCAACTACCCTCCAATTTTGAGCGAAATCGGTCCGTTAGGAAATGAGAAACCGTTTTCATGATATTCAAGTCTGCGCATGCGAAGTGGTTATTACTGATCCAATTGCAGTGAAATTCATAGGAAATCATCTTGGCGTCAGACCCCAACTACCCACCGATATTTGAGCTAAATCGGTTCATTAGGAACTGGGAAATCGTTGTTTCACGAAATTCACGTTTAAGCATTCGCACACTCAGAGAGTTTTTGCAGCACCCTCACACTGACAAGAAATGGAAAACGGCGGATAGGGCGACCGAAGTCAGATTCTAACCTTTTCCGGTTCAGTTTTTGTTCAGCTTTGGCATCTACCGGCTGGTGAAGTCACGCTAACGTTATGTTAACCTCTCTTTCATCCACTTTACTCTGTGGTGCATACAAATCTGTGTCCACACATGGCGTCAAGTCTGTATTAACATAGAAAGATGCAAAGAAGCAGCTGTGAATACGACGCTCGACATTTATTTTCCAAGGAAAACATAAGAAGGTAGGTAGGGTTATACAGATGTAAGGTTAAATTACGTTTCGTCATCTCAACACAACGAAAGCTGACACCGTGAGATCCCAGTATTTTTCGTCGACACGGTTCGTCAAACTTTTCGGTGTCTTAAGTGCGCATGCAGAGCACTGTTTTCATTTCGTTTGTTTCGGCGTGATGGTGCTGCAAAAACTCTCTAACGTCCGACGGCGACGAAATTCAAAGACCGTCTCGGGGCTAACCCGCATAATCCCCGAAAATTTCATCAAAATCTGACCACAATTTTGTATAGTTTTGCTCGGGAGTTACAAGGAGTTGACCACAGACAGACACGAAACCAAAACTGTTCAGAAAGCTTTGATTTTGGAGGACAAGTTTTTTTTTCACTTCTTGCACGAATATAAGGCTTGCTTACCATTAAGAAGCTTATAAGATGCATGTCACTCACCTCCAGAAGGTTTCTTACGTCCCACTTCTCGCGAACCATGTTATAATGGTTTTCACCTCCACGCACCCTTGTAGGCTCTGAATGAACAACAATTTTCTTAATGACAAATCCCATTCCTTTGAAGCCTTCGCTTTCAGCACGATCTTGCCAAATGGTGTCATTGTAAATTTTATGGACCCTATCAATGAGACTTATCTGAAATGAAAAAAGTGACCAGTGATGTGTATAATATAGGCAATGCGGATGTGTGTAAATGATCGTATTACAGCATTTCCCCATCTAATTCAACCTTTTTCACAGAGTACAAATTTTTTTCACATTGAATACAACTTTATTCACATTGAATACAACTTTTTTCACATTGAATACAACTTTCTCCTTTTTCAGTACAACCTTTTTCCCATTCAATTCAACTTTGAACTTTTCAACTTTTCAATGGATGAATAGCGCTGACATTATCCAGCAGAGAAGGCAGCTGCTGCTGATTTCAATCAATCGATATTCCTACTGTCGTGATCCTCCCAGAACATCAACTCTTGTATGTTAAGATTGTTCAAGTAATAAACGCAACGGGTGAGGAGGCGTACGTGACCACAGGCGCAGAGACCTGAAAGCTCCACCAGTCCTCCTGGACTGGGGGCGAGTGGACAGGTGACTATAAAAACTCGCCGTCTGCGCCTGTCACCTCATTCTACACTCTCCTTAAGTCGCCGACTTATCTCTCTCTCTCCTCTCATGCCTCCTTACCTTTTCTCACAGAAGATCCCAGATTGGTGGAACCCGCATTGATGATAACCAGCCTTGAGTGGTAACCACTGGGCATACTCCCTCAACCGTCTTTAGTGGTGGTAACCCCCTGACTTCGGTTAAAGGTGTAACCTTTTAGACGCTAGATCCAGCAACCTTCTCCTCCTTCAAATTCACTCACCTCACCTCGCCTCTGAACCTAGCCACCACACCTACGAACCGCAAAAACTTAATTTTTATTGACGAAAGCGGATTTAACCTGCATCTAAGGCGCTCTCAAGCTAGGAGGAACAAGAACTATTGTAACCGTCCCCACAGCCCGAGGACGGAACACCTCACTCATAGTGGCAATGAACAGCAATGGTATTGTCCACTCTAAAATCGTTACCCACGGAACTACCACGGCTGGCATTTTTGTCGAGTTTAAGGGAACTCTAAACTAAGGTTCGTGATGACGAGGGAGTAATCGTAATATTTGGACAATGCTAGAATTCATCAGTCAGATGTTGTCCAGGAGTACACGGCTTTCACAGCTATGATCATGAAATGTCTACCGCCTTATTCACCTATGTTGAATTGTGTGGTAAAGCACGGCAAGGCGAATACTCAGCCGTCCAGAGGATCATCACCTTCCTGAAGTTATCACAAGGAGTTTGGCATCCGTCACCCCCCAAGATTGTGGAAACTACGTAACAGATATGTTTGCTGCGCTACTAGCTGCAGCCGTTGGTCAACCTCTGCACAGAGTTCTTGAATTTCGTCAAAGATTTTGATTGTTTATTACATTTGAATGTTGAAGGTTTATTGGATATTTAATTTGAATATTTATTAGTTCTCTTCGTCATTGAATTTTTTAACATTATATTTATACTTGAAAACTACCTACTAATTTACCTATAATCTACTAATTTATACCTATAATTCGTTGATTTATATTACAGTAGAAGTCACTTAGTAGAAAGGCGGTTAAAGGAATAAGTAGGATATAAAGATAGAAACAGCCAGGTCCCGATCGGCTGTATGTAAGCACACATGGAATTGGCCTGTTATAGTGATCAAAAGGACGGTTATAGTGATCAGTTTTTGAGGTTCTGGGTGTCAAAAGTAGGCAAAATAGGTAAAAATGGCTGAAATCTATCAAAATTTGTATATATTCATCAGAAGTAGTACCTACTGAATGATGATCCGAAACAGAAGATAACTAACTACCTACCTAAAGGTTTTAATAGATTTCCTCAACAAAAAAATTAATCAAAATTAGGTCAATTCTGGGGGGTCACAATTCGCTATTATCAGTAAAAATGGCTAAAATCACCAAAAAGTATATTATACAGTAGAAGTTGCTTATAGAGATTGGTCGCGTATTTATAGTGATTGTTTCCAGTCGGTCCCAATTCGATCACTATAAGCGACTTCTACTGTATATAATATACCTACTGACTCGCGAATTTGTCAAAATTACCGAAGTTCAATTGAATGTGAAATAGGTTGTACTGAAAGGGAAAAAAGTTGTATTCATGTGAAAAAAGTTGTATTCAATGTGAAAAACGCTGCAAATCCCTGCATAACGGTTTATTATTTTGTACAGAATACCCTTCTGTTACAGATCACAGCTCTCTGTATAGATAACCCTTCTATATATTATAATATGTACTATTCTACACATATTATGTAGATCGCAGATCCTATGTAGGTTAGTACATAACCCCATAGGTACTCGTTATTAGGTAGGTACCTAACTAAATCACGAGTTGAATGTTGCTAAAATAATTCTGTCGCTGACAAACAGTAACTAAAATGGCAAAAAGAAACGCAAATAATGAAGTTCTGAACGGAAATTGTTGATGTGGAGTGGAAAAAGTTGCAAACGTACCTACCAACAAACTCCAGCCCCTTCTACGTAGATGGTATAATGAACCGTTGTGTAATGTTACCACTGTGTAATAATTTACCCATCAATAATACTTTAACGTATGTTCAAGTTTCACTACTTATCAACAAACTCCAAAAGAGCCATAATTTTTCAAAAAAAATATAATATCACAGAACAATCAACTCGACTTCATACTCCGTGATTATAATCATGTGCTCCCTAGCAATGATGATCTCGGGCCAATTCCCGATTGTTAGCGCGTCCCTAGTAATGATATTTGGGCTGAATTTATACAATTTCATTCACCATCCTGTTGAAAATGCCTGTCGGTGCGAACTTCTGGGCACTACTGTGAACGAATGGCTGGACGTAAAATACTCCTGGTGATCTTAAAAAAACTCCCAAGTTCGAGAACTATTTAAAACCGTAAAAAAATCGAGAAAACGGCGTCCTGGAGACTTCAACCCCTATTTTTCACCCCTTAGGATTGATTAACATTAACGCCGAGCTCCGAGGACCAACTAGACCTAGACCCCAAATGGGACCTATAAACCGAATTTCGTCAATTTTGGTACATGGTAATTTTGGTGGTTTTTTAATTGCATTTTCGGATTCTACATACCTTGAACGGAAACCATCAAATTTTGAGAGGGGGTTAAAAAAAATGTTTCATGCTCGATTCCAAAGGTTCATTTTTGAAAATAATAAACCGAAAGGTTGAATTAGATGGGAAGATGCTATATACTGACTGACAGAATGTTCAACCCACCAGATAATTAATGGTAATTTTTGTGTTGCTGTTTCCCATTTCTTGGTAGAAACGATAATCAGCAACAAGTAGTAAAGGGCAGCGGGTTTTTGTGGGCGTGTACTCGTACTGATCTGCTTGACGCTTGGCACGAGCCCTCGGACCATCTTCAGCTTCGGAGTACTGCTCATCATCGAGCTCATCCTCTTGGTCGTCTTCCAAATCTGGGGAAAAGTAGTTCCAGACAAGGCAGTTGAAGCGATACAGTAGGAGGAAGTAATAGAGAGTTCCTAGGAGATACCGTAGCTCAGATGCGTCATCCGTACGTCTCAGAAGTGTTCTGCGCATGCGCCAAATGGTTGACGTATCATACGGTTGACGTATTTGGCCGCATACGTCCGTCACCCTCTCGATCCCGTGAAACGTTACGATTAGACAGTGTGTAAAAGTAACCTGACATGTTGAAAACCGTACAAATCAGTCCGTTTTCAAGCCGTTTCTGCTCAGGACAATCAAGAGGAAAGAGAAATCGGATTTTTAAACCCACAGAATCGGATTTTTGTTGGAGAGTGAGGGTGAAGAATTGATTAAACTTTCTTGGTTTGACCAAATTTGGAACTTTCTTCATGAACTTTTCTGATAATCCTAATTCAAGTTATGCCCAGTTTTCGTGTTTTGTACTGGTGTACTATAAAACATTTCTGTACCTACTGTTTTCTTAACCTTTACTTACTGTACCTACCTACTGTTTTCTTAACCTTTACTTACTGTTCATTGTTTTCTTAACCTGAAAAATTAAATGGTTTCAAATGCTTAAGCTTTTTTAGTTTATACCTACTTTTCCCTCATAAAACCTAGTTTCACAAATTTGACATGCGGGGTGGGTCTCTGTCCTATATGTCAGTAATATAAATAAATAAAGTAGGTACATAATTTATAGCTGGTTTTGCAGTCGCACACACATTCGTACCAGTTGCAAAAGAATCCAAATACCTATTGCAGAAGCAAACCAACTTCATACAACTTTAATTTTGCAATAAGTAATTTGACACTCTTCAAATTTAACATGTTGCCTGACTTCAGATTTAACAGAGCTGGTGCATAGTGGTTTCATTCTACAGTAGGGCCCCGGTTATCCGAGCCCCGACTAACCGAGTTCCGGTTTAACCGAGGCGCAAAAAAAAATATTTAAGACGGCGCGTATGGATGCCGGGCGCCCGGCGACAGTGTTTGTACTCTGTACAGTACCGTACATATGTAATAGTAATATGTTAATTCAATTTTACGTCTTTATTTATTACTGTATCAACCCCAAAATGTCTTTGTAACGCCCGTAACACAGACCAGCGGCCCAAAACGCACACGCTATCATTGATTTCAATGGCGGCACGGGACGCTCTCGTTCGCCGCTCTGTCTGCCTGTGTTATCCGAGTTTCTGGTTATCCGAGGGTCCTCTGGTCCACATTAGCTCGGATGATCGGGGCTCTACTGTAGTTTGTGTGTAGCTCTTTTGTCTTACGAGATGGAAGGGGGTAGAATTTTCGCGGTACTTCAACAAGATACCGACTATCGTGCTCAGTTGTCTCGTAACCCATGGCAACGGGTTAGCATCCATGTTGTTCGCCCTAACAGCGGATGCGGTACTGATAGGACCGTATCTCCTAGGAACTCTCTAATAACTGATAAATCACCACGAACAAGAATGTCAGGTATGTGAAGTTACATTCCTAAAAACTTACGAGCCCCTTCCTTGACGTACGCGCATGGACTGGTCTTGGTTCCATGCCAGCTGAGTTTTACGTCCGATGCTTTGTACATGATCATAGTTTCGTTCCCTAGTTCTGGGAGGTGCCTCCAAGATGGCTGATCACAGCAAATCACAGAGCAATAAACAAACAAAATCACCCACTAATTCAACACTATAAAAAGTAAATTCATAAATCCACAAGTAGTTCGGAATAAAAACCTCAACATGGTAAGTTTCATCTGGAAGCTGTATAGAAGCAGTCATGATCCCGTCGTTATCCAAATGGACGCTGGCATGGGATGATTTCTCTCCGAACAATCTTCCTTCGTAGAAATTCTCATGATCTATGAAAAATCGGATCAAATGGATTAGTCGTATATAATGGAGCCAAACAACTCTTGGAGTCGTATATAATGGAGAAAGAAACTCTTGGAAACCTCCCATAAACGATTATAAAGACTTGAAAGATTCACACGCGTCCGCTGCACGCTGCACCGTGTCCAGTGTGGACAGCAGTCCGTTCAACACCCCTTTTGACGCTACAGAAACCCTCTATTTTCGGGTTAGCTCTACGAGAGCAAAAAATGCTGCAAAGTCTTGTTACTGGGTTTATTATTCTACTGGACATACCTACAGAAATTCTGGCTGTTCATTTACTGTTTCTTTCATGTGCAATAATTGTAACAACTATTTCTGATGGTTTCCACCATCTTGGCCCCCAAAAACACGAATTAGGCCACTATTTTTAAAAATTATCTTTGATGACTGATAGTACCATTTAATTGTCTTGATTCACCTATTAATACTATTTCTAGTGTTATTACACAAATTTATGGTGATTTCAGACGATTTCCCAGGTTTTTGACTCATAAAAAATGAATTTTGGGAGCTGAACCTTCGTTACAACCTCAATTCTTCACTCTTTGGTCAAAATCGACTTCATACTCGGTCTTCTCGCACTAAAAAACATGGAAAACGATCCCTCACAAACTCATGCTCACCAAAACATCCACCAAAAAAAACCTCGCAAACCTTATTTTTACAATACCCATTACACCCCTGGGTGTATTTCGATCGGGCTGCCGAGCTTCGGAGCACAACTAGGGCCCGAAAAATGGAGTCTGTGTACAAAATTACGATGATTTTAGACCAACATTTACGATAAACTTAATGCTGAAACTTTCATAGAACCTCAACAATTCTTGGCTCGTTGAACAAAATCGACTTCATAACTCCTCACAACTCATGATTCTAAAACACAAAAAAAACCTATCTATATAAATTTACAGGTGATTTTCGTGGTGTCTGTCTGTCTGTTTGTCCTTCAATCACGCTAAACGGCTCAATGGATCGAACCCATCTCGCGTATTTGAATGTTTCTATGACCAGGGAAGGACATAAGGAGGTTTACTTCCCGATCCGATGGATAGGGGTGGGGGTTTACGATCCTCACGCAAAAACGGCTGAATGGATCAAAGCCATCTCCCGTATTCAGATGGCTGGTTCCTACCTATCTATGATAATTACCTTTTTGTCTTTAACATTATAACAGTTTCTAAAGGGACATGTAAGAGATATAATCTGTAAAGCGAGAGGTAACAAAGTCAGATGGACCCACCCCGAGTTCTACCCGTCAGCGACGGGCAACACAGCTAGTTTTAACACTCATTTTACATCCTTAACACTCATCATCCATAACTACTTCCTTTTCCGTCTAAAAAATTCGTCCTTGCGCACAGATGCTCCATTTGGGCCCTAGTTGTCTCCCGAAACTTTGCAGCCCGATAGGAATCTACCCAAGGGTGTTTGGGTCAAAGATTTGTGTAAAAATAGTTTTTTTTTTGTGTTTTAGTAACATGAGCTTGTGAGATATCGTTTTCCATGTTTTTTAGGACGAGGAGACCGAATATGAAGTCGATTTTGACCAAAGAGTGGAAAATTGAGGTTCTAACGAAGTTTCAGCCTTGTTTACGTTAAATTTTGGTCTAGTCGTTCTTCCTCACATACCTAGCTTTGGCCCAAATTTTGGAACACATTTGGGTCCTAACTTGCTCCGTAGCTCGGCCACCCGATCGGTATACACCCATTGGTGTTGTGAGGGTGGGGAGGGGGGGAGGTATGGGTGTAACAACAGGGTTATTCGACGTTTTTTGATGTTTTAGTGAACATGAGCTTGTGAGGTATCGTTTTCCATGTTTTTTAGGGAGAGAATATAGATTATGAAGTTGATTGTGACCAACGAGCGAAGAATTATGGTTCTAACGAAGGTTCAGCTCCCAGAATTCATTTTTTATGGGTCAAAAACCTGGGAAATTGTCTGAAATCTCCATAAATTTGTATAATGATACTAGACAACAGGTGAATCGAGACAGTTAAATTTCACTGCCAATGATAATTTGTTTAAAAAAATAGGAGCCTAATTCGTGTTGTTGAGAAACAGTAAATGAACAGCCAACATTTCTGTAGGTATGTCCAATGAATAATAACAAGGACTTTGTGACAAGGACTTTGCAGCGTTTTTGAATCTACGCACCTTGAACGTAAAAAATTGAAAGTAAAAGAAAAATTTTGAGGGGGTGCTATAATATTTTTGTTTGCTGAGCAAATACATAGGCGTATTATTCACAGAATAATAAACCAAAAACGATTAAACTAAGTAATTATGAAATACTGAAGCAAGGTTAGCGTTGCAACAGAGTAATTACTGAGTCGATATGTTCCAGCCGCCAGAACTGGTTTTAAAACGTCTCAAAACCAGAACTTGAGTTTTTCTGAAGAGTTTTAGAAATGAGTTTTAGATCAGATCGAAAACTTATCAGTTGGAACACCTTAAAAATTCGCCAAACAACTGTGATTGACTTTAGGGTCAAAAGATAGCTGAGTAGGTACCACAGATAGCAAAGATCCCTTTAACGTGAAGTTTGGAGGGAAATGAGATTTCGGGAAGGTTTCAGCGGGGTTATCTTCAGTTCTGTAGGAAAACCCCATCCCTGATCGTGCGCGAAAAGGTGCAAACCTTAGAGAACTCAGTTCCCCGACCTGACGCGGTCAGAAAACTCTACCGATAAAATCTGTAACAGTGAACAGTTTCAACGATCGATGTGGTTGGAACACAGTTTTTATGCACTGTGGGTTATGTGCAGAACTCATTACAAAACTCGCGTCAGCTGGAACAAAGCTATTGAGTACCACTGAATAACAGAAGGTAACAGAACTTCATTCTCAAAAGGTGACAATGGGGTTACCGACAGAGTTGTGAATTGTTACCTGCCCGAGGGTTACGTTTTAGCATTTTTCTTGCAGAAACTGGTGTCGAGAATAAAATTAAAACTTTTTTTAAATTGTATAACTTGAGTGCCACAATAGCTGAACAGTTTTGCTTATGCTACCTTTACAGTAGTCTAGCGCCTAATTTACATGGTACATAATCGTACAACCGCAGTGGATGTCCAAAACCAGTTCTATGTTAAATAATATATAACGGTCCTATGAACTAACATTTGTACACAAGATCACAAAGCCGCTACTCTTGAACACCTAATATCAGGATCAGGGATGGAGTAGTTATGAAGAAATGACGGAGCCATGTAGTCTCTTCCGCTTTAACCTTCTGTTTGGTGGTGGTAGATTTGAGCTTCCCGGTTTGCAAGCAATTTCGGGGTTTTCATGTCCAACCATAACTCTTGTCGAGGAACCGTACATTTCTTGAACAGTATCACAGACTGTGAGTACCTACGTTCAAACCATTATGCAGCATGCTATATACCATGGTTCACTAGTAATGAGGTGGAGGACCCGATTTTGTGTCACTTGTACTCTATTTATGTGAGATGTAGCTGCAGTACCCCAGAGACCACAACAGTAGTACCAAACTGGACGTCTTAGACATAGATAAATAAGTCTCTTGCTGGAAAGTGATAAGGGAGAGCATTCGTGGAGTAGCGGTTTCAGTTGTTGAATTCGTTGTTGGATTCTTCCAACCAGGCGGTTTATATGGGCTGCCCATGTCAGGTGATGGTCCAGGTATAGACCTAAATATCGGACTGTGTTGCCAATTGGAATAACCTGGTCGTTATAATACGGTGTGAGTAGTTTTGACGTTTCAGGGTGAATGGCACGACAGCAGATTTGTTTGCAATCAATTTAACCCTCCACTTATCACTCGATACGTGGACTTCTTGAAGGCTGACCTGCAGTGACTGTGGGCTTCTTCAAATGTTTCTTCCGCTTAGATAGCTGTTGTTGACTGGTTGTAAAACTCCTGTCCTAAATATCTCAGTGAACTTAATACTGCTCCGCCAGGATGCGCACTATGCTATGGGTGGGGGGAGCTCATCTTGAGAAAATGCTGAAAAAAATTCAGTTCTTCCACTTCACGTTTGGAAGTAAGAAAACGCAGGAAAAAATGTGTAAAAACTGCTGGTGTGCAGTAGCGGTGCGTGGGCTCTGAAAACGGTGGGGCAACAAACCAGAACACAAAAACCAACAGATATGTCTACAAAATACCCCAAGGCAACAACACCCTTCCCTTATTTACAAACATACATGACAGGACAAAACGCATGTAGTACCACAAATACAAATCTGTCATCGGAACCGGATCAAACGTAAAACGCATGAAATTTGACGCCAAAAATTGAAACTGACAACAGACTAAACAGACAAATAATCACAGAAAAAAGAAGATGACTCAACAAAGCAACTGAATGTGATTCACGGGACAACAAAAACAAATTGGAAGAGGAAGAAGCATCTCGTATCCAGACAACAAATTGAATCGAAGGGAGCGAATCGATTGTGAAAACGAATGATTTTGGGGTGGAAATCAGATTCTGGGGACAGGGCGCGAAGTGGGCATGGTGAACAACATTTTTACTCGACTGAGCATGCACGGACAAGCCACTTTTTTCAGTTGCCATGGGAACACTAGGTCCCAGGAACTACCTGCCAGTTTCAGGAGCCTATGTTTCGATTTCGATTGCAAGACATCGATTACTGTCACTTTATTCCAATAACATGCGTGGTCTATGGAGCTAACATGAAGGAACCACCGTGGATGCTCTGCTAGAATATTGTGAATATCCATAGCCAGAGAAATCTGGCGAGTTGCTGTTGAACTTGATGAAAAATGTTAGGTACAGTGTATGGAGGGAAATTCAAATGCCAGCTGAACAATGGTTGGAGTTTTTTTATTTTACTCTTAGTGTTTTGGGTGCCGGGGCAGTGGCCCAAGTGGCCTTATGGACGCAACGCTCCTGCTGGTGTGATATGGAAACTCGTAGCTAGCGCAAATATTTGTCCACAGGACCTGCATACTGTATGGAACAGATCGGAGTTTAGGGTTTTCAGTTTAGGGTTACAGCGATTGTAAAGGTGCCCACGCACGTGCAGGATTTCCTCAAGGTTTGGACTGAACAGTCCAGGCCTTGAGGATTTCTTTCACATGAGTGTCATGGCCTCAATGCCACCGAACGGCCTGTACAGGCCAAAATGGAAGAATCGAAAAACCATTCCGACGGCCTCTGAGGCCGGGACTGTACAGGCCGCTCCCTCACGTGTGTGCCGTTTCCTTCAGTCTGCTTGGAGTTTTTGAAGTGTTTGCGCGTTGGTCACGTGTTTTTCATGTTTCGACTATGTCGGATCGCGAGAATTTGGAACAGTTTCTCACTATATACGAAAATGAGCCTTGTTTATGGAAAGTGCAGAGTAAAGAATACCATGACAGAACGAAGAGGGAAGCAGCTTATGCTCTATTGCTTTCAACATTGAAAGAAACCGAGCCCAACGCCCTTTTTAATAACCACTGTTTACACCACGTACTTTTGAACACTCTTTTCTTCTTTTTCGAAATGCAATTTTTTGCAATTAAGCAGCTCGTTACTGCGAACAACATATCGTCCTCCATTGCTGTCACGAAATGAACTGAAGGAAAAATTCCTCGCGTGTGTGGGCAAGGACTGTTCAGGCCAAACCCCAAGGCCTAGGCCTTGAGTCCAATCCTCAAGGCTCGGCCTGTACGTGTGTGGCTACCTTAACAAAGTAGGAGTTAACATACCAACGACGACAGGATGTTCCCTTCCGTCACCATCAACAGTGTAGGCTTGAAATTTCGAATGAAGAACGCCTTTTCGAGGAGTCAAAATCAACCGAAAGTCTCTGTAATTTCACGTCAAATAAATTAGTTTGACACAATTAATTGATTTACTTGGTTGAAATTGTACAAATACCCCAACACGGTACCTACCTTCCGTGCGTCCTGAAGTTGACCTCTCTGATTTTATTGAAAGGGTGGCTACTCTCTTTAAGACCTCTTTTAACGATATCATGTTTCAACTCTGAAGCGTGTATGGTTGTGTAATATTTCAAATTCCGGTGAATGGAGTCTGTAATAAAAACAAAAACAGCGAATGGGAAAAAATGAGGGTTTAGAGACATGAAAAGGGGAGAGGGGACTATAATCAGTTACCTCCATTGTTGAAAGAAAAATCACATAGACTAACCTTCAGCACCACATTATGTAGACCTAAAATAATATTCGTGAAAGGAAAACAAAAAAGGGAAAGTCTTCCTTTGTGAACTCCCCAGGCTTTGGTTAGGTAGGTACCAACTGAGGTACCTACTGTTTATGTATATATATTTATATAATCAGATTGAGTGCTTGTGTCTCGATAGGTACTAAAATAAAGAGTTACAAAAACTAGTATGATTCATGGTACAGGGTACCTACGTCAACTATCGCTGACACATCCTACGTGTATATTCAAGCATGAAAATATACTTACATGTGATGTGGAAGCCAGCAAAAACTAGTAAAGTCACACAGATCAAGTGTGCCATACCAAATACTTTACAGGCACGTACCTAACGGCATAAACTAATCAGCAAATAAAATGAGAGAGACGACCCATCGGTTCAATACTTCGAGACCAGTAGGTAGTTATCGGAAGAGATTTCATCAAAGTATATTAACATGTTTATTATCCCTCATTATATTAGCACTTCGTGTTTGTGCACAATTTACCTAGTACACTTCAACACAGATTACAAAAAATAACACAAACGCCTAGGTACACTAATTTACAACTCAGCAACTTCTCAGATCCAACTTATTGACAAACAGATAAGAGACTGATAAGGTGGTGGTGGTGGTTCTCAGCTTCGTTGTCCTCCTTTGGATGTCGGACATAGGAGTTGACTGATAAGGAAAGTGAGTCATTTCTTATTCTTTTTCTTCATTGTTACTTTGACCGAGCTGCCGCCATGATTCATCGTAAATGTTGTTGTTGGTCGTTTTGAATTGAGATCGTAACCTATTTTGCTTTTGTGCGAGACATGCGAAGTTAAATTTTATAAATCGGGAAGATTTACTGGTGACTTCACTGTTCTGGGTTGCCTCAGGTTGACAGAGCGGGGATGCTGCATAGTATCCACGAGGTAGAGAAGCCTGTTCGAGAGCTCACACAGTGTTCCAGAAGCCCGTTTACCATCAATGCAGTGAACAAAAGAAAAAACTAACAATAAGAGTACTTACTAAGAAATGTTGAAAAATTTATCAAACTCATGAAATTAAATACCTGGGTTTAGTTATTAATGAGAAACTTGATTGGAAAAATCATGTAGAAAATCTGAAGAAAGAGCATCTCTATAAGAAAGTTTTATGCTTTGAAGAAAAAAAAGTGCCCTGTAAGCGAATTGAAAACCACGTATTTTGCACTGGTCCAGTCTCGAATACAATACGGAATAGAATGCTGTGGAGCAAATACACTAAAACAATTTACATGCAGCAGCAAAGATTTGAAAGAAATTTATTAGATTAATGTTTGGGAAAAATAGAAGAACCCCCTATTTAAGAAAATACAAATAACGCCACTTAAAAAACAACTGCACTTAAAATATATCTCAAAAATTTTTAAATAAAATAAACAGGAAAACAGAACAAAGAATATAATGCTTACTACCGCAGGCAAACATAGAAACATTTAGGAAATCGTTTGTTTATTGCCCTCACGCCTCTAACATTTGCTACCACACAAAATAAGAAATTACAAATAAAAACTACAGGAAAACTCTTAGCGAATATGCATACATAACGCTATGAAACTAATTTTATTTAGAGTTGAAATTTGGGGGGTAGGTGCGGGTTGGGTCACAGATGGTCCCATACGAAAACCATTGAAAAAGTACTGTAACTATCTTCTGTGCATGCGCAAACGTGAAATACTTGAAACGCCCACAACTACCTTGATGTCGTTGAAATGAGTTCAAACTTGGAGGGTCGATCAGAAATAATACTTTGGTAGTTCCATATGAATTTCATTGGAATCGTACTGTAACTTTCGTCTGTGCATGCGCGAACACGAAATGCCGCCCATTTCCTTGTATTGCTTCTAGCTATCTACACGAAAAATAATCGTAGAGCCCAATTTTGAGGGTAGGTGCGGGTTGGGCCATACCAAAACCAGTGAAAAGTACCAACCTGCTATGACTATCTTCTGTGCATGCGCAAACGTGAAATACCTACTTGAAACGCCCATAACTAGGTACCTTAAATGCTGTTGAAATGAGTTCAAACTTGGAGGGTCAATCAAGAATATGACAGTTCCGTACGAATTTCATTGGAATCGTACTGTAAAGTTCCATAAGAATATCATTGGAATCGTACTGTAACTTTTGTCTGTGCATGCGTGAACATGAAATGTTGACCGTTAACTTGTAACGCTTCTAACTACGCGAAAAATAGTCGTAAAGAGCTGAGCCTACTCAACTAATTCTGTTAGTCCATGTGACCTGTCGTTTAGAAGGTCATTAACCCATGCATGGAAACCTGTTAACGAAATTATAACCACCATTACCATTTCAACAATTACCATTACTATTTACGTTTACAAGTTTACAGAGTGCAAACCGTATTGTTCAGATATCCGAAACACATTGTGTATATATAAAGACAATCCGTTAGTAATATTCAACATCAAGTTTCCACAACTGTAGGTGCTTGAATCGTATTCCAATACTTCCCCTCGAGTCGACGGGTCTACGTTGCAACACATAAGCCTTGGAGAAATGTTCATGTTTGTCTCAGTGCTTTCATCAAAACGTCTGCCGGCATATCAGAGGTTGTATTCAAATTTGACAGTGATGTCTTCCACGGAATTCCTGACGAAGCGATGCCTCACATCAATATGTTTGGCCCTGGAATGGTGGTTTGAACTCTTGACCAATTGTTGAGCCCCTTGGTTGAATAGCAATGCGTGCTAAGTAGGTCGTGATATTCCCAGTTGTTTAAAAACTGCCAAAGACCAGCCTCTTTTGTCGCTTCACCGAGAGCCAAATACTCAGCCTCGACACTTGACAAGGCAACTGTATGCTGCTTCCGGGCACCCCAATGATTGCCACTCCGGCAAGTGAAAAGAAGAACCCACAGTATGAGAGTCTATCTTCACTACAGTTGGCCCAGTCAGCGTCGGTGTATCCTTGCAGTGGTTTCCCGTCTTCTTGAATAGGATCCCATGGTCGGCTGTCCCCTTCAAGTACCTCAGGACCCGTTTTGCAGCAACCCGGTGCTTGCTGGTGTAACATGATGAATTGGCTCAACCAGTTGACTACGCAGCTGATATCTGGTCGTGTTGACACAGCAAGGTAAATGAGTGAACCTATGAGGTTCTGATACAGGTATTTCCTCAATTCACTTTCGTTGATGGACTCCAGCTTTATAAGTTTCAGACCCACTTCAATGGGCCTTCGCTGGTCTTGAGTTTTCCATGTCGTGGACATCGTATTCCAATACCTGTCCACTGAATGAACCAACCCAACTATTCTATACCTTCATGTGATTCAAGCAAGGAAGCGGAACTACCGACTCGAATTGGCAGCTGTTTTTACAACGGCTTTTTATTTCAAATGTTCAGTATTGACCAACAAAAATCACCTTTCACAAAACATCCCAAAACAAGGTTCTGACCACAGTTTACAGGAGGCTTTGAACTCCAAATAGGATTACGTCGAGCAGAAGACTAAAAAAAAAAAATTATTTTTTATTGTTTATTATTCAAAGAAAACGGCGATTCCTCAGTAAGCGTAATATAAAACTGTCATAATTTATGTTCATTCATTTGTTGAGACGATGAAATCACTCTTAGGACGAGCCTCAGGGACAGCCCCCGGTTTGGAATGGGCTCTTCTGTTGGCTTCCCTGGGGAGAAAATAAAGGAAGAATTAAAGAGGAGGTAGGTAACATTGATCACAACTACACTTCCACCAATATCAACAAGATAATAAACTATCAGCCGTGGTGATAAGTGGTACTTAATCATCATTCAATTCCAAGGATTAAAATACAGACATACTAGTAATAATGATAAACCGATTTCTTCATATTAACATGTTTAATGTTTTAGGGCTGGGGGTCATTCTGTGAATTCCGACACGCAAATATGCAACGTTTTTCATTGGTTACTACACAGTTACTACCTTCTGTTGTAGCAACCATAAAGAATATCGCACTCGAAAGAAACAAGAGTCAATAGCTACGTTTTTCATTGGTTACTACACAGTTACTACCTTCTGTTGTAGCAACCATATGTTGATGGCGAGTTCTATAATAAGTACAGTAAATGCAACATTATACTTGTAGAGTTCAGTGAAATTGTGGCTTTCATTTTTTCTTGACATTAAAAAACTATATCTAATTTCTCCCTTGCGAGGGAAAAACATTAAACATGATTTAATGTTTTTCCCTCTCAAGGGAGAAATTTTTTTTATTGCAGTTTTGGATTCTACATACCTTGAAACGTAAACCATCAAATTTTGAGGGGGGGTAAGAATTTTTTTTTTCATGCTCGATTCCAATGGTTCATTATTGAAAATAATAAACCAAAATTCTTAACCCCCCTCAAAATTTGATGGTTTACGTTTCAAGGTATGTAGAATCCGAAGATGCAATAAAAATATTTCTGTCTGTCCGCCGTACGCCGTACGGGCCACTTTTTTCCCTGTTCTAACAATAGCTTTTACGATACGTTTGAAATTTGTGTCACTGAACTGTAAAGCCAAACTGTGACCGGCACCTAATACATGCCAAAGTTAATATAATGGTAAGTACGTAGCAAGGTTGTTATTATTAGAATCCTTACTTTCTCTTTTCTTTGTAATAGCTTTGTTTAATCTTGTTGGTCATCGTTTGAATATATCTAGGCACATGGCGATGTCTGTTGATACTTCTGATCTCTGGGAATAGTTCAAACTTGTTGATGAGGGCTTCGTTGTATTGGAGGGCCTTCTTTTCACGTGGTCTCAGCTGGAACAAAATGCGTACGGTACATGGCAAATTATCGTTGTATTCGCCGGCCTATATTAGGTATTTGGAGGGTATGAATTCGTCTCACCCTTCCATGCTTCTGAATGAGACTGTGGGGTTTCGAATAGTCCCGCTGTTTTGGTTTATTATTCTGTGAATAACACCTATGTATTCGCTTAGTAAAAAAATTTTATAACACCCCCTCAAAAGTGTTTCTTTTACGTTTCAAAGGGCGTAGAATCCAAAAATGCAATGTCCGTACGCCGTATCATCCATATCTACTTTAATTTAGGACTAAAAAATTCGTTCTTTCGCACACAGGCTCCATTTGGGCCCTAGTTGTGTCCCGAAACTTTGCAGCCCGATCGGAATATACCCAGTGGTGCTACGGGGGTAAAAATGGGGGTTTTTGGTGTTTTAGAAACATGAGCTTGTGAGGTATCGTTTTCCACGTTTTTTAGGAAGAGGAGACCGAATGTGAAGTCGATTTTGACCAACGAGTAGAAAAATGAGGTTCTAACGAAGTTTCAGCTCCCAAAATTCATTTTTATGAGTTAAAAACCTGGGAAATTGTCTGAAATCTTGACAAATTTGTATAATAACCCTAGAAGTAGTATCAATAGGTGAATCAAGACTATTAAACGGCCTATCAATGACAAAGTATTATTTAAAAAACATGAGGCTAATTCGTGTTTTTGGTGCCAAAATTTGTGGAAACAATCGACAGCAGCTATTTCAATTATTGCAAATGAAAGAATCAATAAATTAACAGTCTAATTTATGTAGGTATGTGCAACAGAATAATAAACCCATGTGACAAGGACTTTGCAGCGTTTTTGGATATCCTATGTGGTAAACAATAGTAAACAGAAAGGGCTGCGCTCATGTCTACCGCAGGTCACTGATCCCGAAAAAGGGTACCAAATTTCTTTGAATGGGTTCCACTGTAAATTCGGAAGGAAATGCGTAGGTATTGGGTTCTGAATGGCGAGTCATGACAGTAGCATGGTTGGTTGGATGAAGGGCGACGACGATTCGTCAGAAACTACAGACAGTATTAGTCGGAAAAACCCCGGTAGTTGGATACTCACCACTCCAAGTTTCTCAGATGCCTTAGCTTTCCAAATTCTCAAGTTCATTTCGTCAGACGAATTAATGATGTATTTGTTGTCAGAAGACCACAAAACATCTGTAATCCTTTGCATTCTCTTTGTATGGTAAACGTCTCTCGAGAATTTCTACACACAGAAAGAATCAGTTAGTAAGCCACGTCTCCACATTCAGTGAATCAACAGGGAGATGCTGTTAAACAGGAGGAAGAAATGGAAAGTATAAAGAAGTCTTTACCTTGTTCCTTTGGAATATCCTCAGGGTTCTGTCATAACTTCCAGACACTAGTTCCTGACCAGTAGGAGAGTAATCCAAACATATGACAGCAGAAGTGTGGCCTTTATTAATAGTGACAGCGGAAGCCATGAATCTCATGTCAAACGTGTACAAGCTATAAATAACATAATACGTAACTGGAAAATTCCAAATTTGATGATAAAACCTAAAACTAGAATTGGAATTAATGAAAGCAAAATTAAAAATGAATTTGCAGCATCTCATAACAAGACGTCTTCGATTTATAAACCCATTCATTTCCAAAATTAGAAATGTAAAATGAAGTTCAAATGGTAGCTGCAGCTCTTTTTTATTTTTCATATTGAACCCGATAATAACATTGTGTGTAAGCAACATTGCACATCTGGAGAAATTGCAAAATTGAGTGACTGAATACAGTTCATCAAAGGTGGTAAATATTAAATAATCATACCAAAAGTCCTCATTGGCAACAGTGTAAGTAGTCGACTCCATGGGATTCCACGCAATTTGGTTAGATCTCATAGACAAAGTCAACTGTTTGATTGGCCCGGTTTCTCGTATATCGTAAAAGGTGATCGATCGATCCTGAGAGCTGGTCCCTGCAAAATATCAGAGTACCTAGGCTGTTTACCTTGAACCATGGACGATAGGGAAAGGAAAATTCGCGTCCATACAGGTAGCCTGCAGACTTCGACGGTGGCGCTTTGATTAGGGGATTTGAAAGCTCGCAGGGGAACTGAAATGCGACAGCTGGGCTGATGCTCGAAGTTTCGTACATCACATATTCATCAGCCACTTCGACTAATAATACATTTTTTTCTTACATTTTATTTTAGAGATTCGAGTACAACTAAGCATCTCTAGCAGAGCTCTGATCTGTCCAAATGGGCGACCCTACATGTTACACAGATCCTGGACTATTCAGATGCCCAGCAGAGATTAGTTGTGGCCTAACCGTGATGCCAATTCATGGCCGTCTCGGGGAAGAAGGCTATGATCAGTTTCTTTTGTGCACAACTGGTAACAGTCGGTGGACTTGAACTTCAGAGCAGTGTAGCCAGTGTTGCCAGATGTCAGGATTTTATAGGCATCTACAGATATTGGGATTCTCCAATACCTATGGACATTTTTCCGGATAAATCTGATTTTGTGGGTTTTCATTATTTGTATTATGGCTCATGTTGTATTAGTAAAAGCAGTAGGTAATTGTCATAATCTAAAAGTTGGTGTGTGTGGTTTTCAAGTCTTGATGTAGTTCAATCTTGACGTTCTCACGATTGAATTAATTTCCCCGTAATTAGGGAAAATTCCCTACGACAGTCAACAGTGTATGATAGAGTAGAAAATAGGAAGCAAGGAAAGAGCGAGTCGCTACATACGTTCCTCGTTCCTCGAGGAAGGGACGTCTGTAGCAAACTGCCTGAGAGAGGTAGGAAGGGAAGGAAAGAATATGACAACAAAATGCAAGAGCTCAGGAAAACGGTTAGGTATTCTCTTATTATTTAAAGCCCGTGAAGAAGGAAATGTTGAAATCATGCGAAATTCTGATCTATTCATCAAAGGGAAAAGGTTCTCGGAGAAGAATCTTCAAGTTCAAATAAAATGCGGCAGTTAGTTTATCATTTAGAACTTATACAAGCTCAAAAAAACCAGTCATGCAGCATGACTTAACCTTCATCCGCTCGCGTGGGCGGCAAATTGGCCGCCTTTTCGAATTTTCCCATGTATGCTCGCTCAAAGTATCGTGATAGCCCCAAGAGCGCCATGTATTCTCTAGTTAATATCTTTCCTGCTAGACTACGTTGACTTCCGATCGTGGTGGACACGTCAGCCCAGTCAGTACTGCTCCAAAGTTGGGGACATCAGGTTCGAGCCAATTTGCCGCCTACGCGAGCGGTAACGTGGCAGTTTTCGCATCGCACGATTTTGAAAATGTAAGTAAATATTAATTTTCCTTTCGCATGTATTTTCAACTGTACTAGTTTCACAGTATTCTAGAATATGTGTAGGGCTTCTCATCGATATTTCTTGTCGTACTCTGCTGTATTTTGAACTGAAACATGAATGTTTTGCATCTCGATTTGGAAAGTTCTAATGTTTTGAACCATGGATATTCTAGTTTTGATCTAGCCAGCTTTCCAATGTGATTCAAGTATTTTGAGTTTTAACTCATCTTCCTGAGTAGGTATAATTTTTGTATTTTTGTAAAGTTTTTTTTTTTTTTACTAAAGTTCTAATGTTTTGAACTATGGATATTCTAGTTTTGTTCTAGCCAGCTTTCGTTTTATTTTATTGTCACGTTAGTTATTTGTCGAAATGAAGTACGTATTAATATGATTATATTCAAACTTTTGTTACCTCCTTTCAATAGAAAAAGTTGCGAACTGCAGAATATTATTTTAGTGCAGAAAACCTTCAAATATTGAAAATGTGATTTTGATATATATTTATCTACGTTCTTATTGTGATTGCCATTATCTGAATAAAGAATTTATGATAAAAATGTGCTTGTAATGTTGTGCTGGAGTTCCCTGGTCAAAACTAATTTGGAACAAACGAAGAAAAGTAGTGAAAATTATGAAAAATCAAGGGCGGCCAATTTGCCGCCCACGCGATCGGAAGTGTGACTTCAGGAGAGGCGAGCGGGTGAAGGTTAATGAGCGAATTTTCAAAGAAATATTCGAATTAATGGCTATGGTTTTGAATAAAGGAAAACTTCTTCCTCCTACTGTTAGTACCTAAATTGAATAATTTGAAATAGATTTTTTCTTTCGTCTTCCTTCTAGTAATACGTGGGCCGGTACTTGTCTATCTATGAAGGTATCATAACAATTATATGTCAAATGGGAAATTCAAGGAGTTGTACTAATCGTTTGCCTCCCCCTTTTTTGCTTCGAACTCTCGTCTTCAATTAATACTTCTCACATTTTTCAATCTGACCACTCTAAGGGGGTGGGGGTAAGAGTTTAAAGATTATCCTAGTTTTGGGTAATTTTTGCGCACTTTAAATGCTCTAATTTAAGAACGGATTTAGATATCTAAAATCCGATTTCACCATCGTGTTCAGCGTGCAAAAACCTTTAAAATGAGGGGTCACTTGTTAGAAAATAACATTTTGGGGATTTTTGGGTAATTTTTGCGCACTTTAAATGCTCTAATTTGAGAACGGATCAAGATATCTAAAATCCGATTCCACCATCGTGTTCAGCGTGCAAAAACCTTTAAAATGAGGGGTCACTTGTTGGAAAATAACATTTTGGGGATTTTTGGGTAATTTTTGCGCACTTTAAATGCGCCAAAACCCTCCTTAGAGTAGGCCAATTTCGCCCATCTTCGAACTTAGCCTTTCGATTGCCAAGATAGATTTTTTGTGCAAATTTGAGCTGTTTATCTCAATTCTATCGAGAGTTATCGTCTGGAGTGACACATATATAAATATATATATACATATAAAAAACCACAGTCATGCAGCATGGCTATAAGAGCGAATTTTCGAAGTTTTCGGCATCTTCCTCCTCCGCCTAAAATTTTCTGAAAATTAATTTTCGGCCATTGTTTTCCCGACTTGATACCATACAAAATTAAAACAGGAGTAGTTTTACGCAAAGTAAAATTTGGGGTGGAAGGAGGGGGAGGGGGAAATCAAAAATGTTTTGAATACCAGAAGAGTAGGTATTGGATACCTACGTAACAAATTTTTTGTTCCATTTTTTGCCGAGTAACACCTCGGTTTGTAGATTTTCCAACGCTGAACACGATGGTGAAGTCAGAATTGCGATATCCCATTCCGTTATCAGATTAGAGCAGACGAACCAGGAAGAACATCTCAAGAAATAACCACGTTCCTTCATCTTCAAAGTGCTCCAGTTTGAGAATGGAATGAGATATCGCAATTCTGATTTCACCATCGTGTTCAGCGTACAAAAATCTTTAAAATGAGGTGTCACTTGTCAAACTTTTTCATTTTGGGAATTTATGGGTAATTTCCCCCCCCTAAAACTCCCCAAAACTCCCCCTTAGAGTGACCCGATTCTGCCCATCTTCGAACTTAGCCTGTCGATTGCCAAGACAGATTTTTCGTGCAAATTTGAACTTTTTATCTCAATTCTTTCGAGAGTTATCGTCTGGAATGACACATACATATATAAATATATAAATATATATATAAATATATAAATATATATATATATATACATATAATTTTTGGTGTCTTTCGGCAGTGAATTCAGGATGGTCTGAAACGGATTTTGGTATAAAAATCTTTCGGAAATTCGAGTTTTAAAAATTTTGGACCGAGAACAATAGCTTCCTTTTCTTCGAAAATTCGCTAAAAGTGTTAAATTTCAGGAATCGTTTTAGAATGGTCTGAAACGGATTTCTATGAAGAAAATTTCCAAAAATTTATATTATTTAAATTTCGAAGCCATTGCAATAGCTTCATTTTCTTTGAAAATTCGCTAATGAACAAAAAAAAACCAGTCATGCAGCATGACTTAATGAGCGAATTTTCAAAGAAATATTCGAATTAATGGCTATGGTTTTGAATAAAGGAAAACTTCGGTCTAAAATTTGGTTTTCTATGTATATTCTCTTCGTATTTATTTTAATTTGTACGTTTTGTCCATCCTGATTCTACCGTTTTGGGTTTTGGGTAGGTTTTGCGCACTTTAAATGCTCTAATTTAAGAACGGATTTAGATATCTAAAATCCGATTTCACCATCGTGTTCAGCGTGCAAAAACCTTTAAAATGAGGGGTCACTTGTTAGAAAATAACATTTTGGGGATTTTTGGGTAATTTTTGCGCACTTTAAATGCTCTAATTTGAGAACGGATCAAGATATCTAAAATCCGATTCCACCATCGTGTTCAGCGTGCAAAAACCTTTAAAATGAGGGGTCACTTGTTGGAAAATAACATTTTGGGGATTTTTGGGTAATTTTTGCGCACTTTAAATGCGCCAAAACCCTCCTTAGAGTAGGCCAATTTCGCCCATCTTCGAACTTAGCCTTTCGATTGCCAAGATAGATTTTTTGTGCAAATTTGAGCTGTTTATCTCAATTCTATCGAGAGTTATCGTCTGGAGTGACACATATATATATACATATAAAAAAGTGTTAAATTTCAGGAATCGTTTTAGAATGGTCTGAAACGGATTTCTATGAAGAAAATTTCCAAAAATTTATATTATTTAAATTTCGAAGCCATTGCAATAGCTTCATTTTCTTTGAAAATTCGCTAAAAGAGCAAAGGGGGGGGGGGGGGTTCACAAAACAGCCTGTATCAAAAGGGTATTTCATCAGATTCTAGTATAAGAAGCATGAAGATATGAGAAACGTTTGAACTTACCCAGAATATAAGGTTCGACGGGATTGAAAGCCAGGGTATCGACACTATCTTTTCCCCAAGAGAACGATCTCACAGGCTCGTTCCTGGATTCTTCCCAAATCTGGCAAATTTCACCGCAGGTAGCAAATTTCTCGATTTTTGGACTGCAAGCTATCCCGGTCAAGATTACCTGAAAGGTTCGAATATTACTAATAATATAGAAAGGCAAAATCCGCAAGCGTCGCATTTACCATACATACATTCTATTGGAAGAGTAGGTTTTCACCTTAGAAACGATGCTTTTAAGCGGGCGTTCTTCTTCTCCAACTCCAGGTGCAGCTACGTTCCAAAATTTGATTGTCTTATCGTCACCAACTGTAGCGAACCGTTCCCCGTCTTTGGTAAACGCTATTCCACGTACGAAACTTTCGTGTGCTTGAATATTCTTCAAGCATTTCCTTGTTGGGAGATCCCATAATCGAACCTTTGAAGATGAAAATAATGGAATCAGCAGGTTTTACATATTTTTCATTAGGGAGTTTCTGTAAGGTATGGTCAGAGAGATTTGTCGATCGTATCGTAGGTACCATATTACGAAGGACCCACACATATGCAGAACTCTGCCATAGCTTACACTGTAGTTTTAACAGTAGCAAACATGACCAGAGGCGAACGGATTCTAACCGCTAACCCACTCGATGTGTAATAATTTATGCCACACGCAAATAGTGATACATATCTCGATACATAGACTCTTATAAATACAGTTTACTACATCACTAAAATCCCTTGAAAACCATCTTATGCCATCTAGGTCACTTGATGTCATAGGCCAACTATCCCGATTATGGTGGCCACATCACCCTAAGCTTGGATCAGCTAAACTGGCGAAAGACTTGGGAATCAGTAACGGAAATTTCCAACTCCACTGAAATAGAAACATCTGTAGGGTGGCTAGAAACAGAGTAGCTACAAAACAGTGGTAATAGAGAGTTCCTAGGAGATACCGTTTCTCAGATGCGTCATCCGTATGTCTCAGAAAAGTGTTCTGCACATGCGCCAAATGGTTGATGTATCATACGGCTGACGTATTTGGCCCCATACATCCACCACCGCCACTCGATCGGGTGAAACCCAAACACCTACATCCCTTTCAAGCCTTTTCTGCTAAGGAAAATCAAGAGGAAAGAGAAGTTGTTATGGAAACACACACCATTGGAGAAGATCATGAAAATGATATGAAGCCATAGAATCGGATTTTTGTTGGAGCGTGGGTGAAGAATCGATTAAATATTGATTTAAATAATTAACCTATTGATTTAAATAATTAACCTATTGATTTAAATAATTAACCTATTCATTTAAATAATTAACCTATTGATTAAATAATTTTAATAATTGATTAAATAATAAACCACTGCATAATAATTTGCAGCTTTTTTTTCTTACAACTTAGCTCTCTATCAATAAAACAATTCTGTTCCGTTCATCATGGAATAAACGGAGAAGGAAGGCTCACTGGGTAGGCAGATGAGTGATGACTTTGACGAATGCTCCGTGCAGTGGGGTTGAGGTGAACTATGGTAGTACGATCACTTGCCACGAGAGTGGGCATGGGCGACTTGGGGATGACCTAGGCGCTTGGCCTCCGCCATTATTTGTCTTTGATCTTACCAACCGGATCTTTGTTTCCAGCACTAGTGTTCTCCTTCTCCTTTCTTTTTTGGTAGTTATGTATGCGATACAAATTATATGCTGAGTGCTTGCCCTCAGCAACAACAATAACAAACAAAGAAACAACAACAACCCAACAAAAACAAAGAAATTTAGGTCAGGAACAAATAATAATAGAAGAGGATAATGCGGAGGTACGCCTGCTAACAGATAGCGATCTAACGTCATTTCATGGAACTATGTTAGTTCGGCTTAACCACAACAGATGAAGTTGGTGGGATGAAGGTAAATTTCGAGCACAGGTTATAACACTGACTGAGCTTTCCTTCTCCCTTTATTCCATGCGTTCATCAACCCCTCTCTTTGCCCTTCTACGTTCGTACGTTCTTCCCTTCCACCCTTGCCGTTCCCCTCATTATTCCCTTTCCTGCTTGCCGTTCCTCCATTTTCACAACTCCTCAGTTCACCCTTTCTTCCGCCTCGCCCGCGTTCCCCTGTTTTTCCAACAAAAAAACAGTTTCGTTGGAGGGAAAAAAAACCGGAGTTACGAAACCGTTTCTCTTGTGAGAGACAGCTTCGCAGCAGGAAAAACGAAGAAACAGTTTCGCGTTTCCGTTGTTTTGGCCGAGGGCCAAAATTTCTTGAAGCGTTATTGTTGCCGAAGCTGTTATTTTGAAACAGCTTTCCCGAAACAGTTTCATGTAATAAACTAACTGTTTCGTTTCGTTTCTCAAAAAGAACAGAAACGAACAATCATACGTACAGCGACGTTTCCCCCTCACCACTCCGGAGAGGTAGGGAGCCAGTGAAAGCCCCTGGAGAGAAATTGGTTTATTACGCAATGCATCCAAGAGTTGATTCGTTTTACGAATCGACGGGCCCATCAGCCGCGTGTCAAAAAGATCGGGAAAGAGCCCGGATCCAACATAAAATTGGACGGCATTTCCTTATAACGTCATACTTTATAGTACAACATGATTTTCAAAGAATATGTAGCTATTTGGCTCGCTCCACAACTTCAGAGATGCTCCCTGAGAACCGGAAACCCCTTTAAAATCCGTCGTGGTAGGTGTCGTTTACAATGTTTTTTTGGTCGCTGAATCGACTGTGAGTAGTTTCAGCATGTTCAGACTGCACCGAGTGATCAAAATAACAATATTTTTGTTCAAAACACCAAAAATGATTTTTTGGCATAACTTTTCAGCACGACGTGCCAACCTGGTCTCAGCAAGTGCCCAGTCAGGCCGTAATGATCGCTCTGGTAGATGAACATTAATGTAAATTCTCAATTTCCCAAACTATTTCTTTGAAAATTCACTCCTTAAGCCATACGCATGACTGGTATTTTAATAGTGTTAGCTACTGGTTGGAAGTTATTTTATTCCCCATAAAGGAAATCCCCTCTTTTTCCCAGAAAATTTATATTCAGCATGAACTGTTGTTAGGTACAACCTAGCGAATTATAATACATAATTTATTTTCATCACAGAATGGCCCTTTGGAAGTACCGTTTCAGAAAAGAAGTACCTTTTAGGCGTCCTTCCAAGGGGGCTGGTGAAAAGCACTTGGTACCGTCCTTCCAAAAGAAGGACGTCTGGTCACCCTAGTTGTACCAGGTATAATAACTAGAGTTCGGATTTAGCATATTTTGCATATCAGGTTTTTTTCAATAGAAAGTGTCATAATTATCCGAATTAAGGTACCTATTTGGAGATGTTTTGGACATTTAAAATTGAATTTAAAATAGCATATTCGTGCATATTTTGCTGTTTTTGCATATTATATGCATCTGCATATGTTATAGAGTTTTGCATATATAACCCCTGCAACCATAACATCTCTAGAGAAGACGGAGATGCCACTTTGGCAGGCTGCGGAAATCATCGAAGGGCTTCTCAAATGGAGTAAGAGTTGGCCTGGACATACCTGGCCTGGAAAAAGTGAGAGAGAATCTGAATGCTGTACAAGCCCGCAATCCTGGATGGACCACAATTAAAACTGTCGCAGCTATATTAAAGGGGGAAGATACACCTACTGGAATTGACCTCAACGGACTCGCTCCTGGAGAAATTGCCAAGTTAAAATTCCTTCCTGTTGTCAGCTGCGACGTTGAAAGATCCTTTTCCGCGCTGAAAATGACTCTATTAGACCGACGGAGGAATTTCACAGTCGAAAACCTTGAAAAAGTGTTGATAGTCCAGGGAAATTAATCTGTACCTACACCTACACATTGAAATTTTAATCACTGTACATTTTATTTAATATTGTGGGTACAGTTTTATTTGCTGTCATTTTATAAAATATAGATGAATGATTAAGAGTTGGGGGTTACATTGCTCATTCCCGTATTAGACTTCTCAATAAAAACTTGAAAGCCGAAAAAATTGGACCAAAATTTCAACTTGCATATTATTTTGAATTGTTTGCATATTTTGCTAACCTTTGTTGCATATTTCTGCAATTTTTTTTTTTGCATATCGATCCGAACTCTAATATTAACATTCGTACATGACAATAGTGAGGTACCAGATTACTTACCTCTCCATCGAATGCACCACTAGCGACAGTTGAAAGACTGTTGGGTCTTTTGCTCAGCACGGATATCCCTTCGGTATGCCCATCCAAACTTCCGATGAAGGGTTTTGCGAAAACACGGTCGAGCTTTACAGCATTGAGGGCCCTCGTATACTCTCGCGGAGCTTCCAGCGGGTGAAGGATGGGATCATAATTTCTCGGAACTAAAACAATGACGTCCCTTCATTCGACAACCTTCGACACCGTCAATTTAGGCAGAAAATTATTTCAGTATAATGAAAATTGATTTCAATTAATGCCATAGTTTTAGTGAACATACTTTTATGAATATCTCGTGAAGTTTCCCTCAAGTAATCGTCAGGATTACGCGTTAAAACTTTCACTTTCATACTTGGATCTAATGCATTGAACTTTCGTTTTGCCTAAGTTAAAATTCAGTAAATCCCAGTAGTGAAATAAAAACACAGCTAACTAAACAACTTCACAAACGCAAGCATGAAAAATGTGCCATTGTTTTTGTCTAGGAAAGGAATGGGTATCGATATATTAAATATCGATATTTTCATTGAGTTATCGAATATTTTTATATCGATATTAGGGGCACTCGATAAACCGTATATCGATCCTTCTTTCTTCCAGCCACCCTGCTTTTGAATCAATTCAAATAATAATATTATTTTCTTTTTTACCCTGTTACAAGGTTTTTAGATGTTTTTACAATGTATGAGTATCTTGTTAACATTATTACAACAATATCTATGTATTTTACCAGGTTACCGACTTAGGTACGTCACAAAGAAAATAAATGTTTCGTCATTTTGGCTTTTGAAGCTTCTTTATGACGAACTCAGAGATCCACACGGCTGCCTTCTTAACGTATTTAATTAAATTTACTTGGGGATAAGGTTATACGAAAAATGAACAATAACTATAAAATTGTTGTGACAGCAAGAGCCTATATAAAAAAGAGGTAGACACCTACTGTCTAATGAACTTACCTAAATGTTTTATTGTAGGTACATTTTATTATTTAGGTGAAAATAAGACCAATTTCAAGTCTCTAGGACAAACGGTTACTATGTTATGAGGAAAGAAATAATATTTTTATGAAAAAAGTGAGTTTTTCTATACTTCAACCTCGATGCGGCACGGGTTAATGTTAACCGATCGACCTAAAACTTTGGGAATCTCATTTTCTAGTCAAATGGCACCTTTTAGGGGGTTGCCACGATTGAATTTCGCAAGTTGACTTTTTGTGACCACAAAGCAATAGGCAAAATTTTTTTTGAGAAAATCACTTCTGGCAACCCCCTAAAAGGTGCCATTTGACTAGAAAATGAGATTCGCAAAGTTTTAGGTCGATCGGATAACGTTAACCCGTGTTGAAGATCAGAAAAACTCACTTTGTTTCATAAAAATTTCTCTTCTTTTCCTCATAACATAGTAACCATTTGTCCTAGAGACTTGAGATTGGTCTCATTTTATTGAAAATGTTATCTTCATCAACTTTTACTCCCATAATTTTTTCGCTACATCCTGTAGATGTTATGTTATTCAGCTTTTCCCATCTCAAAACGTGGTCCGTTTCAGCAAATGTGCCTTTTTACGCATACCCCTAAAACCCTCACTCCAGTCAATGAAATCGACCTCCAGGCGATTTGACACTTCTTTATCACTCTGGTTTATTGAAAATGAGTATGTTTCAGGTATAAATGTAAAGGTTGAGGCTGCAATAAGGGGGGGGGATCTAGGTAACTACCAGCTACCAGATATATTGAAACAAATTTTTCATAAACGTTGATAAACGCTTGCATACGAGTCTGCAACGCATTGGGACATTTTCATGTCTTTCCCCTCCTTCCTTCTCATCTACCAAATTAGGTAGGTACCTAATTATAAAGTCGCAATCTAAGTTGTAGTGTTGATCATAAAAGAATTGGTAATTAGACTCAGTTCTTCGATTAATGTAATAAACGTTGTATTATTGTTTAAATGAAATGTCGGCTAAGATTGAAGAGTGGATTTGAATTTGGCCAATAGACCTTCAGCAGAGCGCTGAGCCTCCCTCCATTGTGCTTGAGCGCGTCGTTCTTCTGTAAGAATTTGGCACGTATGTATAATCTTTGATTGGTGGTTGGAAACCATTCTCGCGGCTCTATCTCTTTCCAATTTGTATATGTATGATAATAACCGGAGAAGTTAAAGTTCCGTAGCAACGAATCGGTTGTAAGCGAAAATCATCAGAAACTTATATGAAGCTTGCATTCGTGTTGACAATATAAATTATTGAGAATGATCACCTGTGTGTAAACAATTATTTAAACAATCACGCTCATACCGCAGCTTGTCGGCCACGCACTCCGCAGTGGTTAACGTAATATGGTTAGGTAAATCGAGAGCTATCCAACGAGTGGTGAACGATTTTTGTACGATGATAACTGGCGAAGATAAAGTTCCGTAGCAACGAATCGGTTGTAAGCGAAAATCATCAGAAAATATAACGTCGGTATTTCGTCACTAACGATTTTTAGGTTGTGTGCCACGGCAAAGACATGAAAATGTCAATAGTTTAACAGTCAGTTTAAAATAGGTAGTTGGACAATGTAAAACAGGTTAAAACAATTTAAAATAGGTAGGTAGTTTACAATTTAAAAACAATATAAATAGGTACCTACCAATCTAGTTTTAAATAGGTAGCTGCCCACCTAGTTTAACAATCAGTTAGTTGAAAATAAAATTAAATCATTCAAATTAGTTTTACAGCGTTAGATGTAGGTATGCGTAAGTTCCTATGCTCGTGGTCGTTACCTATATTTATTTCAATTTCATCCCTTTAAACTACAGTCAGAAATTGACCATATTTTTCATCTACTTGCCAGAAACATTGGCTAACAGTTTTCCTATAGTTTTCAACTGTAATTTCTTTTCTTATTTCGTGTATTAATTGGAAATTCTTGTTGACTACTCTCTGCATTTCTTGAATTCGACAGTTTCAATGTAAATGAAGCGTTGCTCCACGAACCATGTGAATCCAATTTAACTTGTAATGTGGCACATACCTATGCATAAATCATAGTCTGAACCGAGACAGGTGAACTTGAAGAGAAATTAAGGTTACTTACTTCACAGCTAAGTATAGCGACGTGAAGGATCTATTCAGAAGGATAAAGAACTAGAAATAAAATAAAGAGCCGTAAGGATAAAGATCTAGAAATTATTAGTATTAATGTTTTTTGTTTTGTTTCATCTTGAAGCGAAAATTTCATCTTGAACATTGAAAAAATGTGCAGGCATAAATTATTTCTGCTGGATTTGTGGCGTCAATATATCATACTATCGATATCTTGGGCAGAAAATACGTCGATTCCTGATATCGATATTTTGCTTCGATACCCGCCCTTATTTTTGTCTCCAACAGCAATTGTGTGTGTGTGTGTGTACTTCCTTTTTGTTGTTGTCCAGTCCAGATAGTTGTTGCTTTTTCACGAGCTTACGTTGTTTACATTCTTCAGGACGGCATGGAGGAAGTACCTTCTTCTAAACAGTACTCAAGTACTAGATAGGTACCTCAAGGTACGTAAGTTTGATGTAGGCACGGTAACTGGATTTCGGTGGCCTCCTTATGCACTAAGGCCTCTTGAAACCAGTTCATTAATAGAATTCAAATCAAATTTACGAAACCTCGGTATCTAAGTGCTACCCAATGTTTTATTCCAAAATGTTTAGTGTAGTCCATAGAAGCTGATTTGGAACACCCAGCATTAATTATTCAAATTGCCTGTCTTTGTGTGGATTCTCTCTCGTTCAAATCTCTTGAATTTTTCATGACTTGGCAGTTCGTACGTAAATTTAGTTCCCCTTCCCCGTCTCTGTGCGGAGACGGCTTATCCAAAGATCAATATTCCCGGACTGGCGACCAGACGGGATCGGTGGGAGTGGTCGAAAGAGGGCGGGCGTCTCCTTTAGCTCTCAATCGAATTCTCCTCAGACTCGATGTACATAGAACGTGGCGCTGGGTTGTCAGGAGGGGTCGGCCATTCCATTTTCTTCCTATCCTATAATCTGTCAGTGGAAGTGCGTTCGATCTTGTAGTTTTAGTTATTATCTTGTGACAAATGTGATTATTTTTTCACGAGCCCTGTCCTTCCGATAAAGCCTGGTTATTCAAGAGCGATCTGCAATGTCTTCGTCCGGCGACTTCGGAAACCCACTGCGGAAGTTCAAATTAGTTTTTCTAGGAGAACAAAGCGGTGAGCTTTCGATTCAATTTAATGGTTTTTTCAAACTTCTGTTTTGTGGTAATTTGGAACGCTTCTTAGCGAAAGTTAGTCTGGCTTCAGCAGTTCAGATACGCAAACTCACGTCTAGCAACTACAGTTTCTTCTAGAAACTCCGTCAACCCCTATAACCACCACACCGAATGTAGTTCATAAGCTCTAATTCACACACTCCATTTCCGTAACTGACTTGTGAAAGGACCTCCAAAAGGAGCTATCCTATGAAATAATGCTGGTGTTTCATTGAAGCTGTCTTGTTATTTGAGACTACAACCGTTCGATTTTTCATTTTTCTTATCTCGATGCATCTTCAATGAAAGTAGACAGGCTGTCAACGGAGACGAACTAAATCACTCGCGAAGAAATCGTGGAAACCCATTTCAAAGAAAAACAGAGTTATTGAAAAAATAGCCTATTTCCACACGAAATACTACTACACGAAAAACGCAAAAAACACTGGTATAACTGTTATATACTTTTATACCATCGTCAGTAACACACAATAAGAGTTATTGTGTGTTACTGACGATGGTTTGATCACCGAAACCGGTAGGTATAACAGTGTTTTTTGCGTTTTTCTTGTATTACTTAGTGGAAATTGACTATTTTTTCAATAACTCCGTTTTTGTTTGTCAACGGAGGTTGGTTCAAGCTATCTAAGGTACCTACATTTTACCTCTCCAACCTAAATGACTCATATATATAAGTGCCGGATATATTTCATCACGCCGTTATCTGTTGGTCGAGTTTTTCCAAGATTAGCAGGTAGCCTTATACCGACAAAAGATGGTACCTATCTGAGTAGGCACTGTATAAATATTATGCAAGATGGAATACAATTCAGACAAGATCAATGAAAAACTGAGTTATTGAAAAGTTGTCTATTTCCACTGATACGCGAAAAATGCAGTGTTATACAGGTTTCGGTGATCAAACCATCGTCAGTAACTGCCTGACTGACTGACGATCACCGAAACCGGTATAGGTAACAGTGTATTTTTTCGTGTATTAATGGAAATAGACAGCTGTTCAGGAACTCCGCTTTTCTTTGAAATGGATTCCCACGATTTCTTCGCCAGTGATTTAGTTCGTATCGAACAAGATAGCCATAAAAAACCAATGAAGTTGGAAATAATGCTCAGCACGGATTTGAAATAACAACTCCTAGGGAAAGCCCTCCTCCTCCTCGTATATTTCTGCATGACTAACGCCCAGGGTGAAGGAGTCCAGTCATTCGTCCGTTTGCCTTCCTTCATTTTATGGTTCTTACTATTTCAAGGCGAGCACCGTGAAAGGTCTCAAATCCAACGAAGGTCTCGAGCGGCGAGTTGTTTTAATGCGATTCTGCGTGCATCTTTGTGTTTATCACTAGGAAATAAATGTCTCCAGTGTTTATCACCAGTGGAAATAAATATCTCTGTTTATCGATGGATAGGATTCTAATCGTTATTAGGTACCTACCTCTTATATAGGGGGCCCTCCCTCGCACCATTCGACCACCCAGCAGAAAAAACCTTTTCTATTTTACCAAGAAAAAACATGTTTTTTTCCAAAATTATTATTGCTGAGTGAACCCTGACCCTTGTAGTACAACGTAGTTGTATTAAAAAAAGACCATTCCCACTCATTTTTGGCGCTTCAGACATTTCTGAACAAATTGAGTTCTGTGGCTTCCTGCCCTTGCTGTTTTTGTTGATTTTCGCCAATTTTAACCCTCAAAACTCAAAATTGGCCCATTTCAATATGAAAAACGCTGCAAATCCCTGCACAACGGTTTATTATTTTGTATAGAATACCCTTCCGTTACAGATCACAGCTCTATGTATAGATAACCCGTCTATATAATTTATGATATAGTACTATTCTATACATATAATGTAGATCGCAGACCCTCCGTAGGTTAGTACCTAACCCCGTACACGTTACTAGGTACCTACCTAAATCACGAGTTAAATGTTGCTAAAATAATTCTGCCGATGACAAACAGTACCTAACAAAAAGAAACGCACATAATGAAGTTCTGAAAAGAAATTGTTGATGAGGAGTGAAAAAAGTTGCGAAAGTACCTACCAACAAACTCCAGCCCCTTCTACGTAGATGGTATAATGAACCGTTGTGTAATAATTTACCGTTGAGTAATGATTTACCGTAGTAATAATTTACCCATCAATAATACTTCAACGTTTGTTCAAGTTTCACTACCTACCAACAAACTCCAAAAGAGCCATCATTTTTCACATGAAATAATATCACAGAACAACCAACTCGACTTCATACTCCGCCAATATAATCAGGTGATCCCTAGCAATGATTTCATCTCTGCCAAATTTCCTATTGTGGGCGCGTCTCTGGTTACGAGATTTGGTTTGAATTGTATACAATTTCATTCACACTGGAGTCGAAAATGGCTGTCGGTGCAAACTTCGGGGCCTTACTGTGAACGAACGGCTGGACGTACGATGCTCCGGATGGTCTTAAAAAACTCGCAAGTTCAAGAACTATTTAAAACCGTAAAAATATTCACGTAAAAAAATGGTATAGGCGTTTTGAAAATTTCAACCCCTATTTTGAACCCCTTAGAGATGACTCACAGTAACGTCGAGCTTCGAGGACCAACTAGACGCCGAACGGAACCTATAACCCGAATTTCATCAATTTTTTTTCATGGTAACTAAGAAAAGTGGCCCGTACGGCGTACGGCGGACAGACAGAAATATTTTTATTGGTTTATTATTTTCAATAATGAACCATTGGAATCGAGCATGAAAAAAAATTCTTACCCCCCCTCAAAATTTGATGGTTTACGTTTCAAGGTAAGTAGAATCCAAAACTGCAATAAAAATATTTCTGTCTGTCCGCCGTACGCCGTACGGGCCACTTTTCTTAGTTACCATGAAAAAAAATCATTGCTAGGGATCACCTGATTATATTGGCGGAGTATGAAGTCGAGTTGGCTGTTCTGTGATATTATTTAATTTGAAAAATGATGGCTCTTTTGGAGTTTGTTGGTAGGTAGTGAAACTTGAACAAACGTTGAAGTATTATTGATGGGTAAATCATTACTCAACGGTAAATTATTACACAACGGTTCATTATACCATCTACGTAGAAGGGGCTGGAGTTTTTTGGTAGGTACTTTTGCAACTTTTTTCACTCCTCATCAACAATTTCTTTTCAGAACTTCATTATGTGTGTTTCTTTTTGTTAGGTACTGTTTGTCATCGGCAGAATTATTTTAGCAACATTTAACTCGAGATTTAGGTAGGTATCTAGTAACGAGTAGCCTACGGGGTTAGGTACTAACCTACGGAGGGTCTGCGATCTACATAATATGCATAGAATAGTACATATCATATTATATAGACGGGTTATCTATACATAGAGCTGTGATCTGTAACAGAAGGGTATTCTATACAAAATAATAAACCGTTGTGCAGGGATTTGCAGCGTTTTGCAGTTTTGGATTCTACATACCTTGAAACGTAAACCATCAAATTTTGAGGGGATTCCAATGGTTCATTATTGAAAATAATAAACCAAAAACGCAGCAAAGTCCTTGTCACATGGGTTTATTATTCTATTGGACACAGCTACAGAAATGTTGACTGTTCATTTATTGCTTCTTTCATGCGTAATAATCGAAATAGCTATTTCTGATGGTTTCCATTAATTTTGGGCCCTAAAACACAAATTAGGTACGTTTTTTTTTTAAAACTATCTTTGATCATTGGTAGTGCCAGTTAATCGTCTTGATCCACGTGTTGACACTTTTTCCAGGGTTATTATACAAACAGATGGTGATTTCAGACGATTTCCCAGGTTTTTCACCCATAAAAAATCAATTTTGGGAGCTGAACATTTGGTAGAACTCAATTTTCCACTCTTTGGTCAAAATCGACTTCATATTCGGTCTTCTCGTCCAAAAAAACATGGAAACCGATACCTCAAAAGCTCATGTTACCAACATGTTGCTAAAACGCAAAAAGTACCTATTTTTACACACATTTTCACTTATAACACCCCTGGGTATATTCCGATCGGGCTGAAAAGTTTCGGGACACAACTAGGGCCCAAATGGAGCATGTGTGCGAAAGAACGACTTTTTTAGATCTAAAATGAAGCCTGTACACGTGATACGGCGGACGGCGGACGGACATTGCATTTTTGGAATCTACGCACCTTGAAACGGAAAAGAAAAAATTTTGAGGGGGTGTTATAAAAATTTTTTGCTGACCGAATACATAGGTGTATTATTCACAGAATAATAAACCAAAAATGGATTGGTATAAATTTTTGGTGATTATACTTCGCAGTTTTCACCGATTGTTAGCTATTTATGACATCAAAAATTCAAATTTCAGCCATTTTGGGAAATATTGTTGACTTTGCTAATAGGTAGTCACTTGCCTCCAGTCACTTATGCTGTTCCATTTTGGCTTGTTATTCTGTGAATAATACACCTATGTATTCGCTCAGCAAAAAAATTTTATAACACCCCCTCAAACTTTTTGTTTTCCGTTTCAAGGTGCGTAGATTCCAAAAACGCTGCAAAGTCCTTGTCACAAGGGTTTATTATTCCATTGGACATACCTACCTACAGAGATGTAAGCTGTTTATTTATTGTTTCTTTCATACAAAATAATTGAAATGGCTATCTCTGGTGGTTTCCACCAATTTTGGCCCCCAAAACTCGAATAAAGTACGCTCCTTTTTTTTTTTTAATAAATTATCTCTGATCGTTGATAGTACCATTTAATCGTCTTGATCCACCTGTTGACACTTTTTCCAGTGTTATTATACAAATTGATGGTGATTTCAAACGATTTCCCAGGTTTTTGACTCATAAAAAATCAATTTCGGGAGCTGAACATCTGGTAGAACCTCAATTTTCTATTCTTTGGTCAAAATGGACTTCATATTCGGTCTTCTCGTCCCCAAAAACATAGAAAACGATATCTCAGAAGCTCATGTTACCAATATGTTGCTAAAACGTAAAAAGTACCTATTTTTACACACATTTTCACTCATAACACCCCTGGGTATATTCCGATCGGGTTGAAAAGTTTCGGGACACAACTAGGGCCCAAATGGAGCATGTGTGCGAAAGAACGATTTTTTTAGACCGAAAATGAAGCCTGTACACGTGATACGGCGGACGGCGTACGGCGGACGGACATTGCATTTTTGGAATCTACGTACCTTGAAACGGAAAAGAAAAAAGTTTGAGGGGGTGTTATAAAAATTTTTTGCTGAGCGATTACATAGGTGTATTATTCACAGAATAATAAACCAAAATGCAATGTCCGTCCACCGTCCGCCGTATCACGTGTACAGGCTTCATTTTCGGTCTAAAAAAGTCGTTCTTTCGCACACATGCTTCATTTGGGCCCTAGTTGTGTCCCGAAACTTTTCAGCCCGATCGGAATATACCCAGGGGTGTTATGAGTGAAAATGTGTATAAAAATAGGTACTTTTTGCGTTTTAACAACATGTTAGTAACATGAGCTTTTGAGGTATCTTTTTCCATGTTTTTGAGGACGAGAAGACCGAATATGAAGTCGATTTTGACCAGAGTGGAAAATTGAGGTTGTACCAGATGTTCAGCTCCCAAAATTGATTTTTTTTTATGAGTCAAAAACCTGCGAAATCGTCTGAAACTACCACCAATTTGTAGAGTAACACTAGAAAAAGTGTCAATACGTGGATCAAGTTCATTAAATGGTTATCAATGATCAAAGATAATTTGAAAAAAAAGAAAGGAGCAACTAATTCGTGTTTTGGGGGCCAAAATTGGTGGAAACCATCAGAAATTGCTATTTCATATGAAAGAAACAATAAATGAACAGTCAGCATTTCTGTAGGTGTGTCCAATATTTTGTGATTGTGTGTTCCAAGTTTTGGTGATTTTTAACCGGTTGTACCTACTGATTTTTACTGGTTCTTGACTCACAGAAACTCAAATTGAATATGTTTTTGTTTTTGAAAATTGCTCATCTTTGAATCCATCCTTTCGTTTGCTATTACTATGTACAAACATTTAGACGATAAATATATTAAATTTTTCATCTGGCAGCCATTAATACCCTCTGGTGTGACAGCCAATTATCCTCTGGTGTGACGTAAATAAGAATTAACTGTTGTTACAATCTAAGATTGGGTTCAGAATACTATGAAACGGGAAAGAATAATAAACATATTTTAAAAAATGCTTGTACTTTCTTTTGTGAAAATTCTCTGAAATTGAATGAACTGCCCCCTTAAAGCCAGAATTATTGGAACAACTCCCTTGTAGCCAGAATTATTGAACAAGCTCGAATTACTTTTATAATCGTATCTTTCAAAAGGAAAACACATTTTTTGCTACTGCTGGCCGTTTGAGGACCGAACTGCGTTCAAATTGAGCTATACTCGAATAGTATGCTGCTCATTGATCGCAATAATGACTTGCAGCTGAAGTATAAATTACACAGCCAATTTGGACTTCTCATTAAGGTTTTACAATCGCTGCGGTTAGAAATATTTTTTGGGTCATGGATAACAGTGAGGTATTATTGGCTCACCTTGTCAAACTAATGTGCCTCATTATGAGAGTTTTTGTTCAATCAGTAAAAAATTCCCCATACTTCTTAAAGTAGGTATAGGTATTTTTTGGTAGGTTCAGATTGTTAATTTTACCCAGCGTTGTTACAATATCTCCGAGTACACAACACAACTGACCTATCGACGTAACACCAAACTTAGGTTAAACCATAGGTTAGATTTTTAACGGAGTTGGTTAACATAATACAACAGGGAGTTGTCAACTAATTCCATGAAGGTCGGTAGACCAAATTGTTCCTTCGAACCCTTGAAATTACTAGACAAAATCATAACGAGATAGCAGCAATACCTACCATCCAAGGCAAGGTTTGTTACAAAATAGGAAGCTTGCAAGTAGCTCGCAAAGCCAAAAGAAAATTGTTTACTAAAAAATTAGAAGTCGAAGAAGGTAATCCAAAAACAGCGTGGGGAGTTTTCAACACAGCTATTTCAGGGAAAATTAACAGCGCAGTAGAATGCCCTCTTGTTGATGATCTGAATATTTCTGGGGTAAATTCAACCAAAATGGCCTGCAGCTTACTAAATATTTGTAAATTTTTTCTCACAAATCGGATTGAAGTTAACATCGACCTCGCCGAACAGAGTAAATACTTCAAAATTATTACCAAGTTATATTAATAGCATAATAATTATTACCAAGTTCCCCCCAAAAATAATGGTTCCAGAAAATGTCTTACCTAATTAGATCTCGAAGATGAATGTTGAAAGCAAAGCGAGGTAACTGCGCCTGGCTTAGACGGTATACAACTCAGTATAATAAAACTTTACATCACATATTTTTAAAACACCCGCTGCTACATGTCTTTAATTTGATTATCTCACTGTCTTATCTTTCCTGGGTGTATCAAAACAGAGAATGTTGGGCCTCTACTAGGGCGGCAGTAGAAGTGACCCAGGTAATCATCTTCCAATATCCCATGTTGAGCTCACTATAAATAAATAAAAACGCTGCAAAGTCCTTGTCACATGGGTTTATTATTCTATTGGACATACCTACAGAAATGCTGGCCGTTAATTTATTGTTTATCAAAAACACAAATTAGGCTCCTATTTTTCCGTTCAAATTATCTTTTATCATTGAAAGTGCTATTTAATTGTTTGATTCACCTGTTGATATTACTTCAAGTGTTATTATACAAATTTATGGCGATTTCAGACAATTTCCCAGGTTTTTGACCCATTAAAAATGAATTCTGGGAGCTGAACCTTCGTTACAACCTCAATTCTTCACTCTGGTCAAAATCAACTTCATAATCAATATTATCGCCCTAAAAAACATCGAAAACGATACCTCACAAGGTCATGTTCACTGAAACCTCAAAAAACCTTGTTTTACAGATTTCTCCACCCCACAACACCCCTGGGTGTATTCCGGTCGGGTGGCCGAGCTTCGGAGCACAATTAGGACCCAATTGTGTTCCAAAATTTTGGCCCAAATTATATGTGGATTTAACGTAAATTCAAGGCTGAAACTTCGTTGGAACCTCAGTTTTCCACACTTTGGTCAAAATTGACTTCATATTCGGTCTACTCGTCCTAAAAGACATGGAAAACGATAGCTCACAAGCTCATGTTACTAAAACACACACACAAAAAAACATTTTTCACCCATAACACCCTTTGGTGTATTCCGATCGGGCTGCAAAGTTTCGGGACACAACTAGGGCCCGTGTGCGAAAGAACGAGTTTTTTAGGCCGAAAATAAAGGAGATATGCATGATACGGCGGAAGGCGGACGGATATTGCATTTAGCGAATTTTCGAAGAAAAGGAAGCTATTGTTTTGGAATCTGCGCACCTTGAAACACAAAAGAAGAAAGTTTGAGGGGGTGTTACAATAAGTTTTTGCTGAGCGAATACATAGGTGTATTATTCACAGAATAATAAACCAAAATAGAGAAATATGGCAGAGAGCACTTGTATCGATTCCGAAGCAGTTCTAGACAATTTGGCTTCAGAAAAATACAGGTGTAGACGAAGCAGTACCGTAGAGTGATGTAATTAGGGTCAATTTTGAACGTCAGTGGTGATTTCCATCCACTGAAAGATTTTAAAAAAAGTCGAAGTCAGGTTTTTCCATGAAGTCTTGGGCTGTAGACTGCGTAACATGGACTACCATTTAAATATAAGTTTTGTGGGATTTTATTTTATTCATTTTTTTGTCGACTGACCTTTATTACCTTCAGCGTAATTAGGGTCACACATGGTTTTCAGCAGAAAAATCCTTTTAAACGCTTCCCACGTCATAAGGTCACTAGTTAGGGCTTTAAAAAAACCAATGGGCTAAACCTGATTCAAAAAGTAAAAATCTTTATTCAAAATATTAAATTCAACAGTTTTATAAGGGAAGGTTGTCAAAACCTCAAAACTCAGATGTATTTTGACCTAAATTCGCGCGCAAACGTCGATCCGAACGAAGAAAATTCCTCCCAAAACAGCGTTTAAGATTAGTTGACTGTCGTGCCTGTATCGGGCCTATTGATGAGCTCAGAATCATGGAATTTGTCAGAAACCTTCGTACTGAACGGCGTTTTAGACCTTTTGGAATCAGTCAGAAATTTGATCATTTGGAACATTTCTATCCAATTTAGCGAGGTCTTGTCGTATCCACTTCCAGGCAGTGGCGGATCCAGGGTATTCCCGTTCAGCACATTTACAAATTAAATTCGGTCCACCAACTCTTCTACGGTCGAAGTTGTCGGGCGTCCAGCACTCTGCCAGTCCGCCTTGCTTTTTTTAAATCGGCGCTGTGGACAACTGTAGGGGATACAGAAACATTTGGCACGTATACTCAGTTTAACCACTTTTTACAGTCTCCATGGCCTTTACACAAACTTTGACATCAATTTTGATAATGCTGCCATTGTGACCCTTACTAAACACAACCCGGAGAAAATAAGGAGGCTCCTCACTTCTTCACTTATTCGCAAATGTTAAAATCAAAATAAATTACAACAAATAGACAACTAGATACCTTCTCCTAAACAGTGGCTAGTTTCCTGATGATTACCTAACTCCAAAAAAACTAAGATGGTGCTGTATGGTACTAATACGTTAGATGTTGTCGAGTGAAATAGCGGTTCGAAAATGTGAATTTAAAAAGAAATTAAATATAGACAAGTAGTATCACTTCACGCATTAATATATGATTGGAACCAACGAAGAAGTTAAGTTTCGAGAGGTTCAAGTTAACTTTCATTAAGGTCCAGAACGGAAGAATATTCCTAGTAGACGAAAACAGTAGGTACCGTCTTGTCTTAGTTATTGTCCGATTTTTATGCCACTCATATTTCATGGGACCATCTGTGTCAACCCTCCCTACTCATAACCCTTTTTGACCATTTAATCGTCATCGGTATTTCAAGTAAAACGGGTTTGCACGAATGTCACAGTCCATTGTTGATGAAATTGATATTTGACTACCCAGACTCCAGTATTAAATCTAAAGTTAGTATTAAATTTCCGCTAGTGTTATGCGTAAAATCACCATACTACGTTCTGGGTAGAGATTAGGCCGCTGAGAGAATACTATTCGACGGTCGTGATGATGAGCTAAAGCCGCGGTTACACTTGTGGTGTTGGGCCCAACACCGAGTATTCGCCCATACTCGCCCGAATATTTACCTGTGCTCGGAGTTTGCCTAATCTTGACACGCACCCCACACACACATGCGGTGTTGGCTCTCAACCCCGAGCATCAACGCATATTCGGGCAAGCGACAATGAACGCAGTTTCGCTGCCAACTTGGAACAACATGGAAGTGGAATCGATTCCTTTTGGATAATCGGACACCCCTACAACAACAACAACACAGCAATAACTTGGAGTGTGAATCACAGGAAAATGTTTCCTGTGATTCACGCTCCGGGTTCACTTATTAATAAACGCAAGCTCTGCGCCTTCAACTTGCCTTGGGAAGCAAACCCGCCAAACACTCGGCCGCATGTGTATGCGCTGTACGAATACACTAGTTGGCCAATATTTGCCGCCTTTGACTCTGGACAAAAAACCGCCTTTTGACCGAGCATACCCGAGCACCAATATTCGCGCGTATTCGGGCATTTGTCCCGCGGTTACACTTGCGGGAAGAGGCCGACGAATATTCGGTGTTGGGCCCAACATCGAAAGCGCTCGCCTCCGGTACACAACCAGCTAGTGACGACGTATTCCTCAGGAAGCTATGGTAATCTGGACAGCAACTTGCCCTCCCAATTTCAAAATTTTCATCTTTGTTATCGAATTTTGTTTTATTATTTTCAATAATAAACAAATGTCATGGTTTACGTTTCAAGGGATGTAGAATACAAATGTCGAATAAAAAAAATTTCCGTCCGCCGTACTCCGTCCACGGCTTTTTTCTTAGTTTCCATGAACCAAATCTGCCCTGAATCATTTAGTGACTGTAGACCGATTTATATCCTTCCCTTTTTGAGTAAAGCTTTTGCATTTTTGGTCCACAAGCAAATTGTTAATCTTATCTCCTTTCATATTAAATTATAATTTCATTCGGGTTTTAGTAAACTCCATACTTGTGAAAAGCACTGCTGCTCGTCACTAATGACATTAGGCTTGGTTTTGAGAGGTCCGAGTGCACCATTCAGGTGCTTCTGGACTTAAAGAACGCTTTTGGTTCTGAACTTTTTTTTCGTGTTTAAATTCTCAACCTCTGCGTGCAGTATGATATCGTCATAACTAGCTGGGCGAAGTCAGCAGGTGAGTGTCCACTCAGTTTTTTCTCGCCCTCGTGGATTGGAGTGTGGTGTCCCCCAGGGTACTGTTCTCGGACCTTTGCTTTTTCCCTGTTGAGAATGACTCGCCATCTCAATTGCAATCGTGTTCGTACCACTTATTTGCTGACGATCTGCAGGTTTATTTGGGGGCTAGAAGGGAGGACGTGGCTGATGCGATAGGCAGGGTTAACAGGGACCTGGGTTTGATGGGTGATTGGGCGAGGGTTAATGGTATGTGCCTCAATCCAAAGAAGACCCAGAGTAACATTTACTCTAAAAAGCCTTTTTCCACTGATTCTTTCCCCCCCAATTCTTGTCGAGGATGAGGCGGTCTCCTTCTCTGCCTCAATGGTCAGCCTGGGGGTAGTGTTCAGGGAGGACCTGTCTTGGGGTGCCCCTGCCCAGAATGTGTGCATGACGGTGTGTGGGTTGGGCTCTCTGTGCGCTGAAGAGGCTCAGTAAATTAACTCCTTTGGCGCTTAAACGCAAACTTGTAGTGCCACTAATAATAATGCCCATTTTTATGTACTGTGACTCAGTCTTCGGTGCCTCTCTCAGCAGTTTTTCGGCTCATCGCTTTGAAGTTGCCTGTAACAGCTCATCGCTTCGAGCTCGGGGCGCGTGACCACCTGTCCGATTTCAGAGCCCAATTTACAGGCCTCGATTTGTTATATTTTTATAAATTTAGGTGGGATCTGATGGTGTACAATCCTGCTCATGCCACCAAGGCATATAGTGACTCTTTTGTGGTTGTGGGAGCGAGGCTTTGGAACAAACTACCGATGGTGGTTCACTGTACCCATCAGTTCGGGCGCTTCAGGAGTGAGGCACGAACATTTTTTTTGAAGCTCCTCTGTAACCAATCTCTTCTTACCGTCTTACTTCTATTTAATTTCAATTCCCTATTATTTCTTTTTCTACTTTGTCTGTTTTGATTTATTATTTTTCTTGTACTTGCCTATGTTTGTTGTTATTAACAAACTGTAATTTGATGTACGCTATGAGGGACAACAATCCATGTACAATAAAAGGCTTTTCAATGTCAGAGTTCACGAAATTTGGTATATGGGTCCTGTTTGGGTTCTAGTTGGTCCTCGAAGCTTGGCGTTACTGTCACTCCTCTAATGGGTGAAAAATAGGGGTTGAAATATCCCGAGTATCCCTATCTCGGAAAATTGTATTTTGAGATGTGGGTTTTCTCGCATTTTTAAATAATTTGATTTTTTCTCTGAATTTTTGAGACCATCTGGAGTATTCTACTATGTTGCCATAAAATTGAATTAAATGTGTTAATATATTTATTTATCCACCAGGGATGAGAGCGGCAGGGCCCAGAACGGGGCGGAATTGGGGGTGGGGCCCAGAATGGGGTGGACGAGGAGGCGGAGGTCGAGAATGCGGAGGTGACGCGGTTCGGAGGCAGGAGGACGACAGCGGCGCACCTAGCGGTTGAGTTTGTGCCGAACAGCACCCTACAAGCAATGGACTCATCAAGGGATGAGTCCATGCTTTCAGCGTTTTATGATTAACAAGTAGGACTCGTGCTCCGTCTAAATCGTCTAAAAAGTGCCTGTAAAAGTGAGATTAGGGAAGTAATTTTTAGGCAAGGACGTTCATCAGGTACAGTTGGGCTGATGATTCGCTAAAACGAAGTGGTGGACTTAATTTTCGGACGTTAATCTTGTGTTTCCGTGTTTTATATTTTGTTTTGTTTTAATTTTTGAAGAAATTTGTCGTGCGTTGTTGTTAGGGTGCCTTGCCACCAGTCTCTGGACACGGTTTTCTTTGTTACGGTTTGATGTTTTTGTTGTTAAATTTAATTTGTTAGTTAGACAGTGTAGACATGCTGAATGAGGTGACGCCAGAAGATCAGGAAAATTCTCGTCAATCTGCTGCTGAGACGTCTAACCTTGAAGAATCAAGGCGGGTTCGATGTCAGGGATGCGGAAGGAATTTCATAAGCCTGAATGGTCACTTGGCAAGGGCACCTGCATGTGCCGGTGTACGAGACCAACTACTGACCACCAGTACAGGCCATGAAACTACCCCGCTTGATATGCAAACACAAACGGCCGAGGCCACTATTAAAGCCAAATTACAAGAAGTTTACCATGCCTCGTACTTGAATTCTCCTGGAACACCAATCGGAACGTGGTATGAACGATGGCAAAAAATATCCCAATTGAGGGGACTTCAATATGATCTCCCTAGCGGATCGATTGGAGATCAGTTCGTGGAAGTATTAGCGAAAGAAGTAGCCGCCTTGGCGAGGGGTGAGCATCCATCTGAGAGAACAATGGTTTTTGTAGCGGTTCTCCTGCAGCGGAGTAGATTGGTGAAAAAGGCAAAAGATGTTAGAGTCTTACTTCAGAGACGCATTCAGTTGTGGGCTGAAGATGGATTTGACCCTCTTGTTCATGAAGCGTTGAACTTGGACAAAAAGTTGCTGAGTCTTGGTCAAGATAGAAGCAGTAGAGCCAAAATGTTTCATTCTTTGATGTCACGGGGCAAAGTCAGGGAGGCAATGAGGAAGTTGACTGAGGGGACAAGCGCGTCTGTAATGGATCCCAATGAGGTAATTGATGATTCAGGAACCACGGTTCTAGATGATCTGAGGGCAAAACACCCAGCGCCTGCCCATCTAAATGCTGAGTGCCTACAACTGCCACAGGGATTTATAGAGGTGCCTCCCTTGATACAGGTTCAGATAACAGCTGATTTAGTTGAAAATGTGGCAAGAAAGTTACACGGGGGTGGTGGTCCTAGTGGCTCTAAAGCAGACCAATGGGCGGACTTCCTATTACGACATGGACGCTTCAGCAGTCAATTGAGAGAAGCAGTTGCAGCTCTAGCCAACAAGTTAAGCAATGAGGATGTGCCATGGGATTCGGTAAGGGCACTCATGGCAAGCAGGCTTGTTGCCTTGAATAAAAATCCAGGAGTGCGACCAATTGGGGTTGGCGAATGTCTGCGGCGAATCTTGGGAAAGTGTATGGCAATAGCTACTGGGGACGAAGTCACAAACGCCTGTATGGAAAGACAGCTCTGTGGAGGACTTAATGGGGGTATTGAAGGAGCAGTTCATGCTATGAATAAATTGTTTCAAGAACGAGCTACACATCTGTCAAAGTGGGGACTCCTCTTAGTTGATGCTAAAAACGCATTCAATTCAGTCAGTCGAGTGAGGGCCTTATGGTATGCACGCATGTATTGGCCAAGTGGTGCAAGATTCTTGTACAACACTTATAAAGGACAGGCTGAACTAGTACTACGTGGAGGTAGAGAAAATCTGTACAGTAGAGAAGGAGTAACTCAGGGAGACCCATTAGCTATGCTCCTGTATGCGATCTCAACCTTGCCTCTTGTAGACTGCTTACGGAACTCACAAGTGAAGCAATGCTGGTACGCTGACGATTCCTCAGCCCAGGGTACACTAGTTGATTTGAAGAGTTGGTGGGACAGGTTGAACCTGTACGGACCAAATTATGGCTACTACCCCCAAGGCCAAAAATCATATTTAGTAGTACATCCTGACGACCAATCTGAGGCAGCCTTGGTGTTTAGTGGATCAGGCATCAAAGTGGTGTTAGGCCACCGGTTCTTGGGAGGCTACATAGGACAGGAGGCGTTAAAGAAGGAATATGTAGCAGACAAGGTGAAGAAATGGGTAGAGACTGCAAACAAATTGTCGATGATAGGAATTGAACAGCCTCAGGATGCACATATTGCATTCATAAAATCATTCCAGTTTCAGTGGCAGTATGTTCAAAGAGTGGTAAAAGCGGATAAAGAAGAATACAAACAATTACAAGGAGAAATAAGGAAAAAATTTGCGCCAGTAATAGTGGGAGGCGGTTTTGCGTGTCCTCTCTCCAGTGCCGAGTACGATCTCTTCTCTCTTTCAGTAAATAAAGGGGGATTGGCCTGGTCAGACCCAGTACGTTCCGCGGACCTTCTCTTTGAAACTTCACAAATGGGCTCGGCAGTACTCGACCAATCCTTGCGTTATGGAGTCCCATTAAATATTGGAGAGCATAGGACACAGATGTACACTGCTAAGAAGGAAGCAATTAGAAGACGAAAGGAGGCAGAAGATGCTTTGCTGCAGTCTACATTGTCCGAATTCCCAGAAGATCGGAAAAGAGCAATTGGTCGGGCGATATCAGAACGGTCAAAAGTAAAATCTTCAGGGTGGCTGTCTGCAATACCATTAAGGAAGCACAATTTTGATCTTTCTGCATCTGAATTCAGAGACGCATTGGCGGTCCGGTACATGCGAACTCCAATTGACATGCCCAAGGAGTGTGATGGTTGTGGAAACAATACGTTCTCCTTGAGACACGCTTTAAGTTGCAAAACGGGAGGTTTGGTGACCAGACGACATAACGAAGTTAGGGATGTTCTTGGGGAGCTCATGAATGCAGCGTGGGGGAATTGTTGTCGAGAGCCTCTAATTACAGCTGCTTCTGCTAGAGCTCCGGCTTTGAGAGGGGATCTGTCTTGCCGCGGGGTGTGGGAATCGCAGAGGGAAGCATTATTTGACGTTCGTGTTGTAGACACTGATGCTCCCTCCTATATTCCTCGCCCCGTTACGACTGTTCTTGCATCAGCAGAAGAAGAGAAGAAGCGGAAATACCTTGCAGCTTGTCATGAACGCCACTGTACATTTACCCCGTTAGTGTGCTCAGTAGATGGTGTACCGGCTCCCCAAATGAACCGTTTCATTGATGTCCTGGCCGAACGTCTTGCAGACAAATGGAGCAAAAACGATGGCATAGTGAAAGGATGGTTGAGGGCAAGGCTGTCATTCGCTATTTTACGAGCTGCCTCAATGTGTATCCGAGGGATGCGAGGGCTGCCCTAAAGAGCAGCGTGTATGCAGGCGTCAACCTGGATTGAGAGCGCACATCACTTGCCCTTACCCGTGTGGCCCTGTAGCTCAGTTGGCTGGGTCTCGGAATCCCACGCTGAAGGTCCCAGCTTCGAATCCCAGCCGGGACCAAAAAATGTTCTTCACTCCACATCAGCAATTTATCTTCAGAACTGCATCTGAATTTTACTGGTTTTTATGAAACTGTAATTCCCGGGCCGGCTCCAGTAGGTACTCGATTTAGGGCCTCCCTTGGTGTAGCTCGAGGGTAGGTACTATCGAAAACAGTGATCAACGCAGAAGGGTAAACAATTTACGCACCTGTACAGGTAAATAATTAATAAACCGTTATGTAATAATTTGAAGCGTTTTCAGGCCTGCTCCCTCAGAAGTGGGCGAGACCTTATATTTTCGTTTTTGCACTTGCTAGACAATTTTCATTATTTTGTGGGAGTAAAAGCAACACGAATCCATTGGCGTGAGCGGGGGGGGGGGGGGGGGGGGGGATCACCACACAACGGTTTATTATTTACTTGTATAATAAATGCCCCTTCTGCGCAGGTCACTGTTTTCTGTGGTAAGTACCTGCCCTCGTGCTTCCCCCAGGAAAGCTCTAAAAGCCGGCCTACAGCCCGGGAAATACAGTTTCATTAAAATATGTGGTGGATTCAAGAATTCTATTATTGATTATTTGTTGTTATTCATGAAGCATAACATTTTTATTCAAGTTAAAAAACGCTGCAAATCCCTGCACAACGGTTTATTATTTTGTATAGAATACCCTTCCGTTACAGATCACAGCTCTATGTATAGATAACCCGTCTATATAATATGATAATTATGTACTATTCTATACATATTATGTAGATCGCAGACCCTCCGTAGGTTGGTACCTAACCCCGTACTCGTTACTAGGTACCTACCTAAATCTCGAGTTAAATGTTGCTAAAATAATTCTGCCGATGACAAACAGTACCTAACAAAAAGAAACGCACATAATGAAGTTCTGAAAAGAAATTGTTGATGAGGAGTGAAAAAAGTTGCAAAAGTACCTACCAACAAACTCCAGCCCCTTCTACGTAGATGGTATCATGAACCGTTGTGTAATAATTTACCGTTGAGTAATGATTTACCGTAGTAATAATTTACCCATCAATAATACTTCAACGTTTGTTCAAGTTTCACTACCAACCAACAAACTCCAAAAGAGCCATCATTTTTCAAATGAAATAATATCACAGAACAACCAACTCGACTTCATACTCCGCCAATATAATCAGGTGATCCCTAGCAATGATTCTATCTCCGCCAAATTTCCTATTGTGGGCGCGTCTCTGGTTACGAGATTTGGTTTGAATTGTATACAATTTCATTCACACTGGAGTCGAAAATGCCTGTCGGTGCAAACTTCGGGGCCTTTCTGTGAACGAACGGCTGGACGTACGATGCTCCGGATGGTCTTAAAAAACTCGCAAGTTCAAGAACTATTTGAAACCGTAAAAATATTCACGTAAAAAAATAGTATAGGCGTTTTGAAAATTTCAACCCCTATTTTGAACCCCTTAGAGATGACTCACAGTAACGTCGAGCTTCGAGGACCAACTAGACGCCGAACGGAACCTATAACCCGAATTTCATCAATTTTTTTTCATGGTAACTAAGAAAAGTGGCCCGTACGGCGTACGGCGACAGATAGAAATATTTTTATTGCAGTTTTGGATTCTACATACCTTGAAACGTAAACCATCAAATTTTGAGGGGGGGTAAGAATTTTTTTTTTTTCATGCTCGATTCCAATGGTTCATTATTGAAAATAATAAACCAAAAGTACCTTTCAACAAAATCTGGTTACTTCTTTCTTATTTCTTCAAATGGAATATCAGGGAACAACCAACTCGATTTCATACAGCCATGCATGGTTATAATCAGGTGTTCCCTAGTGATGATATCTGGGCCGGATTGATACCGTTTCATCCATGATCATGTTAACGAAGATTTTCAACGGCTGGACATAGGTACAATGCTCCGAGTGGTCTCAAAAAAATTCTCACGTTCAAGATCTACTAAAAACTTTAAAAAACCATACCTACCCTTCTGTTGAAAGTTTCTGGAAATGTCAACCCCTGTTTTTCACCCCTTAGAGATGACTGACAGTAACGCCGAGCTTCGCGGACCAACTAGACCCCGAACGGAACCTACAAACCTAATTTAATTAATTTTGGTTCCAAACCTATTTTTTTCTAATTCCATTTTTGGATTTTATGTAGATAGGAACGGGAAACCATCAGATTTTGAGGGATGGTTACAATTTTTTTCATGCTCGATCCCAAAGGTTTATTATTGGAAATAATGAACCAAAATAGAAATTTCAGCTCCTTAAGGTAGTTGAGTATATGTGTAGGTACACATTTCTGCGAACCGCCATAACGACCCAGTGGTCCAAATTGGCTCAACTTTTGGTGGTACTTACTTCGGGGTTATGTCCTAGTTGGTCCTGTATGAATGTCGTCACATTCGTATCAGTATTTGAGATTGCACATGCGCAAACGTGAAATCGTTAAACCCGCATAACTCACGACCCAGTGGTCCAAATTTTCTCAAATTTTAACGATAGTTAGGGATTAGGTCTTAGTTGGTTCCATGCGAATTTCGTCGCATCGTTTCAGTAGGAGTGACCGCATGCCACCGTGAAAACCGTACCGCCGCAACCCGATGATGTAAACAAACTATCTTTCTTAATCTGGTCCTATAGTATCTAGTGTTCCGTATAATTTAGGCCATTTTTCAAACCTTTTTAATACGGAGAGTGTCGCTTCATAATTTCCCCAATGGCCGGGATTGTTAATTGGAAGAATCCTCACTAAATATCGTAATTGACGTTAGTGAACTGCAGCAGTAGTGGCTCCAAAATGTGTAAGAATTTGGTTCTTTTCCGTTTCAGAGCATTTGTTCGTTTATTGGTGTGCCATTCCAGACCTGAACGTCTCTACAAAATAATGAATTCCAAATGTCGCCAAAATATTAGCGTAATAGCTAACAAAAGAATGGGTTCGTTGATGAGCAGTGTCAAAAAACAGAAAGTGGGCTAAAAATTGGTAGCAGTTCCAGTCATACCATTGAACATATTTTCAAAGTTAGTGACGGCTGTTTCTAACGAATTTTGAACTACAAAAACTCGGGTACTAGTGCATTATAGGGACGATAAACGCGACTATCGAGATAATCGATAGATTATTCCTGTCAGAAATGGCCGGATAGGGTTCTGGTAAGACAAAAGGTAATAAATTAATAACGAATAGTAATGTATATATACAAGTACAGTCCAAATTGTACATCAGCAAGTTTACTACCTACACGAATTTGTCATACGTTTTACTACACCACCTATAACCCACAACACTACGAAATAAATTACTGCAACACACTACATTACTGCTTTACCCGGTGAATTACTTCATGCGATGTTCTGAACTTGCTCTTTGGGCGTTATTGGGATTGATTTCAGTATCGTAAAATTCTTTCAAGTCACGCAACATGCGTAAAACTCGAATTTTACCCACTTCTGAGAAATCAAAATTTGGATTATTTGACGATAATTCTATACCACTTTGATTATTTCATACAGAGGTTTGTAATTTTTAGAAATTTTTCCATTGTTTTTTGACCTTGAAAAACGTCAGATTTGACCAACTTCTTTAAGAAAAAATATGTTTATTCATTCATATAGTCTTTTCGTGTCTGGAGTCACCATTTTGGGCAACTTCTAGTGATTTTGTATCAATTGTTGGTAGTTTTGAGGAAATGGGCTCTCAAAAAAAACTTCTCGTTTTGCGATATCTGGGCAAATTATGATTTTATGTTCTACAAAAGAAAAACGGTGCAAATCCCTGCACAACGGGTTATTATTTTGTACAGAATACCCTTGTGTTACAGATCACAGCTCTCTGTATAGCTATATCATGTAATATGTACTATTGTATACATATTATGTAGATCGCAGATCCTCCGTAGGTTAGTTCCTAATCCCGTACTCGTTACTAGGTACCTAACTAAATCACGAGTTAAATGTTATTAAAATAATTCTGTCGATGACAAACAGTAACTAAAATGGCAAAAAGAAGCACAAATAATGAAGTTCTGAAGGGAATTTCCCTTCTACGTAGATGGTATAATGAACCGTTGTGTAATAATTTACCGTTGTGTAATAATTTACCCATCAATAATACTTCAACGTTTGTCCAAGTTTCACTACCTATCAACAAACTTCAAAAGTCATCATTTTTCAAATGAAATAATATCACAGAACAACCAACTCGACTTCATACTCCGTGATTATAATCAGGTGCTCTCTAGCAATGATGATCTCGGGCCAATTCCCGGTTGTTAGCGCGTCCCTAGTGATGATATTTGGGCTGAATGTATACAATTTCATTCACCATCCTGTTGAAAATTCCTGTCGGTGCAAACTTCTGGGCACTACTGTGAACGAACGGCTGGACGTACGGTGCTCCGGGTGGTCTTAAAAAAATTCCCAAGTTCGAGAACTATTTAAAACCGTAAAAAATGCGAGAAAACGGCGTCCTGGAGATTTCAACCCCTATTTTTCACCCTTTTAGGGATGACTGACATTAACGCCGAGCTTCGAGGACCAACTAGACCTAGACCCCAAATGGGACCTATAAACCGAATTTCGTCAATTTTGGTTCATGGTAACTAGGAATGGTAACTCAGTACGGCGGACGGACAGAAATTTGTTTATTGCATTTTCGGATTCTAGATACCTTGGAACGGAAACCATCAAATTTTGAGCCCGGGTTAAAAAAAATTTTTTCATGCTCGAATCCAAAGGTTTATTATTGAAATAATAAACCAAAAAGTTGAAGGTTCTTGTTTGTGCTTTTTGTGAAAAACCTCCTTTCAGAGGAAAACAGAGGGAACGGAGAGTCCGTACAGTGGGGGTGCGTCTGTTACATTATTATAGGGTTATTAAATGATGACACCTTAAATACTAATTTGATATTTTTTTATTTTTTTCAGTTGGGAAAACTTCACTCATCACGAGATTCATGTATGATAGCTTCGATAACACCTATCAGGTCTGCAAGTAATTACTTAGGGAATTTATAGACCCTCACGGGTTACGACTTCTTTGCTAACAGCTTCTTTCTTTCTTTTTAGGCCACCATCGGAATCGATTTCTTGTCCAAAACCATGTATTTGGAAGACAGAACCGTAAGTAATCTAACTCTTCGTGTTTGCATTTACGTAAATGTTCGTTAACTCTTCATGGTGACTATGATGAAGCGATTATCCCTGCTCGATGTTTGAATTCCCACTAAATAATTGGTTAAGGTTGATTCATTGAGGTCATGGTTTGAGGTATTGAGTGTGTTGGTGTTAATAATACATTGAAATGCGTTTTATAATTAATAATTCTGCCAATCTATACTTTTGTCTGACCATAAATATCCAGTTCTAACCTGTTCCAGTCCTATATCTTGAACGTCAAAAGGTGTTACGTGTACCCGAAAAGTTAACAATATTTGTTTGGTCCACATGTAGAGGCACAATAAATTTGTAAAGCAAAAAATGTAGAGGACAGTTTTGGAAATTAATTTGAATGATGATATTCAATAATTAGCATCATGATACGTGTGTATAGGTGGACAGTAGGCTGAAAACTGCCTTCCGACATTTAATTTTTCGACCCCTTGAAATGCCTCATTTCTTATGAACATTGGGCGTGAAATCTTCAAAGATTTGAATGTTTAAATGATAGATCAGATTTGCTCATCTACATTACTACTCCAGTCGCAAATACGTTTAAGGGCTCAATCTAATATCTAAGTGAAAGTAATTTGGTATTAAATATATATCATCTAGGAACATCTGACCCCACTGGGCATTTATTCGTCATCGTTTCAGCGTGATTGGATTATTCTGTCGATATAGGAAGTGGAACAATTGTTTTGGTTCGAAGCAGATTGTTTTGCGACTCATCTCTAAGTTATGAGTAGAATTTCATAGTTGGGAGGACTTTGTCTTATCTTTTGGAAAAACCTTGTTATTTGTTGAACTCAGTCAGCCAGAGTTGGGGGACTAAGTACATTATTATTTGAAATATTTTTTCTAGTTCCCAACGATCTAGGCAAGGTCTAGCTCGACGTTTCAGATTCCTAAGAAAATCGTAAAGGGCGTATCACGCTAGCATTTTTTATGCACTTCAGCATTTTCTCAAGGTGAACTTGTTCACTCACACACACCATAGCATGTTGCGCATCCTGGTGGAGCAATATTAAGCTCACTGAGATATTTTATGGCAAGTTTTTAATTTTTCCCTCGACCCCCCCATATTCGGCAATAAAAATGCTAAAATATAACTCGTGGGAAGGTAACAATTCAAAACTCCATCAGTAACCCCGTTGTCGCCTTCTCCATTTTCCAGGTTTGAGAATTAATTGATATCCTTTTGTTATTCAGTGATAACTCAAAGAATGAGTAATTATTCTGTCTATTCCTTTCTGTTACTCTGTGATAATGCTGCACGCTAATGTTGCTTCAATATTTCAAGCCCTAACCTGACATGGAGACTTGAAGTTTCAATGTTAATAAAACTGCATTCCACCAGAATGCGTTGTATTTGAGATGTACAGCACTTATTCCTCTTCAACGTTCAAGTTTTTTTTTAATTCTTCTTTTTTGCTAGTTTCGAGTAAGAGAATGCGGGGAAAAAATGCAGAAAACCTGCTCGGTGTGATATGGTTACAGCGGATGCGAAAAGCAATTTCCAAATTACTTCTGCAACACCACTATTACATCTTGCAATATTTCGTTTTGTTTTCTGATTTTATTTTTGGTTTCAAACGGTTGAAGGATTCGTGTAAAGCACCCCCCTCCTCCACCACCCCCCAACGCTCTACTTATTATTGTCATATCAATCTTCACTAATTTACTTTACATTTGGATCCATAGGTAAGGTTACAACTTTGGGACACCGCAGGACAGGAAAGATTCCGGAGTTTGATACCATCCTACATTCGGGATTCGACTGTTGCCGTTGTTGTTTATGATATTACCAGTAAGTCCTCCGTAAAAGTTACTTAACCTGATTGTACTTCGAGTCCTCTTGCCTCAAGTGATGTTTTCAAACAAGCACTTGGGCTTGAATTGAAATGACGTTATATTTTTTATTTTTTCTAATGCAATATCCCCAATTTATGGAACATGGAAGTTTTGAAAACAATTTGCGATTCTTTGCAGTTTCAGAGCATTTGAATTCGAGCTGAATCGAATTCTAGATGTATGTACCTAATATGTGTGTTCTTCCAGTGGGATTTAAAAAAAGAAAATTAAAATTTCCCCAGACGATTTTTTGTGGCAAACAAAATGAATGAGTTCGAAGATGAGCAGTTTTCAGAAATACGCTAAAAACTGCTGAAACTTGCCAGAAATTGGTATAAATTAACTAGAAGTCGTATAAATTGGTAAATCAGAACAGTTTTTACTATCAAAAGGGGATCAAATTTTAGTTTCTTTGGGTGTAAAACTCAATAGTTCAAGTAGGTAGAGGTCGCAGTCAGTGGTGGCCTCAGCTGCAATAGTTGGACAGACTGAAGAAAACGATACCTCTACTCTCCTTCGCCTCACCTGCCCCCCTCCCATCATCATCTGCATGCTGATAGTGGGGAGGGCTGCAAGAAACTTGTCTGAGGCTGTCACGTGTGCTAACCCTACATTATTTACATAATTCGCTCATGCGGTCATGCTTCATGACCGGCACTTTTTATTTTGAGATGGGCGTGTTCAGACCACATATCCACACATAGCAGGTGATCTAATCACCTATATTCAGATCGACACTTCATGGGCAACTCGCCTTGCCCTCGGGCCTCTTGGATTTGCTGTGTCGAAGTGTAAGTAAGTGTTAATGGCCCTGGCTGACTTGGTGTTGTTGGCCTAACTTCGCTCTGACTTTGTTGCGATCATTATTTTGTTCATCTTGGCTGTGACCCAAACAGTTATAGTAGGAAATTGAAGGACAAAAATACATTTTTTATTGTCGTCACACTAAGTCATTTGGATAAAAAAAATTCATCAAGCAGTGAGTGATTGTATGGAAAGTAGTGAGCAGAAATCGAGTCTGGTATTATTTTCATGTCAATTGATGAAAACCCTGCATTTTACACAACTTCTATAAATTATGCCTCAGCCTCATTGTCACTAGAAGTAGCTGTAAGGGCTAAGGGATCATCTGCTGCGATGTACATTTCTATTTACACTTCCTTCAGAACATTATGATCATTTCGAACTTTAATAATATTATCAACTGTTAGCTGTCATTCTGTTTAGTAGCTATAATAGCATACATAGGTTTTAAAAGGAAACGGGCGGTTCCTGAAAGTGCCATCTACATAATCGTACATTAACATTGTTTCCGAATCTTACAATATCTTGATGTTTCCAGATTTTTTAGATAAGCCTCTAGGTATAAATTAACGAAAAAATTCTCTTCGCCAGGAAGACTCAAATCCAGGTTCATCAAAATTGTTGATCTACCACTGAGCACTGGTGTAGCGTAATTAAGAGGTGACGCTGCGCTATGGTTCTTTGCTATTACTTGTCCCAAATTGGAGGGAAGTAGCTGTTGTTTGTGTACTGATTGTCAAGTAAAGTTCCGGTGTGGAGATTGCCACACAATCATAATAGTGAAGAGAAAGTTTGGCTGCAGGGGTATGACAGGCCATCCATTTCGGCCTAACAAAGCCGACCATTGCAGCCCGACTGGCTGCTAATGCTGGCCTTACAGGCCGATCATGAAATATGATGTACTGAGCATAGAAATATAATATACTTGCACTTTCAACCACTTTCTGACACACAGCAACGTCGTTAACTAGTAAACCTAGAAAATGTTGGAGCCATTGACATATTTTTGTTGCCAATTGGCCAAATCAAATACGATGGAGGCAGTTCTTGACATCCTAACGGATATTTTGGTACCAAACGCACCAATTTTGGTCCATTTTTACGGCAGTTATAATTAAAAATAGAAAAATTAGAATAGAAACCCCGTCATAACTCATTTCTGCACCTAGAAATCTCATTCTCATCTCAAATTGATTGATTGATTTCTCATCTCAATATACATACATACATACAGAGTTACATGAAGCGAAAACCATCTAGAAACTCGTTTTGAGCACTTCTGAACAAGATTCCGTGGTTTTTCTCAAACACCTATTTTTTGCGGTGTCACCATAGTTCTATTCCTTTATCGAAGGAACGTGGAAGTAAAAAGCCTCACCAAACATCAATTTATACAAAAATATCGTTTTAAAATTTGACACCAACCGCTCGTTTTCAGATGCCAACTCATTCCATCAAACCTCCAAATGGATCGACGACGTGAGGACGGAGCGTGGAAGCGATGTGATAATCATGCTCGTAGGCAATAAGACTGATTTGTCAGACAAACGACAAGTGTCAACCGAAGAGGGGGAGCGGAAAGCCAAGGAGCTGAATGTTATGTTTATCGAGACCAGTGCGAAAGCTGGCTACAACGTCAAACAAGTGAGTCCACTCGTGATTAATAAATCCCTCTATCCGTCTCCAGATCCCCATGATCATAAAGGTTTCTTCAGATGTCAGGCCGCCGAAGGATTTCTGTACAGATCTGTATAGTGATCTGGCGGTTATCAATTCCTTTATCCACCTCCTTAAAGATTATCGTGCACTGAGCCCTAACCACCATCATCGCAAATGTTTGAGCTAAGTTTTCGTCTTCATTTGGCTTCTCGGCAGCCCAGAAATTTAACCTGGTAGGCAAGTTCTTATTATTAAGTAGGACGTGCCCCCTAACACTGACTTTATTTTCAATGGAGTCCGTTACTCCAACTTCCTAACCCACCCTACTGCGTCTTAACAGTTCTTACGTCAAAAACAACAAGTACAAAAATGGTGTTATTCAGCACACGCCCTCACTTAGCGTCTGTGCCTCTACACAATGTAAGAGAAGGCTGAAAATAACCCTAACATTTGGCTGCAAACCCTTGCTCAGGATTGCATTACCCACTGCGTCAACAATGCCTGAAGATCGAGAGTGCTCGGCAGCCATAAGTGATTCCACGTGCCAGTTCAGTGGACCACAATGGCACAGTCGACTTAGACGAGTGTTGCTACCTATGAGACTCCTATCCCTTGCTTCTCCTGTCGAGGTGCTCAGCCAAACACGCGGTGCCTTTTAATTCACGTGAGGCCTGCGAATTAGAAGTACAATATAACTATCCGGTCTCAGTATCCGCATTGGCATAGATCCGAGCTCCTGATGAATGGTGGGCCGGGAAAAATAGACCTCCTTGTAACCACCAGTAACAGAAATTCAAAAACCAATTAACCACCAAGATATGTCACTCCATTTTTGAAATTCCCAGATATCGTACCTATATGAGGATTTAATTCAAAAACTAGTTAAGCACGATAACATGACACTCTAATATTGCAGTACCGAGGCAATATTGCGTTGAATGCCTGGTAACTTACCTTTTTGTAAAAACCAGTTAAATGACAAAATGGCGTTCACCTGTTTATAGTTTTAGTTCTTCTTCCTGTTTAAAATTTCAGCGATCAATTGAGTTAGCGACAAAATGGCGTTTACCTGGTAAATGCACGTTAGTTTGTCGTTTGTGCTGAGTTTTGCAAGTCCCATTAAGCTCAAAAATGGTGCAAGGGCTCATTTTTGAGTCTTCTTGACCCAAGAATTGTATCACATCGAAAAACCCGTAGATACCAACTTTCACCATGCCAACCCCAATACAACACCCGTAACAGCGTGTAAACCTCAAAAAACGTTGATCAGATTTCCCCAAAAATCAACCTTCGTCGCTTGTTTGGTATTTGCATAACGCCCTCCAATGTAGGACCCTCGTGTTTTTAAATAAAAACAGGTTCCATTCTAAGAATTGGAGACCAACTCTCGTAGGATGTATAGGTAGTTCTTTTTCTATGAGCTTTCAGAGTTTCGGCAACAAGTGATGTCACACCGGGCAAGGGGGTGCAGTGGCGTCACTTGTTGCCGAAAATTTGGAGGATCATAGAAAAAGAACTATTCATCATGGGAGAGTGCAGTTGGTCTCAAAATTCTTGGAATGGAACCTACTTTCATTTAAAAATGGGAAAGTAGTATAAACGGAAGTAAGTCATGGGTACTCCTCATTATTTACGTTTTTGGGGTTGAAAAAAAAAATTAATTGTTAACTGATGAGCAGTTCAGACTTTTAGTTTTTAAAGGAAAACGGTAATTTTCTTCGTCCAGCCCATTTAAAAAAAATGCTTTTAAACACATTCTGTTACAACGCTCTGAAAGTGATAGTAGAGAGTTGTCGCAACTAAAAACTGACGGTCGGGAGAGAGTGCGTGAGAATGCAAGTGTTACGTTCGATACGTAAGTTTTAGCAGCACCACGTAACTATTGAAAAGATGAGTTAGCGCATATCAGTGCTACGTACTACATAACTCGATAAGCAAACTTCTTCGCGGGTAACCGAATCCGATCTCCATGGCTACGCAATCGCGTCACCCTGAATTTTGTAGAAAACGGGAGGAGCTGGCCTCAAGATGGTTTTCCGCCATTTGCCTTCCCTCTATTTTCCGTTCTCTTTAGGTATATTGGAAGCCTGAAATGCATTTGGTTCGTGTACCTATTCATCTTGAATATTACCATCCGAAAGCGCCATGAGTGCGGTAAATGAGGTGAGTTCCTACAAATTATCAAGTATTGTGGGTATTTAAAATTATGCAACGGACCCAAGGTCTAACCGTGCCGTGCCTACGGAAAAGCGCACGATTGTTCTTCTAGAAATTGTTCAAAACTCATAGAAAACCATCAAAACGGAATAATTACTAGTTACTGAATAATTACGTTACAAGCTAGTATGAGAAAAAAGAGGTTGATTTGACAAATTACATATCATTGACAAATTGTTACATCACTTGAACATGTGTTCAGAGTTACATCAACAAATAACTTTCTCATGGAACTTACATTGGATAGTTAGCATCCGTGTTCGTTGCCCTAGAACAGAGTTACGTTTTAGAGTTGCGTTTTTCAGAAAATGGTTGCGCCGACTCTCTGGTCTGTGATGAAAAAACGTGAACCAGTACACGGATACACTGGGTGAATCTGGAAACTCCTGCCCCACTCGACTCATCCTACACCTCTGCCCTTTTGTTTTACTAAACCGGAAAAAAATTCATCTAGCTCAGCTACAAGCTTCAATTAGCTCAGCAAGAAAATTGTATAACACCCCCTCAAATTTTTTTATATTACGTTTCAAGGTGCGTAGGTTCCAAAAATGCTATTTCCGTCCTCCATACGCCCTCCGCTTTATCATCCATGTCTCCACTTTATTTTCGGTCTAAAAAATTCGTTCTTTCACACATAGGCTCAATTTGGGCCCCAGTTGTGTCCTGAAACTTTGCAGCCCGATCTGATTATACCCAAGAGTGTATGGGTGAAAAATGGGTGTAAAATTAGGGTTTTTGGTGTTTTAGTAACATGAGCTTGTAAGGGGATCTTTTTCCGTGTTTTTAGGACGACAAGACTGAATATGAAGTCGATTTTGACAAGAGTCGAAAATTGAGGTTCTAATTAAGTTCCAACCTTAAATTTACGTTAAATTTCTGTCTGAAAAAGTCGTTCTTCCGCACACTGTTTGGGTCCCTATTTTTTTAGAACAAATTTGGGTCCTAGTTGTGCTCCTAAGCTCGGCTGCCCATCGGAATACATCGACGGGTGTTATGGGGGAAAAATCGGTGTACAAATAGGGGTTTTCCATGTTTGTTTTTTTGGGGCGAGAAGACCGAATGTGAGGTTGATTTTGACCAAAGAGTGAAGAATTGAGGTTGTAACGAAAGTTCAGCTCCCAAAATTCATTTGTTATGTGTCAAAAACCTGGGAAATTGTCTAATAATAAATCTGTATAATAATACTAGAAGTAGTATCAACACGTGAATCAAGATAATTGAATAGCACTATCTATGATCAAATGTAATTTAAAAAAAAAGAAGGAGCCTAACGCCTAATCTGTGTTTTTGGGGGCCAAAATTGGTGGCAACTATAAAAAATAGCTATTTCAATTATTGCACATGAAACAGTAAATGAACAGCCAACATTTCTGTAGGTATGTCCATTAGAATAATAAACCCATGTGACAAGGGCTTTGCTGCGTTTTCTGATGTAGATCTGGTTTATCGTGCTCCTTCCGTGCTTTTGTGCCCTATTCCCACCCTTTGCTCTGTCATATTCTTGTGTCTGTCGTCTAGTACCTCTCAGGCCTACATGTTGTGTATAACACCATCTATGTGGTGGACTCAGATAAGAACGATCATGGTGTAGTTCTACGTTACATTCCACTTTTTTAAGTTTTCCACATTTTTCCCCCCTTTGAATTCTTATTATTATTCATTAGATTTTATATTATGAAAGTGTTCAGTTCACACGTTAGTCAGTTTGGATTCCTAATTTCAAGGATGGAACTCCCGAGAAGTTGGATAACGCACTACAGTTAACTGAGTCAGTTATAGTGGTGGTGTTACATGTCATTATTTTGCTACATACACAAAACTAGTTTCAGTACTTTAAGTAATGCAGTAGGTAAATTAACTGTTAAATTCATGCTTTTTGTGTTCCCCCACCTCCAGTTGTTCCGGAGAGTGGCAGCTGCCCTCCCAGGTATGGACTCACCTGAAAACCGGCCTCCTGAAGACAGTATCCTTTTACAATACGTGTACCTACACTCTTCCATTACGTGGCGCTTTCTATTTTTTGAGTACTTACACGAGTTTTTCTGCACAGCTTTTTACTTTATTTGCTACAGCTGTTGCATGATTTCCACATTAGCCTCAGCCAAGCCTTTCTCCACCTCCAGCCGCCTTTATGTGTTTCATAGACATCCCTCTTTACCCTGTGTCCCTATATTTTTTTAGTGTTTTCATTTAGCATGAGTGTCGATGATTTTTGTTGTGGCCGTGGAGGGAAGATCCCCTTTATTTATCATCTCACAACCCTGGCATATATTTTAGGAGTCTTCCATTCTGTCTGGCCACAGTGGGGTTTTCCTGTGGGTCTAAAATTGTCTAGTTCATGTCGTCCCAGCATTTTAGTTCAGTTGGAATCCGTATCCAGCTCACTGCTATATCGTTTGACTGCACAACGAGATGGAAAAATCGCCTGTCGAGTTGTCGTATTTCAGGTTAGCGACGACCTAGTATCTAAATTACCTAGAAATTACAAGACACGTTTACCTCTGTTACACACCATATCATGGCCACTTTTTGGAAAGCTCACTATGAGATGTTGTATTAAATTGAAAGAACCCGCAAATTATTACACAAAGGTTTATTATTTTTCTTTTAGATACCCCTTCTGCACGGATCACTGTGTAAGACCTGTGTCGCTTTTTTTGCGCTGGGTACATACCCTCGTACGCAAATACGCAGACACGACAAAAATCTCACCAGATTCGATTAATTTGGATGATTCATTCGGCAGTTACATAAATATGCATGTTTCCGCCACCACCGTCTCCTGTAACGCGCCATTACGACCGCAAGAACTCCCCACCCAGTCATTGTTGAAATTCTGATGGTCCTTGTAAATTTTGAATGTCTGATGGGAAAAAAATATGTCAAGGTCCTAAGAACGACCCTCGAAATTCAAATTCCAAATGACCGCCAACCGAATCATCCAAATTAGGTGAAAATTTGGGAATATGTCAAGGGTCGAACTTAGGAAATTAGGTGAACATTTGGAAATATGTTGGACCTTGACATATTCCCAAATTTTCACCTAATTTGTATGATTCGTTTGGCCGTAAACAACCAACTTGTACCTGTGAAGAAATAAGTTGAAAAACCTGTATGAATAATTGATGAATAAACGAACTTGTGAAGTTCATTCCTAATTATATCTAGTGGGACACTTGAGAACGTTTACATGTAGTAGTTCCTCGAACTACCCTTCGACAGCCTGTTCCCAGAGAAATTCGAATCCAGAATTCGAATCTCCCGCCAAAGGCGAAAAAAGCAGGGTCGCACCCCCGCGGAGCGCTCCGCCATCGCCCGCACCGCGGCGCCGGCAACACTGGCGGCGCTCCGATGATTCATCACTCTTTGAAAGACGAAAATCAGCAACTGCCAGCCATGTCCAAGACAATAGGGCAGGGTGTGGAGGGTCCTAAACGTTCTCAAGTGTCCCACTAGATATAATTAGGAATGAACTTCACAAGTTCGTTTATTCATCAATTATATCTGTGGGACACTTGAGAACGTTTACATGTAGTTTGTTTAAAGAATCAAACCAAGTTAGGCAGTTGCTCTAGGGAAAAAACGCCCAGAGAGAAGACTAAAATCTGAAAGTCGAAAAACGGTCTCTGAGACCTGTGTAGTCCAGACCCGGAGCACCTAAACTCACCCCTCCTTGGGCTCCCTCCCTGGGTTCAGTTAGTCTTCTCCCGATATAGGTAACTTCTCCCCCTCCCCTTTTTTGTCCCTGCCAGTGTCGGGGCTGGGAGGCCCCAATCCACATATCACCCAACTAGTGTTCTTAAACTCTACTCCAGGGAGAGGAAAGGACACAAACCACGGCTAATCTGGATATATCAACTGTATATATAAACTGTATATATAAACAAGTAAATGTAACTGTATAAAACAAGGGGTGTCAGCCCGACCACAATACAAAATAAACCAAAAAACCCAAAAAGGGGAGAACAGATGCAGTCTCCATGTGTGGTTCATATTCCGCCTTTTGAGGAGGTGACGCTCCGTCCATTTCGCCTCACCTGAAACGATCGTAGAGCAGATTATGACTCCGGTGTGGAACCAAACACATGGGAGATGAGTGAGTCGTCAGCCACTAGGGGTCTATTATAAAACTTAGCGAACACCGCCGAGCTATTCGTCCACCCTGCCGCCTTAAAAATGGTATCTAAGGAGGCTCCCGCTCTGTTCGCAGCTGACACTGACGCGTGTCTTGTTGAATGCGGCGTGAAACAATCTGCAACCCCCGCTTCCCTCAACACCCCCGTCACCCAACCCGAAATCGTTTGGCGGGACGCCGCCGTGTATGGGTGTCTGGTGATAATGAGTAATGCGTCCGTGGTTGGGGACCTCAAAGGTGCCGACGCCTGGAGGTATTCTGCCATGAGGGATGCCACGCAGAGGAGTGGCCGTTGCGGAAAAAACGGCACAGTGAGGCATGGTTGCGGCTTATAAGGCGCCGAAGTTTTCAACCGGCTAGAGATACGGATGTCCAACCCCTGACCTGGACGTATCTGCACCTCAGACAACTTTATCGACGCAATAGTCTGGAGCCTCTGTCCTGTTGCCAACAACAACAGGGTTACCAACTTGTGGGACAGCCAAGGAAAACCCTGACCGGTTCTTTCCAACCACCGTAACACCCCCTGTGGGTCCCAGGTTGTGTCATACCGCGCAGCTGGCGGACGAATATGTGACACTCCCATTAAGAAACGGGAAATAAGGGGGTCAGAACCTGAAGGCTCCGCCGCAATAAGGGACAAGGCCGATCTATATGTGTTAAAAGTAGCATACGATACCGAGGTGCCCTGAAGTATGGTCTGAAGGAAGTGCACCACTAAAGTAGGCTTGAGATCCCAGGGACTCAGCCCTTGCTCCCTACAAAATTCCCACCAGCGCCGATAGCATCCTTGGTATTGGGCGTATGTCGCAGGCGATAACGCGGCTAACATAGTGTCCACCGCCGGGGCGATAATCCCTCGCCTCTCAAATGCTTGCCGGACAACCTCCCTGCTATCAATCGTAGCGTGTCCGCCCGCGGGTGGGTCTGGTCCCTGAAAGGCAAATGTAACAATCGATCGTTAGGACCAAAATACAGGGGCGCGGAGATCAGTAATTCAAAAAAGGTGGGGTACCAGGGCTGTGCCGGCCACTCCGGTACGACAACTATCCCCGTTGATTCCTCCGCAATGATTTTGCGCAGCACTTTGAGGACCAGCGCAAACGGTGGAAACGCATAAAAATTCCACTCCTTCCAAGAAAAGGTGAAGGCGTCAATCCCCCATGCCCTAGGGTCCGGGTGCCAGGAAAGAAACCTGTCGCACTTCGCATTTGCTGCAGAGGCAAATATATCGATGTCGGGACACCCCAAATCGTTTATAATAGCCCGAAAAACCTCCTCACCTAATGACCATTCCGTTGTCCCAGGGAGACGTCGAGAACATTCATCGGCCACTGTATTATCCTTGGAGGCGACGTAGGATGCAAAAATGACAATACGCCTCTGCTCACACCACCGCCAGATCCGTTCAGATAGCTCGAACAGGCGGTGGGACAACATAGACCCCTGCCTATTAATACAGCTGATGGCCGTGGTATTATCCGCCCTAATGAGGATACGGCAGTCGCTCTCGACGTCACCGAAATGTTGTAAGGCTAATTCAATTGCCCTCAATTCCAACGCGTTAATATGCCAACCAGCTTCAGCTACTGACCACCAACCGTTGATTGTGGCCCCCCCAACCTGATAATGACGCATCTGTAGAAATTGTGAGGGAATAATCGTCATTATGTAGCCGATTGGACAACGTCATAATATTGCTACTCCACCACTCAATATCTGACCGTATGGATAATGGTAACTGAATTTTTGCGTCAAAATTCTGGTTATTTGCCCTTAGGGCCTCAACCTTGACCCTTTCCAAATGCATTGTGTACAGTTTTCCATAGGGGGTTGCTGGTATCGCGGCCACTAGTGTACCTATCAGACCCGCTAAATGTCGAATTGAGCAGGTTTGTAGTTTATGGAATTTACACGACTCCCTGATCCGTAAGCGCTTCTCCTGCGGAAGCGAAATTGTCAAATCTGCCGTATCAAACAAAAACCCCAAGAACACGAACTGTTGCGAAGGGGAAAATTTACTCTTAGCGTCATTAATGATAAACCCCAAGTGTCGTAAAAGGTCCGACAAAATGGTAATATTCCTTGCACATTCCATCTGAGACGACCCCACGATACCAAAATCATCCAAGTAGTTTACACACTTTATGCCCTGCGAGCGAAGACATTGAACAATGGGGCGCATGAGCTTATGAAAAACATGCGGCGAAACCGACATGCCCATGGGCAAACATGTAAATTCGTACAATTGATCTTGGAAACAGAATCTGAGAAAAATAGTATGCGTCCATGAGATCGATTGTCGCCCCAAAGCTTCCAGGCTCAATGAGGTCCCGCATGGTGCGGTGATCCTCCAATTTAAAGTGGGGGGCGTCTATAAATAAATTTAAATGTTGTAAATTTAAAATAAATCGTTTTCCCCCTGACGCTTTGTCCACCAAGAAAAAGGGGGAAACCACTTGACGCGGGTGTGAGGTACATGTTTTCACGACCCCGCCCCACACCATCCTGTCTAAAATAATGGAAAATTGTTGAACAAACGCCTTATCTGACGAGTGTGGACGCAACCTAGGGTTGGGGGTCGGTATCGTGTGAAAAGGTATCTCAACCCCATTCAACCATGAGAAAATTATGGGATTATCGGTGATAGCCCGCCAATTCCCTATAAAATTAAATAATCGACCCCCTAAGGGGGGTTTAATCACCTGTGGGGGCGCCGAGCTCAGCTCCTGCTGTGCGGCCCCGTCGACCCTCTGAATGGGCGGCGTTGTGCCCTGGCGGACTGGTTTCCTCGGGATTTGTTGGCCGGTCTGTGAGTCTGCCCACCCCGACGAGCAGCTCGGCCTCTGTCGTTTCCCTGTTGTTGCAGGCTTACTGGCCCCGAGGGCTGCTGAGGGCGAGGGGGTGCGGGAGGCGGTTTTTTGAGGGACACTAAGCCCCGAGCACTGGAGGCCATCCCCAGGAACTCCTTGTATCGCGCTCCCAGATTGTCCCCAAAAAGCCACTCTGATGGCGGGACATCCCTAGAAATTTTTTCGAGGACCGGGGAGCACACCGCCAACAATAGCCGTCGCCTGGTGCGATTTACGTCATAGAACAGGGCCGTCATGGCCCGACCCGCATCACACATGTTGACATAGCTGTCCCCCATCGCGGGGACAGCAGCACCCCCTCTCTCCACCACCGAAGAGAGGCCCATACCTAGGGCCGAGATGGCTGTGGCGCATGGTCGCTGAATGCCGACGTAGTACGCGTCCACACATTTATGGCCGGCCCCACTGACGCCGCTATCTCCGGATTCATCTTGGGCGGCGCAAGCGCCGGCAAGTTCGCGGGGATCGTGTATTTAGCCCCAAGGGCATTAAAAACCTCTAGCGGGACACCATTTCGCAAATGGTGTTCCCAACGACCCGCGATACTTGGATGAATTCGCGGAGCAGGGGGTGGCGGAATGGCGGGATTATCTCCCAGGGCCAAAAGCACCTGGGGATCCAATCCGGCGTCAGGGCCTGGGTCTGGGGCCGAATCTCCTGCAGGAGGAGGGGTAAAACCTGCAAAATCCGATGAACCGGATGCCCCAGTCCCATCCTTAGTGGGGTCCCCCGTCCCCGGGGGTACCGGGGGCGGGATAGTGGCCCCTTCGTCACCCCATGTGTCGTCGAGATCCGAAACGTCTCCGGAAAGTCCGCCTACCGATTCTCGATCGGCATCACGGACGAGAGGCCCCCCAGATTCGCGATCCGGGTGAGACCTCGGGGAAAGACGATCGGAGGACCCGCATATCAATTCACGATCGATATCGCGGGCGAACTGCCCCCCAAATTCGCGATCTGGGTGAGCCTTCCGAACATGACGACCGTTTCCGAAAGAACACCCCCCAAAATCATAAAATGGGTAGGCTCCTCGGGAATCTCTGCGAGAACCGCGAGGCCCTTCGAAGAGGGTAACCACGTCTCCGGGGCGAACGTGATCGCGAGCGGTATCCCCGCGTAGAAAAGTCGTCGACTTCTCGATCCAATCGCGTCCGGAGATATCGAGGTTCATCCTCATCGGACTCGAAATCCCCTCGAGATCTCCGCGCATCATAAACCGGATCCAGAACGTCGTGAACGGGACCACGAGGTCGCCGGGGGGACCGCGGAGTGAACATCGTGAAAACGACGTTCCACGAATATCCTGTGCGTTAAAAAGAAAGGAAACTGAAAACAACAGTCCTACCTTGACGCAGCGATCGAAGAAAGGTGATTTACTTGCCAAAATTCCGTGCACAATCACAAAAAACTTCCGAAAAACGGTACGAACAAACTGTCGAAAAGGCAGCCAAAAGAAAAGTGATGAATCATCGGAGCGCCGCCAGTGTTGCCGGCGCCGCGGTGCGGGCGATGGCGGAGCGCTCCGCGGGGGTGCGACCCTGCTTTTTTCGCCTTTGGCGGGAGATTCGAATTCTGGATTCGAATTTCTCTGGGAACAGGCTGTCGAAGGGTAGTTCGAGGAACTACTACATGTAAACGTTCTCAAGTGTCCCACAGATATAATAATCTATTTTTATTAAAAAATATACAAGTCCATTTCAGAGCATTCGGAATTCATTCTTAGATTTTAAACGTTTTCACATGTACGAGTATTTATACCTGGACTGGGCTAAGAGATGAAAAATTCCAAATTTTGCCAAGATGAGTTGTATTGACTAACGAAACAATGAACTGGAAGATGGGGATTGTTTGTTGGGATACCAAGCGGATCAAATTTTGAGTTGTGGGTCAAAAATGGGTAGAAATTTGTAAATATAACCGAAGTTCATAGAAATTCAACGAAAGTATTACCTAATATGTAGAATAGCTCTTTGAGACAGCAAAATACTCTTTCAGTTGTTGGGAATATTGCTTAAAAATAATGTGGCTTAAATATGAGTTTTTCGAGGAAAAATGTTGTCAGGATAGCTGAGGCACCAATTTCGGAAATTCGCACATTTTTTTGTTCATTCTGCATGACTGGAACTTATTTGTTTTAGAGATAAGGATATGAAAGTTTACGTGAGATTTGAGAGCCCCTCTCCATCATGGGAGCAAACGACCTCAAACCTTCAACTCCCCTTCCTTGAAGATGATTAGCTAATTTCTGGACGCCCCCCCGGCCCTAACTAAAGTAAATCTAGTTGTGAGGAATCTATTCTGAAAAGAAGTTAGAATTCTTCCCACCTGCCATATGAAACACATTCTCTGTGCGGGGTTTGGGCCCTGTGGAAGGGAAAGGGACTGCTCTCTGAAACCTTCCCACCATTTAACGGGTGCATAACACATTTTTCGGTAGATAATTTTCAAATTTAAATGTCTTCCTTTACGACCCCTTCAACTTGATTGGTTTTATTGTTCCTTGTATATTTTGCAGTAGCAGCAAGATTCATTGAAATTACATTAGAGATAGATCCCTAATTAACTTTATGCAGTCTACAGTGTCCTACCCCCTCTATTTTCCTTAGGAAGCAAGTGAGAAAAAATTTTCAAGTAAACTCCTCATGATTTGGTATGTAGACCTTCAAATTCAGTATATAAAAATTTCGTGGATGACGGATAAGTTGAAATTTCGACACCAATTTTAAAAAAAATGGAAATCTCTTTTTTATTGCAGGGGTAATTTTGGATTCTACGAAATGACCCGTCACACAGATTTCTTTTGAGTGCGCAAGACGTGCACAAAATGTGCGAAAAACGAGAAAAAGCATGTGTTTTTAATGTGTTCAGTTACTAACCAGTGACACATGGTTTTGGTGTATTTCCCGCGCTGAAACACGTGGTGATGCCAATTATTCGATTCGCAGTCGTGCTGAATGAATTCATTCGTTTCGAAGAATGCTTCATAGTGAAGCATTCTTCACTATGAAGCAATCCTTCATAAAGCCCTATGACTTTTGAAGAGTGCTTCAACGTGCATCGAAAATAAATGTCGACCGTTGCAGTCCTTTCTTCGGTAGAATAACGAACTACAGGAGCACGAGGCATGTTGAATAGCTTGTTTCATTCTGAACTGAATGTATCTGAAAGCAAATGAAATGTCGTATGTTTTGACGGCCTTTGGCAAATTCTGGATCACCAAGGGCTCAGAACTCAGGTTCAGGGCTTATTTTCACAGCTGGGCTGACCGAGTTTTGTTATTCGTTACATTGATCAAATTTGAGTGACGGGTCGTTCCTCCATGAAAGGTCGCGTAGAATCCGAATCTGCAATAAAAATTTGGTTGCCAGCTGAAAAGAAAAAAAGTATAAAATTAATTTTTTTCAACTTTTAAATAGAATTTTTGGCTTATTCATCTCGATAGGATGGTGGTGAATCGAAAAATTGAAATCACCACGTGGTTTATCGCGAAAAAATACATCAAAATCTCTATTAATAAATACTTCTAGAAGCGCGGGTTTGCTTCGTGAAATTTCTCAGAGTTCGAATCTGCTAATATAGAAAATGGGGGTTCCTATTTGAAAAACAAAGTTGGTGTCCAAATTTCAATGATTTCATGAAATCTTGGTTTTGGATTTAGGATCTACATGAAAAATTATTAGGAGTTACCGTTTAAAGGTTTTCTAAGGAAAAGGGGTGGTGGGGGGTGTCTTGTGGGACACTGTATAGTATAGCAGTGCCTTTCTTTCAAGTAACTAGTAAATTGGTAGTATCGGTGCATAAACCATACCTTTCTGTAATTGAAGTATTTGTTAACTTTTAGGGTTGACTAATTCTCGTAGATATGTATCATGTTTTCAAGAAAATGATTTTTCCTGAGGTCTCCTAATCACTACCTACTTGGGTTAATCAAGTTACTGGTTTATCTTTTTTTCTCATTTTATTCCCAGAGTTCTGTTTATTGTTTTGTTCCTTAACTTATTTTTGTTTTTCCTTTCCCTCCCTTTCACCAGTGCAAGAAATTATGCTCAAAGACACTCCGAACGAGGGTGCTGTCTCTGAAGGTGGTTGCGCATGTTGATGTTGCTCCTCAGCCCACGCCTTCAATGCAATGTATGCCATAAAGCTTAAGAGCACTATGTCGCTGTTTTGTTGTTAGGCACTGGACCTCCTGATACAGGCTTGTAACAGCCTTCCTCAAGACCATTTCACTGCTGCGGTCACTCTCATTACCTACCTCTCACGGAAATAACCGCGTAATAATAATTATTTCCGTAACACCCCAATCCCCTCCTAACCCCACAATACCGCCCTACTCTCCAATAAATCGGAAGTGTCGACACTCGGGTTTCAGCTTCCAGTGATGACGAAGCTGTGTATTAACTATTCAGAAGGCAGTGATTCAGCCTACAGTCGGTCTCATTACTATTGACATTAAGCCGCTTCACAAGGCTCTACGTGACCCGCCTTTAATAGCTAACGATTTCACTCCTTTTAATTCACTTACTAAACTACTTATCCTGTTACGTGGTTGGTGGGTAAATTATTTATGAAATTATCAACTGACAGTTTTCATTCCTCGCTTTAAAACTTATATAATTATTGACTCCACGAAGTCACGACGGAAATCAAATTTTAAATTGACTCAAGATTTAGGTCTATTAAAACCAGAAACTTCGTGCTTACTATCTATTTTACTCATAATAATGGTTGTTATTGTTAATTGTTGAATTTTAATTTGAGCAACTACGTGGAAGAGTCGTCAAACCCTCTCCACTGTATATAAATTAAAGTTACATGTGTTGTGTTATATTTATAACCCTTATTTATTTTTATTCGTAATCCCATCAGTACTTATGTCTTATGACTACATTCCTGACTTGTATTCGGATGTATCAACTTATATTAAAATTGCAATTTTTATTGTTGTTTATTCAATATATTTATATTCGATCCTTTCTTAATTGAAGATTTTGTGATATGCATGTCATTTAATTCTGTTGAATGTTGTATTAGTTGTATTGCTTGCATGAATCCGCGTACACGCGATCTGGCCCTAATTGTTGGTATGAAGAGAGCATGAAACTAATAAATTTAATACGTAACGTAGAATGGTGTTTTATGCTTTGCCATTAATTTCCTCTCGATGTCATAACATATTAACCGACTGCTGGGTTCAAAGTTAGTCCTCAGGGTGTTAACAGATGAGGTGTGACAAACTTCGAGAATCGATTCTGCAACTGTTTTACAACAAAAAGTTCCTCACAGAAAATCTCAATTTCAGGGGTGCCTATGTAATTTTGCTAAAAAATTTTTTGACTTTCGACCTTACCTCACTAAAATGGCGTACTTAAACGTCGTCGTTGGGGCTTTGGACAGTCGTGCATGGTTGCGATGGGCCCCAAAAAACGAGTTTTGATTGGTCTGGGAGGCCTGAAATTGTCACCATTCGATTCAGTATGAAATCATGGAATGCTGTTGCTTAGCACCTCGTTTTTTTACTTGAAACAGTTCGCTCAGCTTGAGCTAATAAAAGTGATTAAAAAATTCACCATACCATTGGAAAACTGGTAAAATGGAAAAGTTTCTACTGTTGTGTAATTGCTCTCGAAAATTAAGATTTGAAACGCAAAAGTTTTTAAGCTTAAAATAAGCAAGCTAAGTACATTTTTGAGAAAATGAGTGGGGCTCTGGTTAGAGGTGGGTAGTTCCTGACTGAACTACTCTTGAAGAAGAACTAAACCAACTGAACTGCTTCTCAGCGTAGTTCACTTCACTGAGCGGTCATTCACTAGGACCACAGAGTAAAAAACTCAGTGGCTAGAGATGGATGTAGAATGGGGGAACTAATGAACTATAGTTCTGTACATTACGAACTAAAACCAAAGAACTAGTAACTCACAAGGTGACTGAGTTAGTTCTTGTAGTTCATAGGAACGTTGAATACTACAAAAGGAGTTGATACTATCCACCGAACTATAGCTTATTTTAGTTCATTCAGGAGTCATTCAGATGGATACTACTTGAGGAGTTCATAGTATCACAGAACTACCGAGTTGATAGTTCGGAACTACCGATTTCGTTCTAGTTCAGTGTTTGTATCGTGTGGCTGGAAACGAAAGTGAACTCAAAAGAACTACTTTCAAGGAGTGAACTAACTGGCCCCCTCAAATGAACTACAGTTACCCACCACTGTCTCTGATAGGAATATCGAACTGTGTCCTCACAGTTTCTGTGTCGCTATTCTAAGGGAGTGGCTATTTTAGTGAGGCCATAGGATCGAAAACGCGAAATATAAGTTTGCTAGTAAGAATTGATTCCCAAAGCTTGTCACATCTTATCTGTTAACACCGTGTATGGGAGATGTAATACAGTGAGACACATAATATTCTCTTTGCTCTACTTACATACCCCTCTCTACAGTAGTATACGAGGTATATTACTGAGTACCACGTTTTTGTTTATTTTTAAAGAATTTACATGAAGTTTCACTTTAAAAAGTTGACTTTTGCTGTTGATGATCTTTCAGTGTCTATGGCTGTTCTGTATTGTTGATAAACTCCAGAAGTATGCAGTTTTTAATGAAGCTGAAAACTTCAGCAGAGGCTAACTCATTGTAGGTAGGTGCAAAGGGCTGCGAATCAACTGCTGGAACGGCTTATTTATTTGATTGTATGAACAGCAGTCTTTGCCTTTAATTCTTATGTATGTACCTACGCATTTTGTAACACCATGAAATTAATTCATTTCCAGCATTGGTTGAAAATGTATAATCAGAGTTTGGGCAACTATTTCCCATGAAAGTATTTTGAAGTTGGTGTATGCAAAAGTCGAAGAGCTTCGCGTTTTCAAGGGTTACTCAGGAGGTTTTATAAACAGACACAGCATACGCATCTTCATTTACTGTAGCACTGTAGTAGAGAGCACTTCCAATAGGACTTTCGATTGAGTTTCATGTATTTTAGGTTAAATATTTAGTATTTGAAAATCACGTGACTATTTTTGTCTATTTTGAAATGCAGTTGGTTATTGTGAACAGAATCTGGTAAACGGTTTAGAAGATCCGCAGTATTTCAAGCACAGTCAGACTTCGATAGTGGTGGGGGCATGTCAAGTTTGGTTTTAATGACCTTTTTGAGTGGCATCAGTACCCGTTGATACAGGGATGAAAACCACTCATCTTGAGGTCTTCATCTTGATAATCTTCAATGACATCAGAGTCTTTATTCAAATGATATCTTAGGTGGTATTATTATGTACATACCAACCAGTCCCTCATTACTCTCCCTTGTCCGAATTTTCGATTGTCTGTACAATTTCTGTTCCCAGTTGGTACGGATACTCGAGATTCTACGGAATTGCCTTGAAATTATGCACATAGATCGGATTCTGCTCCATCAAAACCCTTGTGCCAATTTTCCTCATCCATTTCCTTACAGATGAAATAGAAGTGGGTGGAAAACTGTATGCGACAACTTTGGAAAGCTCTCAGATATCTTCCATACTTTGGGAAAACGATTAAAACTTTTTGGAATGCTCACAGATATCTTACATATTTTGGGAAAACCGCCAACTAGTTGACGTCCAAGGAGCACGGCCCGTTCAGTCCAGTACTTGGAGAAGCTTAGGTCTTACAGGAGACGTGGATTGTTAAAATCCAAATTGCTCTCTTAAAATCGAGAAGCTTCGGACGAAATGGCTGCACAAACTCAAATATTTGGTGGATGTGGTAGCTAATGAAATAGATGACAAAATAGAAGAAAATACTGAGAATGATGTTCAGCCTTTGACAGATATTAAGAAAACATTTCTGGTTCTAATAGGAAGTTGAATTATGGAAAAATGTACATTTTTAATAGGATTTAGTTGTGAAGATAATGAATTTTATATATTTTTGTTTCAAATAGGTAAGGTTGGAACTTTCTTGTGTTGCGAACTTGCTTTGATTGGCCTACTTACATTATTATTCTGCCCTTGAAATGATCTGTCTTTGCCTGAATGTATACATAACCATAGTTTAAAGAGTTTGTCCATTTTGGATTGAAACTATTCAAACCAATAGGACAATGAAGAATACTGTAGGCTTTCAGATTGAGTTGACAGAGGCATGTCGTTTTTCTCCAAATAATATGCTACTGATGTTTAACCCCGTTTCATCCTTGAAGAAATTCAAATCCTTTTTAGACTTGTGCTGCATCTGTTTCCATGATTTAATTAATGTATGCATGCGTTTGTGCTTAACATGATTTGCAACTTTTGTCTGTGGCAATAACAGTGTTATGAGATTTGAAAGGGTGTGTGTCCTTAACTCTGGGGTCGTTTTCTCCCTCTACCCTACAGCTGTCGACCTTCAAACACAGCATTCTCCCCAGAGCGAACAACAGGATTCGGAGGGTGGCTGCAAGTGCTAATCTTCAGTGCTACCAACTTAACATAGCCTGGTCAACTCACAGCCCGCCTACAACTATACTGCGTTTTCAATTATTATTTCATTTATTTATTTAAAAACGCGGTTTCCTTTCTTGATAAGGAGTGGTCACGTATATCATGCTTCATTTTAATTTATATTTTTTATTTTTTTATTTTTTTTCAATTCCTACTTCACAAACTGTGCGGATGGCACTTGTTTTGCTCACTATTCATCATAGTTATGTATACCTATTCTGATGTTGTTCTCATTTTCTGGCAGAGAATTTGAATTGATAAAAAACTACCAAAAAAAATTATCTTTGCCGATTTTAGAAACATCTATTATTCTTCTAATGGATTTATACATTTATTACCAGTTTAAAACGTGAAACCTTAGATTTTTAAAACCTCTGTAGGAGCTTATAAATAGTACTGTCTATCGTCCTGCAGCTATGTCTATCAAAATTGATTCCTAAAGAGGGCACGCAGTACCCACCTGCTATAAACTAGATCAACGAATTTGAGTTATTCAGTCGCATTTTTTTGGGGCAGAGTTCTACTGTAACCACCGTACCTACCATTTGTATTCGTCTTGTGCCCCTTGTAGAGCGCAGCACTGCGATGCGCTAGTGCTTCAGCAGTATGCCCAGGGATTTTCTGAGCACTCGTGCAGTTCTTTGGTGAACCTTTGTTATAAATTTCAGTTAGGTAATGAACTTCTATGTGACTGTCTAAAGTCAAATGTTGACAACACCAACATCAAAGCAGGGACACACTGCTCGCTTTTTATTATTGAAGTTCATTGAATAAGCTCTGGAGCTCTGCCTGTGGAAGAAGCGTGCTGCTTGAAGGCCTTTGAGAGTTGAGTATCTCATGTTAATAGAGTCCCTGTAGAGTATTGTCTCACTTGAGAGGTGGATGATGGTATTACGGTTTACCATGAGAGTTTGGATCCTTATTCTTTTCGATAATGTACAGTTGAAAATTTCAGTTGCATGTCTGCCTTTTTTTTTCTTCTTAGGTAATCAACTAACTGAGTCCCAAGATGAGTTACTCATGGTTTTTCGAAATTTTATATTATTTATTTATTTTAAATAGGTTGATAACTCCAAAATTTCGCGTTTTGTCAATCGTACAGAGGTGTTTCGCTATTCACCGAGAGACAAACCTCGTACAATTCCTTCTGTGGGATCGAAAATCCTCCAGAACTGTTGAGGAAATTTTCAATTCTTTAATCAATTCTCTATTTGGATTATTACGAAGTGGGGCCAAAGACAATATTACGATTTGTTTATAGGTCCTAAACTGTCCTGGAAAACTCTCTGAAATGGAGACCAGCACAAGTTGGTACCTTCATATTTATCATTCATTTTGAGGAAGGTATTGTGCTAATTGGAAGTGTCGCCGGTTATTTTCTCCCTTTGCTTAATGTCCATAAAGAAACTACATATTGTCCTCTAAATTCGAATGCCAATTCTAATGTAAGCGCCTGAAATTTCGCCGAGACAATTAGGTACTACCTACGCTACCTACCAAATTGCCCTCCAATGAAGGGAAGTTTCTAATAATATTCTGTTGAAACATCGATACTTACTTTCCACACGAGATCATTCGGTTGAATACACACTTGAATTTTCTAGATCGGTTCAGTTCAAATTGAGGAGTTTTGAAATGTGAAATCGGAGCATTGTTTTCCGGTCTAAAGACAACTTATCAAAGCGTCAATCTTATACACTTCCTTACACAGGTGCCTGCATTGTGTTGGTAGATGCCTAGTTCAGAGTAAGTAGGTACATTTTATCGTTTTTGTTTCTTAGGAAAACTCGATTCGGGAGTCAGTTTATTCATAGCTAATTCGCTTATTTTTCACAGTTCCACAGCAACAGCTGCAATCCGCTTCAGAAGCTGACTTCTAATTATTGGATGAATAAAAAAACATTGTTTGTAACATCGTTTCACCACCACTCATTTATATCCATGTGCTCGGAAGAATGTTGACCATTTAGACTTTATAATATTTATGTTGTGGATGTCGCTGAACGTTACTAAAGCTAATGCTGACTATAGTGTCACTATTATGCAAGTTGTGCAATGGGCTAGATTTAAACTCGCATTTCTCACTCTAAAGTCACGAACTCCTTTGAAAAGTACCATTGGCTGTCTACCAAATGTCATAGTTCATTGTAAAAGGAATGAATTTATTTGAACAGGCCTGTTCTCAACTTTCATTCATCATTTTAGAAGTCTCAGCAGCTTCAACACAACTGATAATGGAGGTCCAATGTGTATTGATTTTTAAAAAACCCCCGTTTCATATTTTTGTGCAAAAAAGTCTGGAACACTGAACAAAATGGGAAAATTCCAAAGGTTATAGATAAGGAACATGGATACTAATTAGGTTCGTTTGCGCTGGCTTTTTCCGATGGTTAGCTGACTCCTAGAAAACTGTAAGAAACCATTCATGATCCAGTACGATCTTGATATCTGTCTGAGAAGGGTTTGAGTTTGATGATCGTTGGGGATCTAGGAGGCAGTGAGTGCATGGTCAGTTTATTGTCCGCCCTATCTTCTGTGTACCTTCTGAATGATGATCAGAAAACCGGCTTTGGATAGTCCGGAAAACACTAGCAATAGCCGGTGATGGATACTATACAGTCGGAAGATAGTCCGAGCTGCTAACGACCAAACGGGCTTCCTGACAGTCAGATAACCATAGGATGGTCACTGCAAAAAAAAACTTATAATTTTCCCTAGGGTACCTATGAAGGCTGTCGAGAAAGTTTGAACCCTGTGATTGTGCGCAATGAAAAAATCAAACAACTCATTGTCCATGTTGAAAAAAATACAAATGTGTATAATTGTGCTCACAAACCTAATTAGTATCCATATCATTACATCTCTACCTTGCCCCATTTTTACACACTTCATAGTCTGTTACCCAACAGTTTTTTTCCAACCTGTGTCATAGCACCCTCCGCGGAATTGGGTAGCGAATTATTCTCATCCACTTTTGGTCCATCATTGCTGAAGCGTTGCCCATCACAAGATGTTCATTCAGTTTGGGAAACAGAGGGAAGTCTATATATGGCACGACTCCAGGTGAGGAGGATGGGTGACGCAATTCAAAACAGCTAAAGCTGTCCTAATGGTTTTCGAGGGAAGATACTGTGGTTTATGGCGCTCGTCACTCCACCCTGGAAGTGAATGTTGTGGCTAGGTATCGGATTTGGAGGGAGAGTGACGTGACAAGGTTTTGAAACCTGTTGCCTACCGCGTTATGAGGTGTCTGACAAAATTTGGACAAACAAAAATTGTCAGTTGCTTTCTAGTCTGTGTACCTACCTACAAATGTTTATTATGCAATACTAGGTACCAGGTGGTTTTTGTTAACTAGGGATACTTACTTTTTGGACACTCCTCATATTCTCGTGTTGGTACTAAAATCGATGAAGGGGGGCGGGGGGATTATCGAAATTATACATCGTAATTCTAACTAATTAAATACTTATCAAGGACTGATGAGATTGTAGATTCCTCGTTGCATTACTTCTGGGCCATCTACTCAAGTTTTGCCCATCAATTCAGATTTGAGGTTCCAAAATATGTGTTGAAATATTTTTATTAAAAGTGAAATTTTTTCGCGTGCAATTTCCATTTCAATGGGTATGGTATGGCTCCACGTTCCTTCAAGATCGCAGAAGAACAGTTTGAATGAGAACACATCATTTCATAGCATTTAGCTCAAAACGGGGCTCTTGTGCAATTAGCTGCCTGGTTTGATGAAATTTCCCTCATAAAGTGGATTAAAGATTCTGTGCAATATTATCCTACTGGACAAAATATTTCTATTGAGAACAGATTTGGGGTGCACAAGTCCGCATTTTAATCCTGTTTTGTAAATTGTGATTTTAGAATAAATTCAATTGATTGTAACTGCTTATATAAACTTTCTTTCTGTCTTACCTTTTCGTTTGGAAATAACTAACTGCATTCTTCTTCATTCACTTATATGTAGGAACCTACTTGTAACTTCCACGTATATAGCCTACATGTAATGCTTGGAAGTTGGTTGGTACCTGTGAGGAGACAACATGCTACCCAACACGTGACCATTTGTAATATAGGTACCTACCTTTATATAACTGGTGAATGCTCATGGGCAGTTGTATCTTCTGAGATGGTAGTATTTCGGCGCATGTATCCAACCTTGTCAATTATGAACTCTCTTTTTTTGCCTAGAGTTGCCTTGTTAGACTCAAGCGACATTTGGGGGTGAGTATATATGTCTGTACCGACCTGCAAGCCGCAGTTTTGGTGTCTCCAGGACGCCAGGGAGAAGCACCATGCTGGCACCAGTGGTGCCATCTGTCAGGGACTTGTGTTTAGGCCCATCCTCGACTGGAAACGATACAGTGACCAGGTGATGAGAGCCAACTTGGAGGAAGTGACACAAGGCGACTGGGGTCCTCCATTAGAGGTGACTAAACACATGTAGTCTAGCAGTGTAGTCCCGTGGAAATGAACTGCGGGGTTGTGGTGCTGGAGAAGGGGCGAGGGGGATAGGCCGCTTGAAAACGCAACCAATCCCATCTGAACAGGATCCGTCGCTTGTCGCTTGGTATCGCCAAATATGCATGCAGTGGAGGTTCCTATATAATAGCTTTGTTCGTGCAGTCCCACAGAGCTTGTTCAGAGGAACCCGGGCATGCACAGTAAGGGTGAGGCAAAGATTCGCTGTTTGTGCAGACCCAGGGCGAGCTCCGAGCCAAGTGGTCCAGTGTTCGTGCTGTCCCGGGGCTGGTGAGTCTGTGCTGGCCACGGGGCTTCCTCCAAGCTGCTCTGAGTAAGCCCCAGGAGCAGCTGATCACTGCTCTTCCGTGCATGCACCGTCGAGCTGCCCGTGCTCTGAACAAGCTCCAGGCTCACCCTGCTCCGAGCAAGCGTGTTCAGAGCTCACCCTATACCAAGCCAGTTCAGTTTAAGCGAAAAAAACTGAACTTGCTCGGAGCTAGCCCCAAGGGGACAGCACGAACAAAGCTAATGTAATTAACCGCTATAGGATCAGTCGCTCGTGTACGGACAAATACGCGTAGTCACTCAGTATGGGTTCCAGTGGAGGACTAGCTCTAGGCTTCCAGAATTTGCTGTATAGTTTATGATGCCAGGGAAAATTGTAGGCATTCAAATAAAATAGAAAGGGTTGTAGGTACATACGATCATTACATAAAGAAGTAAACATTACAATTATTATAGTTAGTCTTATAAAAAACTGTCATTTAGGTGTTGAACATGATTAGAATTTAATTAAAAAATATTGCAATTTATTTAAACACCTGAGTGGAACCCACAAGTCTTTAAGCTTGTGAGTGGGGCTATCATGATGTGATTCTAAAGTTATAGGTAGGTAATGAAAATTGGTGCCCGTTTACTCTCAGCATAGTAGAAGACAGTGGAAAATGGGGAAAAGAATAAGGTATTTGAAAAAGGGGAAAATAGGTGCAAGAGTTTTGACTAGAAATGATTTAGAGAAAAAAAGTAGGTACTAATGTCAGAATTTATTTTGGATAAATTGTTTTATTACAGTTTTTTTGTTTGGAAGCAAGTTTTTCTATGGAAAGTAAGTTATGGGGTGTAATGTTGTATAATTTGGGCCCAATAAAAGATGCCTAATACCTGATGCCTAATTTAGCATTACTTTGAGGGATGGTAAAAAAGTTGTTTCTTTTCGTTTTACAGGTAGAAATTTTATTGAACAGACAGTGGTTATTTATTACGAATTCAAGAGCTTGTAGGAGGTATAGTTGTCGGATTGTGAAAAGGTTGCTATCATTGAAAAGTTCATATTATGTCGTACGACGGAATCGGATAGGTTTAAATAACATAGTTTTGTTAACCTTTTTTTGAGTAATTTCAAGTGGTCTCAAGTACGTGTCGTAAGCTTCACCCTCAAGCTGTGATACGATACGAAAGAAAAACTAATGAAAAATACAATGAGTTGAGGGTTGGTTTTTTAAAAACAAACCTCTGGTTCTACAGAACGTTATTTACTTTGGAGGTTGTTCAAATGGTTTTTCCATCTTAGCTGAGAGTCTAAAATAATGCAAAGATATTTAGTTTGAGATGCTCTGAATACAAGGGGGCAATCAGCATGGTGGTGGAGAGTTAAATGAAGGTGTGTGAAATTTCAGGTTGAATTCGCTGGGTGGTGTACTGGATTTATAGTTGTAGAAGGATACGTAAACCTTTTCTTGGAAGTTGAGGGACAATTTATTTAACTTGAACCGTTGAAGTGTTCTTGACAGAATATGGTCAGCTTTTGAATAAACCTCTGGCCACGAGTCAGCAGTAATTCAAATCGTGGTGTCATCCGCGAATGTTACTGTGGAACCACCTAACTTCAGTTTGCAATATTCGTTGACATACACAGAACAGAAGACTATACATATAGGTTGATATATATCAAGAATAGAACAGGTCCAAGTACTGTACCTTGGGGTACACCACTTGCACCATTCATGGTCTTACTTGATTCAGTTTCACACATTGTTTTCTGTAGTTCAAATAGATTACAAAAAACTGGTGAGAAACATCGTTTATTCCATACTGACGGAGTTTCATCAACAATAATTTGTGATCGACGACATCGAAGGATTTCCTAATATCAAGAAAAATCACTATTGCTTTTTTATGGTTGTCAAGTGTGTGACAGTGTGGCTGTTCTCGAGTTGTTTTTTCTTTTGGTGGAAGCCTAATCGATATCTCTTCTTAACCGGTGATAATCTCGCTGGTCTAAGAGGGGGGCTTTTGAGGGGACCACTGTCACATGGTAGCAGAGCGTGGTTTGGTATATGTGCTGAGCAATTCACCATACTCCTTTTGTGGGCTTACTACAAGGATAAGCCCAAAGGCTTCCAGAAGGATTCTTTTAAAAACATCCTGTCCGTTTGATAATACATCTATTGGCTTCCCCACCCCCTTTAGAGTGTCAACATAATTTTAAAAAATTGAGCTCATTTGAAGGCGATGAATGCCGTGTCCCAATTTACAAGTCCCAATAGTTGTTCCATTCTAACGATGAAGGTTGATCACCTAGAGGTTGCCCAGATGAGGCCATTTCACTGGACAACAACCTCTGACAACATTTTTTTTCTCCGCCAATACTTACTTGTATGTAGGAGCTTCGTTCTCCCACCAGTAAAGATTATTGAGGTAGTACCATTAAGATGAAGGTTAGTCACCTTGAAGTTGTTCCAGAACTTCATACTACTTTTCATTCCCCCTTTTCCCTCTCATACTTCTGCTGCCCAGAAGTATGTCATGTGGAGAGGAGTATGACAGTGTGGCTGTTATGGGGTCGTTTGGTGGAAGCCTAATCGATATCCCTTCTTAACCAGTGATAATCTCGCTGGTCTAGGAGGGGGACTCTCAAGGGTCCACCACCACAGTAACAAGTGGTTGAGATCTCTAACGAGTGTATGATTGCATTTCCATATTTTTAAATTGCTAGAACCCATAACGATTAGGGGCAAGCATTTTTTCATTCCCTAGATGTATTAGCTGTCTGGCTTTGACACATTTTTCTAAAACTTTTGCTAAATGGGGGGAGAACAGCTATTGGTAGATAATTATCGGACTTACTTTCTTCACCACCCTTAGGTATGTACTTAGAGGATTGTAAGGTAGTGCAATTTTCATTAAAAATGTGTTAATTCTCTGGTGCGTTGGTGTTTTGAGTTCTTAGTTGTTGGGTCCTGAACTCCATTTTTAAGGCTTTGCATGTTTCGCCCTCTAATTACCAAAGTAGACGTACGACCTCCTCCACCCGTAGTATTCTCATCTTTTCGTGAGCAGGAATATTGAAAATTCCTCTGGCCCAGGGGAGGCAAGTTGCGTAACATGCCATTTCTAAGCCCACTATATTCGTGATAGTTCATATAATATTGGGGGGGGGGGGGGGTACGCGGGAAAGTTTTTATGATTGAATACCCATCTCCCTGAGGGTTAGCACCAGCTGGTACTGGAACCTCACGCGCAATGACTGGCGGCGGAGGCAGGAGGGTGGCATGTTGTGCTAAGAGCTGGGTAGTAGATAGGTAACTGATTTCACTGACAAACAGGTCACACGCTTCCTAATAATGGGCTATCGTTCCATTCACCTCCCCCCGACGTCCGTAGTGCCTACAGCCTATGTCTTCGACGTCTATTGCTACCGTCTCTAACCAAAGTAGCGGAATTTCGCCATGGAAATTAAGACATTTGTTTCATCGGAAATGCTCAGTTGGCGATAGCCGAAGCAATCTGTTTTCCCTTCATCAGAGCAGAAGGCGTGGCAAAGCTCAGTCTTCTCCTTCTCACAAGAGAAGTTATTGTTGGTAGGTAAGGTACCATGCACGTTATTTTTCTTCAAAAATCGCCTGCTGAGAATTCTCTCGAATCATTTGAGGTAGGTGAGCTGACTAACCCGTTCTAAGTAGACACTTACCTATTTTGACAGAACATTTCCTTAATTCATCGAATTTAATCACACACGCCATCTTGCAATGTGGAATGAACAAAAAATAAACCTTCAGCTTACCACCAATTTATTTAAAACAAAGCTTTTCGCTCAGATCCTGAGCATCATCAGTTATACTCACATAAACACAGTCAACTGTGTTTACTGTTATGTGTGTTCATGTCAGTACCTGATGATGCTCAGAATTTGTGCGAAAAGCTTCGTTTTAAATAAATTGGTGGTAAGCTGAAGGTTTATTTTTTGTTTATTCCACATTACAGGACATTTCCTTATCAATAAGGCTGTCATACATTATTTAATAATAAATATTCTGATAAGTTCTATTGGCCGTATACTCTGAAAGTTGTTCATAGGTACATAACACAATATCCTACAGTGATAGGTGTTTTTAATAGTATAAAATAGTATCTGGATATACTTAGGTAAGAGAGAATATATGGAGCCACTGTTAATAGGTACCACCTACCTAGCTAACCTTTTTCTTCACGTGTATGTCACACTTTAGTTTGGTAGGTCCTACCTACTATTATTTCTGTTTAAACTCACGGCGAAGCTAAATAAGAACTAGGTAGGTAAATAAACCACGCGCGATGAAATTATGAAACTCCATTTCAAATAAATAACGGAGTTGTAGAAACGTTGTTTATTTCCACTAAGAACACTAGTGCTAGATACCTACCAAGAATTTTTTTTTTAAGCACCGAATTTGGTACTAGGTACCTAGAAATCCACTAAGTTATACATTCTTACCTACCTACGCAATAGCTGTCGGTTCAAAACAAAATTGATGAATTCATAGGAGTGACAGTACATACCTACGTGCCTAACTGATCAGTAATACGAGTACCTATCGAATTACCTAGGTAGGACCTACTGTTGCAATATCAAAATAAAGGAAATTATTCAATTTGTTCACCTTCAGATTTTTGAGTTCTCAATGCTTGGATTTAGGTACTGGACACGATTGGTGAGTGTCCATGGATCAGCGATTTGTTCGAAAAATAATTAAATCTTGCAGAGTACGTAGATCGGCAGTATTACCTTAGTACAATGGTTAGTATATTTATTTATCCCTTTTATGGTCAAAAGGACCTACGCTACGTCCCACCAAATGTACATCTATAGTATAATTCAACTTATAAGGCGTAAAATTAAAAAACCAACATCACTGTTTTTAATATGAGGGTGGATCAAAAATATAAACGGGACTTTGACCTCTGAGCGCCCACGGTTGTCAGAAGGGGGCCGTCACTTCGAGATTTTTTGGACAGGTTCATTAGAAGGTGGATGAGGGGTGGGCGTCTCCCTCTTTAGGACCTTTCATGAGTAGTGATCGCGATGTCTGAACGAAAGGTGCCCGCCCATTGAGCAACGAATTATCATAAAATTTCAATGGTTGACCGCCCAGTTTGGGGACCAAACCCTCTCTAGGACCCGTGTGTTTGCCTGGCACAAAGAGTTTCACGAGGGAAGAGAATGAGGAACACGCTCGTCGTCCACAGAGCAGCATTACGGATGAGAACATTCAAGTGGTTCGTGACATTCTTGAAGGTGATCGACGTGTGACTGTCTCCGAAATTGCTGAGCAGGTAGGGATAAGTTATGGGAGCTGCCAAACGATCATTACAGAGCACCTAGGATTTCGTAAAGTGTGTGCCAGATGGGTCCCTCGCCTTTTGACTGCAGATCAGAAGTTGAGACGTTTGGAGGTCTGTTAGAGGCTTTTTGCAAGGTTTGAGGAAGAAGGGGAAGCATTTTTGGCTAGCATCGTCACCTACGAAGAAACATGGGTCCATCATTACACACCCGGATCGAAGCAAGCCAGTATGGAGTGGCGGAGGAAGGGGGAGACAGCTCCAGTGAAAGCAAAAACTCGACTGTCTGCAGGCAAGGTCCTTGCAACTGTTTTTTTCGACTATGGAGGCGTTTTGCTCATTGATTTTCTGCATGAGCGAAGAACAGTCAATGCTGCCAACGATTGTGAGCTGCTGACTCAGGTGAGGGCTGCATATCGCAGCAAAAGACAGAATCAACCAATTCGTGAAGTCATCCTCCTCCACGACAATGCAAGGCCCCATACTGCAGCTCTAACTGTTCAAAAATTGGAAGAAATGCATTGGACTCCACTTGATCATCCTCCCTACAGCCCTGACCTATCCCCCTGTGATTTTCACTTGTTTGGGCCGCTTAAAAAAGCGCTAGGCGGACAACAATTCGGGGATGTTGAGGGGGTCGAGGGGTTCGTGCGCAATTGGCTTCAGACGCAACCTTCATCGTTTTTTGATGCTGGGATTAAAAAACTTCCTACTCGCTGGGAAAAATGCGTCACAAAAGCAGGAGACTATGTAGAAAAGTGACATAATACCTAGTTTTTATTTTCTAACAAATAAAATTTAAAAAAAAAAGTCCCGTTTATATTTTATCCACCCTCGTATAATTCAACTTATAAGGCGTAAAATTAAAAAACCAAGACCACTGTTTTTAATATGAAGAAAATAGACAAAAAGAGAGAGATAAGTAAGTAGAAAAAATTAAAGATGTTAGCCTAGGTAAAAAACAAAAGGCAAGAAAGTTGAACAGTAATGAAGGGGAAAAACCAGGTTAGAGAGAGAAAAGAAAATGATTGTCATCACTCCCCAAGGAACAGCCCAGAACCTCCAGAAGGCCGAGTCAGAGCCTTGTATCTTAAGAGGAAGTTTTTTACACCAACAACACCTCGAGTACGTTGAGTGGTCTTACTCAGATACACGACGGGGAAGGCGCCTTTGGTGTATTTATAAATGAAGCAGAAGGCATCCAGTTTCATATAAGTAATTAAGTATGTTATTATAAAAAAAAAGACATTATAAGAGGTACCTAGTGTGCCGAAGGAAGTGCTGAGGTGAGCACCGCCGCATTCCGCAGGGGGGGAACGAGCCTCCGAAAACCCGTGAGAGAGCAGTTCCGATCGAGGCCGCGAAGGATTCTCTAATAAAATTCGTTCCTTACATTCAAGTGCCGTATTTTCGCCGGGGGAGGGAAGAAAACATGGCACTTGAATGTAAGGAACGAATAGAGAATCCTTCACGGCCTCGATCGGAACTGCTCTCTCACGGGTTTTCGGAGGCTCGTTTCCCCCCTGCGGAATGCAGCGGTGCTTACCTCAGCACTTCCTTCGGTACAGTAGATACAGCTGTCTGATACCCTACCCAACGCAGGTATAAACCAAATGCAAGCATTAAATGCTACAGTGAGCCTCCGGCACACATCACCGCTCCCCCTCCTCAAATCTGTACCAAAAAAAATCAGAATAAGTAAAATGAGGCACGATCAGGCTTTGTTTGAACAAGATGTCTTTTCAAGTTTTGGCTAATGAAATGTTTAAAAGGTCTTAGAAGAAATAGCGCATAGTGAACACGCTTACAAATTAGATTAATATGTTCATGCCATTTGAGCTGAGAATCCAAGATTAGACCAAGGTTACGAGCGGATGCCTAGTAACGCACATTGAAATTACTCAGGACAGGAGTAGGGATGGTGGAGATTTCCAAATCACTATTAGAAAATATCATAGTCTTGGTATGGTTGAGGGTTATCCCGTTTTTCAAAAGCTCATGAAACAATCTCTGACAAGTCATGATTCAATTGTACAACCGTACGAGGAATGTCTTTGATCTTACATTGCACATAAAGCTGAAGATCGTCTGCAAAAAGTAGGTATTTGGAGTGCAGGATGGAATGTGGCAAATTGTTGATGAACAGGGAAAACATGATGGGCCCAAGAACCGATCCCTGAGGTACACCATACTTGAGAACAAGGCCACTAGACCTAGCAGAACCACACTTCACAACTTGAGAATGACCCTTTAGAAATGACTCAATGAGAGTTCATTTTTCATTTATTTATTATTTATTTTACCATGGCTTTAGTATTCTATGATCTAAGTACGGAGTAGGTTTCCTTTTAGAACCTTGGAATTGCTTAGTAGGTATTATTTTTGCATTAATTTACAAGCGATGAGCTGTTATTTCCGTTATCCTGAGTATTTATAGAGTTACCCTAAGTACAAGCAAGCTCCACGGTAATAACGATTTAAATAATGTTTTGGAGGGAAAAATTAAACTGCTCTGAGTCGTTGTTAAAGTTCCCAATAGAGCGCATAGTAATACGTGATGAAGGCTAAACAAACTCGTTAAAGAACGTTATTTCCTCGAGAGTTGCACTATCACTACCGAAATCCCGAATAATCGATAAATAATGGTAAATTATTTACAGGAAGTAATTAAAACCAACTGTAGGAATTTTACTTTTTGAATAGCTTATAACACAGGATACTGAAAGACGTAGTTCGTTACAAGTTCATTTAGAATGAGGTTGTCCTATAAATCACTTCATACTTTTTCATTTTTTACAGCACAGCATTTTTGTTTTTTCCTTCTCGTTGCTGTAGGGTTCTGTTGTCAAAGCGATGATACGGTGTCGGGTTTGAAAACAGTTCTCTTCTCGAAGCTCCATTATCGAAATTCACCGCAAATGGGAAAATTCTGTAGATCCGGGCTAAAATTACCAGGAGAAAAGTGGTCGCCACCCGCCCTCATTAGGTAAGTGATTCCAATCAGTGTTAGTGGATTGTAGTCTTACGGAACTAATCTGATAATTGTGTATGTTTTTCATGTTGTAAGGTGTAGTTATGCCTCTTCAGTAGCTATTCACGTCTTCTTTCAGCGATGAAATAATTTCCTATATAATATATTAATATTCAGCGATACACGGCTGTACCTCTGGTTCGGATTCAAGTTGGTTTGCGGCTTATCAAGTCTACTGTATTTGAACATAACATCTGGATGAATGGTTCATTATTTGATCTAGTCGTTCAACATCCGCTTACCTTCGTAGGTATAAGGATATATGGTATTAGTATGAAGTGCTTACCTATGGGAGGATGGAAATTTGCTCAGATATTATTTTCAGAGCCTTCGAATAGTTTGGCTATTCGGCGTGCTGAACATTGTGCGCGCCTCACTTCCTGACACTCCTTGTCGTGGTGGCGTGGTATTTCAACAAGAAAAGGTAGACGTTTCTGCTACAGAGATGGAACAGTTCTAAGATCTAGCCGTTTCTAGTTCCAAATCAGTCACAAGGCATTCCAATCGAGGCGCGAGGAGGTTCCCTGGTCTGTTACAGGAGCTTTGTACAGCCCGTCCTTCGATTCTCGTTCAGAGCGTCTTGTGCATCCAGGACTGTTCAAGAGCTGGTTGTCCTGGATGTTTCCTGGACATGTGAACCAGTGTTCAAGCTGGAGCTGGTCAGAGAACTGGCACCATGCAGGCCTCAATCGCTCCAGGACAGGACCTCTGTTGGTTTGTTCGGACTGACAGTCAGCCTGTCCAAAGATTTGTTCTGACAGACAGTCCTGGATCCGGATGGTTTTATCCAAGCCACGCCCTTGTGTGTTCGGCCAGTGCCAGAACTGATCGTTAATTGAGGGTTGGCTGTTGGGCAGACAGTCCAGGACCATTTGGGACTAATTGTAACAACAGTTCTGGATTTTTTCTAGGGCTGTTGATCCTGCACATGCGCACTTGATGTTTCTACGTTCAGCTAACATGGAAGGTTACATTGCTTCAGGTTTTCTGTTCGCATCATCGGGCGCTTTCAGACAGGCAAAGTTCTGGACTCAGTCTTGGACGGTTCTCTCCTCTCATTTTAAGAACATAGTTCCATCCTGGACTGGTCCAGGACTGTCTGTCCGAACAAACCACAGTATGGAACTGTGTTCTGAAAATGAGGGGATTGAACTGATTGAGTCCAGAACTGTCTGTGTGAACACGTGCTGATGCAAACAGATAATCTGAAGCATTGTAACCTTCCACATAAGCTGAAGGTAGAAGCATTGAGTTTGCATATGTGCGGGATCAGCAGTCCTCGAAAAAATCCAGGACTGTTAGAATAATTAGTCCCGAACAGTCCTGGATTGTCCTGTACGTCCAAACAGCCAAATCTTGATCCAGGACCAGTTGTAGCACGGAGGAAGGGATTTGGACGGAAGGGCTCGCCTGTGATTCGCGCAGTGAGTGCCAGTGATCGAGGCGTTATGCTCCTAGCGAGTTTAATGAATCCAGGTCGCGATCCAAGCATAGCGGGCGCTCCTACGATATTTTTCAAGACAGACCATGTTTATCGAGAAATTCAGTTATAGCCAAACAAATATCTCTGCTTATGGATGTTCTTGCCAGGGATTGGGAGTAAAGCAGTTCTTCAAAAATTGAAGCTCTGGTTGTCTGGTAGGTTGGTACCCTATTTCTTTTCTACCCCAGGTACCATTATCCCACAACCATATTCACCCAGGTACTCCTCCCCCCTCCCCTGTAATTCGCCTGGTGGGGGGGTCTTTCCTGTTGAGAACCGCTGGGCTAAAGGAAAGGTAAAAACCATTACAAGATTTCCCAAGCTCGCATTAAATGTTATAGGACCATTTGGCACGCACCTTACGTCATCCCTTGAATTCCATAGAAATCTGTTGAATGTTGCCTCAGGTATAAAAAAGCTGCAAATTCACATGGATCTATTATTCTATTGGATATACCTATAGAAATTTGGGCTCTTCATTTATTGTTTTTTCCATTTGCTATAATTGAAATAGGTATTTTTGATGGTTTCCACCAATGTTGGCCCCCAAAAAGGCGAATTAGGCCCTTATTTTTGACAGATCGTCTTTGTTCATTGAGAGTACAATTTAATTGTCTTGATTCACCTGTTAATAATACTAATTCTAGTATTACTCTACAAGTTTATGGTAAACTCAGACAATTCCCCAGCTCAATACAAATGGGATTTTAGGAGCTAAAACTTCGTTACAACCTCAGTTTTCCACTCTGGTCCCTAAAACACATGGAAAACGATACCTCACACAGCGGTTCCCAACCTTTTTTAGCTTGAGGCACACTAACTTAAAAACTCGTTCAGCCACGGCACACTTGGGTAAATAATCTCCATAATATAATGAGTATAATCATAATGTATTGTTATGTGATTTTTTTACTGTGTTACTTTCTTTAAAAATATAATTTAAAACATAATTCATTGAGTTAATGCTGTGCTCATTATGGAAACTAATTAGGAAAATGAAGAAAACAAAATTGTAATCTTGTGTTAAAAGATAAGAGTTGATAATAAAAAATGGTACAAGTATGTTATAGCCCCGCCAATATCGAGTGTATCGATTGTTCAGTCAGACAAGACGGTGGGTGTACAAGAAGTTTAGTTCCCATTCCGCCGCTCGCATTGTCAAGCGATCTGGATGCTCGCTAGCGCTCGCATCTCAAAAAAGATAAACAATCCCAGAAACTATCCCGTGAATGAGCAGGTTGTTTGGGACTTCTGAATAGATGGTACAAGTATGTTATAGACACTCTTATTTTTTGGTGTCCTTACAATGGTCTTCCCGTATTCATTTTGAAAGTTGATATCGGCACCCGAGATGTAGGCATCGGGACGCCATATTGAGCCGTCATCGATACCACAAGGATCGATGTATTTGAGATAATCGATACAATCGATATTGGCGGGGCTATAACATACTTGTACCTAAAAAATAATGGAGTATAAAACAGAATGTCCGTCTAATTAAAAATAGTGACACCATATCTAATGTGATATATTTGCTTGGTGAACCTTCATTATTAAATCCTTTCTAGGACGTATTGTAGACAAGCACACCCTCAAGTCGTCCTCTAAAGATTTTAGCTGTGAAATAGTCGGTAAAAGTGATTATCACGGCGAATTAAAAAAGTAAGTAGAGAGTTTTTGCAACATACTCACGACGAAACGAACGAAACGAAAGCAGTGCTGCGCATGCGCACTTAAGACACCGAAAAGTTTGACGAACCGTGACGACGAAAAATACCGGGATCTCGCGGTGTCAGCTTTCGTCGTGTTGATATGACGAAACGTAATTTAACCTTACATCTGTATAACGCTACCTACCTTCTTCTGTTTTCCTTGGAAAATAAAAATGTTGAACGTCGTATTCACAGCTGCTTCTTGGCGTCTTGGCAGACTTGACGACATGTGTGGACATAGATTTGTATTAACCATGGAGTAAAATGGATGAAAGAGAGGTTGACATAACGTTAGCGTGACTCCACCAGCCGGTAGACGCCAAAGCTGAACGAAAACTGAACCGAAAAAGGTTAGCATCTGACTTCGGTCGCCCTATCCGCCATTTCCGTTTCGGTGTCGTTTTCCGTTTCGTTTCGTCACGAGTGTGTTGCAAAAACTCTCTAATACTAGTAAAAAAGACGTAAAATTTCGCGGCACACCTACAGGGACTTCAGGGCACACTGGTTGGGAACCTCTGCCTCACAAGCTCATGGTACTAAAACATTAAACAACCTCATTTTAACGCCATTTTTACCCATAATGCCCTTGGGTGTATTCCGATCGGGCTGCAAAGTTTCGGGACACAACTAGGGCCCAATAATGGAGCCTGTGTGCGAAAGAACTAATTTTTTAGACAGAAAATAAAGGTAGGTATGGATACGACGGCGTACGGCGGACGGACATAGCATTTTGGTTTATTATTCTATGAATAAAAAGTGCGAATACATCTGTGTATTCGCTCAGCAAAAAAATTGTTATAACACCTCCTCAAAATGTTTTCCTTTACATTTCAAGGTGCATAGATTCCAAAAATGCCATGTCCGTCCGCCGTATCGTGCATATCTACTTCATTGTCGGTCTAAAAAATTCGTTTTTTTCGCACACATGCTCCATTTGGGCCCTAGTTCTGTCCCGAAACTATGCAGCCCGATCGGAATACACCCAAGGGTGTTATGGGTGAAAAATAGGGGCAAAAATGGTGTTTTTTGGTGGTGGAGCAAAAATGGGGTTATGTTACTAATAACATATGCTTGTGAGGTATCGTTTTCCATGTTTTTTAGGACAACATGGAAAATAAAGGCAGGACAAGGAGACCGAATATGAAGTCAATTTTGACAAAAGAGTGGAAAATTGAGGTTCTAACGAACTTTCAGTCTTAAATTTACGTTAAAATTAGGTCTAAAATCGTCGTTCGTCCGCACACAGTTTGGGTCCCCATTTGGTAACAAATTTGGCTCTGAAGCTCGGCAGCCCGATCAAAATACACTCAGGGGTGTGACGGGGGACAAATGGATGTAAAAGTAGGGTTTTTCGAGGTTTTTAAAAAAGATTTTAGTGAATATGAGCTTGAGACCTATCGTTTTCCGTGTTTTTTAGGGCGATACGGCCGAATATGAAGTTGATTTTGACCAAAGAGTGAAGAATTGAGGTTGCAACGAAGGTTGTAACGCTCCCAAAATTCATTTTTTATGAGTCAAAAACCTGGGAAATTGTCTGAATCATTATAAACTTCTATAATAACACTGGAAGTAGTTTCAACAGGTGAATCGACAGTTAAATGGCACTATCAATGATCAAAGATGATTTGTCAAAAATAGGAGATTATATCTTGTTTTTGGGGGCCAAAATTGATGGAAACCATCAACAGTAGCTATTTCAATAATTGCACATGAAAGAAATAATAAAATGAATTTCCAGTATTTCTGTAGGTATGTCCAGTAGAATAATAAACCCATGTGAAAAGGAATTTGCAGCGCTTTTGGAATCGTCACACCTTGATACGTTTTAAAAAAAAAATTGAGGGGGGGTGTTCCAAAATTTTTTTGCTGTGCGAATGCATAGGTGTATTATTCACGGAATAATAAACCCAAAAGTTGCAAGGAGTTATGCGACTGTCACCGTTATCGCTGCCCTGCGCAAGTAGAACGTCGGCTCCTGATGAGTGGAACCACCCTTTCACCAGGTAGTATATAAGCTAGCGAGATCCGATAATAATTCATTCGATTGTCTTCAGTCAACTTGTACGCTGTTGCTATAGTCCTATTTCTGTATATTTCTCCTTTTAAAAAGGTTACCTGCTTCCGTGAGTCGTTTCATAATTAAGGTGTTTGTAATGCAACGAAACGTAAGGGAACTTCTAGGATCCAAACTTGGAATTTTCAACTAAACTATTGAATAGAACCTGAGTTTTTCGGGAGTGTCTGGCAATGCATCCAGGATTATCCGGCAACTACCCTGTGCATATACCAAAAATCTCGTCATGTTCGGATTGTCAATTCGATCAGTGGTTACGTGGAATCGCGCCCCAAGATCCAAATTTGAGCCTTATCTGAAACTAGAGGAAATTTTGATTGGGACAAACGAAATGTTTTTGTCTCTTCTAGTTTAATTCTTCCTGAAATATTGATTTATGTAAATGCGTGTTTTCCACCTCGTACCTTCATTTCCTCCCTCGTTATTTTGAGAGACGGCTGTGCACCTGCTCATCATCCCACACCACTTTTCTCTCCCGCAATTTGTTTCCGGAAGTTTTAACATCTCATTCGTTAACAGAAATGTAGGGGGAAGCTCTGCGACGTAAATAGTTCATTTCCCTCATTACGTACAATAAACTGTAAGACCACGTTGTAAATGTCTTCGTTGGAAAATGAGTATTTAGGTTATTACTTCCAGGTCTCAGGAAAATTTTTTGTTCTAAAAAAAAAAAAAGGAATAAACAAATAGTTTACTTCTGTTGGCGAATTTTAAAGTTGCAAAATTGTCAGAACATGAATTTTTTTTAAATAAGCAAATCCGTTTCAGACCGTCCTGAATTCATCCCTAGATTTTTACAAAAATTTATATGTGTATATATATTTATTTATTTGTCTTCCTTTTTCTTTCTGTGAGTGCGTTAATGCTCTGCCATTGGTGGCTGTGAGCGTCGGTTCGAATCCCAACGCCCCTCCTCCCAATCCAGGGCAGCAGTGAGGCAGTAGGTAGCCATGTGCTAGTGTTGGGTATCAGCTTAACATTTTAACTAATAGCTAAATTAGCTTGTAGCTCTGTTTTTTAGCTGCAACAAAATTAGCTGTTGAGGGACAGCTAAATTAGCTGTTAGTTGAAATGTACAGCTAATATCTTAGCTATTAAAAAAATTAGCTTTTGGTAGCAGCTAATAGCTATTAGGTATAGCTATAGCTGTCGGCTAATAGCTAACAGCTAACTTTTTCTTAAAAAATTGTATTTTTGCTCACAAACAGCTAATATCTAACAGTTGTAGTTTTAGGGGATTAGTAAATTTACTTTAAAATGTTTTTGATCGAATTTTTTTGAAAAATTTCTGACTTTTTTGACCAAGTTCAGTAAATTTTCTCTGGTAAAAAGTGAATTTGACATATATACGTACTACTGTTGGCCACCCCTGAGTTCCTGAGGCTCCCTAGACTTCTCTTCTCTGGGGCTTCTACTGATAGATTTTTCGGATTACCATATCTTTCGTAACGAGAAAATATTTGACCAACACAAAATTTTAATTTGTTATAATTTATTGGAAAATTTGTGCCCTTAGATGTGTTGCGTTACTTCTAGCTACCTATGTTTTTTTAATTTTGCCAACAATTTTTTTTCCAAAAAGATGCTATTATATCATTATTCGTATATTAATGAAAAATAATAACAGCAAATAACAGAAGTATTCACTTTTTACCCGAGAAAATTCACTAGGCTTGGTCAAAAAAGCCAGAAATGGTTAAAAACGGTAAAATTGTTTGAGCGATTAAATTCGTTCAAAAAATGTTTTAAATAGTGTACTTATTAGCTGAAGCTAAAACTGTTAGCTACTAGCTCTCTGTGAGGACTAATACGATTTTTTAAGAAAAGTGAGCTGTTAGCTATTAGCTGCCACCAACAGCTAACTTTTTATGGCTAAAGTTATTTGCTGTGCATTTCAACTGACAGCTAATTTAGCTGTACAATTTAGCTGTCCTACAACAGCTAATACCTAGCTAAAAATTTAGCTGTTAGTTACTTAAGCTAAGTTTCAGCTAATTTAGCTTTAGCTTTTAGCCGGTAGCTATAGCTAATTTTTGCTGAGCACTGGTATGTGCAAAATTATCGGATCGAATTCTGATCTTCCTGAGAGGACAGCGGTTGGACTTCAAGTCCCAGCTTGAAATGGCAGTTTACTTACTTGGTCTCATACGAATTTCATCATTACACATCATTGTAGGTAATTATGTATGTAAATGTGAAATACATATCGCGCCCTTAAGTAATGGTCGTAATGTGTAAATCTGAAATACGGTTAGGTGTGGGTTAGTCTCTGAGTGATCCCACACGACGTTAATCAAGTTTGTACTGCAACTTTCTTCTACTTGCATAATTGTTCAGTTGTTTTCTAGTATTTTAAATATATTTTACAAATTTACTTACTTATTTTTCACATTTACCTTCATCCACATCCTTCATCCATACACTTGTCACATTCTAAACATCATACACCATTTCAACCGAATAACCCTTAAGGCGCCCATACACTGTCCAACCGTCGGACCCAACAAGGGGTGGGGAGAGATGAAAACGCCTCCCATTCCCTACTGTTGGATCGTGTGTGGGAGGACGTCCAACCGTTGGATCCGACCAACCTGGTTGGGTGTGGTCGGATGGCAAAACCACCCAACAAACATGGTTGTGCCCTTCCCCCTCCATTACTCCCGACCAAGTTGTACCGTGTGTGGCGCTGTCGGACCAACTTCTTCTTCTTCTCCTGTAATTTTTTGTTCGTCTGAAGCAGACACACGTTGTTTTACGTAATTTTTATCAGTTTCTCCTGTTATCAGTTGTGCCAGTACCTCAAGATATTGGAGTTTGGATAATTGGTGTTTACTGTTACTGTTTTGTTATTATCATGAGAGGTGAAACAATGAATTGTACCGAAGTTGATGCAACAACGGAGTTATTGGGAAACTATAGGATTCACGTTCGGGAAAAATAAAAAAACGCGGGAAACTTGGTCGGATTGGGTGCTTGTTTGGTTGGATCGTGTGTGAAGCGCCGTCTGGTTGGCAGGGGGGCGCGTTTTCGCCTCTCCCCACCCCTTGTTGGGCCCGACGGTTGGACAGTGTATGGGCGCCTTTATTCATCTCTTCTTTGTGCACGAATCAGGCTTCACCTGCGGCCATTTCGCTTTTTCCAATTTTTTACCGCACACGCACACTTCTCTTTGGTCCATCTTGTTGATAGCACTTCTTGCTTAGCTGATTCCCATAATAATATCATTTTTGCCTTTTCGGCCATAATCGAACCTTTTAACTTTTTTAATAAAATTCTACATTACTGCCATCAAATTTCCCTGTATCTGTATTTCTCCGACCTGACAATCATCGTCGTAATTGTCTTCAAGAGCGTCTACTTCATCGGATGGGCCTATCCACGCGTCGCCACATCAACTTTAAGGTATTGCGCCATCTTTCTTCGTCACCCATCCCCATACCTCCCTCATTTTCTTTTCATAATTTGTACAATTAATATTTTCATAGATTCAACCAGCACCTACAGTCATTGCTCCCATTGGGTAGCCTTAACGGGTCTCTCGGCCCTGGTCCTTCGCTTAAATTTAAACCCCAACATTTTGGTCCTTCGAGCCGGATTAGGATAATATAAATAGTTCGATTCCCATAAAACATCATAATTATAACTCGCAATTTTGTAGGTAGGTACACTCAGTTCACTAACCACACTCATTTCACATCATTTTCTAGTTATTCATCAACTCAATTCACGTAGGTACATGATCTTTCATTTCTCATCATTCTTCAATCATTTTATACAAGCTTATTGTTTTTTAATCTTTCGATTTCCGAAGCAAATAGGTTTGCGGTTACCCCCCTATAAGTACTGGTGGAGTCAGTTTGCAACTCGCAATTTTGAATTCAAAAGGCCCTTTTGCTCAAACGTTGTATTGTCCTTTCATCACCCTGTTGTTTGGACTTCGAGTCAGAGTATCCATCCTCGTCTTCTTCACTGATAAACCCAGCTTCATCTTAAGGCCCTGTTACACGATCCGATCCTGTCAACAGGATCGGAAGCTCCGCCCTCCCGATCCTAGCAAAAGGAGCGTGTGAACGCTTGTTTCCTTTTCGATGGGGGCGGGGCTCCTACTTAGGAAGCGGCAGGAAGGTCGGATGGAAATTCCTTCCGACGTCCTGTGCCCCCACTACCCTTTCCTGTTGTCGTCACTGCGAAAGGGTGGTGTAAATGATCATCGGACTTGTTTCGTCCGTTTGAGGTTGTTTTCCCGCTCTCGTGATAGGTTATCACAGCAAAACAACTTGTATCTCGGGTATGCGTTTCAATTGTGTTTTCGAATTCGTCACGTATTCAATTGTTTTCTTTTGTAGAAGGAGTTACCGGCTTTCGTGTCGGCTTATTATACTTGATATATTTAATTATACTTAACTGTTCAGGCAATTAGGCGTAGGAGAAAAAGAGTTTGTTTCCTTTATTCTAGTTTTATTTGTGTTGCAATCGAGTGTCACTGCATGTTGTGTGTGGATGGAAGTGCGCGACCTTTTGTCCGATTCATCGTCCGCTCTGATGCCCTTCACTTATCTCCGGATCTCCGTTGGCGAGCCCGGGATGTGCTGTATGAACCAGTCCATGTTGAGCGCTCATTTTAGTAGCAACTGTGTCGACACCTCTCTCTCGCTTTCGTCCAAATCAGCGGTAAAATATCCCTGATTCTGGATTTGTCTGTTTCACTCTATATAGTGATTCAGCTCTGGTTACAGAGTCTTCTGTGCCAGATACGTGTACAGGAAGCATTATCACCTGGGTGATTGTCGCGAAAGCTATTCCGAACGGCCAGCAACCCCGAAGACGCTGCACCCGTCGCGTCGGAGCACCTTCGACGAATCAGCACCGTATGCCATCATCACGCAAGGTCGGAACGTTCCATGCTTGTAAATAGATCGAAGCAAATTCATTTCATTTAATTTTATAAACCATCTCAAAGGAACTCCTTATTTTGTACATAATTTTCTTATCTGCAAGAATAATAATTATTTTCGTTTATCCCGCAAAGTCGTTTATTTTATATCGCCAGAAAGGTTACTTCCTCCTTCCCGTACTTCGAAAACTATATTGTGAGGCTAGATTTTGTAATCTACCTTTCATAAAATCAATAACATTAACATTTATCGTTTATTATACGATAAATATTAAGTATAATGAAATGTATCGAGTATAATAAGCCGACACGAAAGCCGGTAACTCCTTTAATATTTATCGTATAATATACGATAAACATTAAGAGTTAATGTTTAATTATACTTAGTATAATTAAATATATCAAGTGTAATAAGCCGACACTGAAAAACTAATCTAAACTAAACTAAAACCAATGAAAAATGAACACTTTTTTTTCAAACTAAAATACCTACTCAAATGAAACGGTTAAACATTGTGGAAGAACGATTTTTTATTTTTTTTAATGTCCCTTATTTGGTAGAATTCCACTAACTTTTTTTACTATAGGTAAATCAATAATTATATTAAATTGTTCAATTCAAATTGTTTAAATAAATTTTACTGAAATGTGTTAGTCTCAAAAATTTGGAGAGATTAACATTTTTGGTGTATTGTTATGATACTCTATTTTCATTGTGTTATTACTTGGTAGGTACCTACCTACCTACCACTCATCAGGTTTCCATTTTATTATGCTACTCTAGTAGTCCTTCTCTTCCACGATTTTCGTTCACTGATTAGGTATTAATAATTTTCTCACGCAACTGTAGGTGAAGGAGATCGGACAGGATCGACAGGGGCGTGTAAACGGCGATCGTTGGGGTCGGAAGGTGGGGGGTGAAATAGGAAAGGAAGGGCGGAGCTTCCGATCCTGTTGACAGGATCGGATCGTGTAACAGGGCCTTTAGTATCCATCCTCGCCTTTTTCGATGATAAGCCCAGCGCCATCAGTATCCATCCTCGCCTTCTTCACTGATAAGCCCTGCGTCATCTTAGTATCCATCTTCGTCGTTTTCAACTGATAAGTTCTGCGTTATCACGGCAGCGGCTGTTTTTAAAATTCAGTTGGAATTTTCCATGGAGGCATTGAATGAATTGGTGGTTCGGGATACTGTGAATTCAGCATCTGCGGCTGTCGAGCTGAGGATGCGATATTTGGTAAGTCAATTCCCCGGTATTGAATCTCGTTTTATCGATGTAGGTATATTGTGAGACAAAAGAGACAGGGCTGATCTTAAAGCGATGTTTGGTGTTTACAAGAAGCTCCTGTTTAACTTGCAGTCCAGAATTGTTGTTGTTGAGGATAGACGTCTACTCCTGCTATTCCCGTTTCTGACTCTCGTTCTCACCAACATTCGCCTTGTAAACTTCCACCAATAAAACTACTGTAGTTCAATGGGAATTATACGGACTTCCCTAACTTTCACTCATTGTTTACCTCTATGGTTATTGTAGATGTATCCCTTTCTGATACCCAACGCCTTCAGTACTGAAGATTTCTGGGTGGTGAAGCCTTGAAACAGACAATCGCTTGCTCTCAGTAACGAGAATTTCTCCATTGCTTGGGAAGCCATTACCACAAAGTACATGGACATTCGGCGAATTTCCAGTACTCTTTGGAGTCAAATAGCTCATCATGCTCTTGTCAAAAATAATGCTCAATCACTCGAAGTATTTATCACTTTAGTCAATGGCAATCTCGGAGCTTTACGCGGATTGGAGCATGATGTTGACGGATGGTCATTCCTTATTCTCAATACTATTCTCGAAAAACTCGACAAATCTCTAATTGAGCAATCCGAGATGTCACATGACAATGACCTACCGACATAACATTGATAGATTTCCTTCAAAAGCGTTGCAAGGCTCTTGGGCCTCATTCTGTGCAATCCACTAATGATGATTCTCCATCAAAAGCTAATCAAACACGTAAGAATCAATCTAATAAGTGCTTCTTCACTTCATACTCATCCAATAGCTATGCTTGTCCTGAATGTAAACAGGGCCATTCTTTGATGCATTGTCCCAAATTCCTTAAATTTAATGCTAATGATCGGTACACTTAAGCTAAAACCTCATACTGTCTGTACAAATTGTTTGAAAACGACACATACTGCTAAATCATGTCCTTCAAAAATCGTTGTAAAACTTGTAGTGGACTACATAATTCTTATCTACATTTCCCCACAAAAAATGTTTCAGCTGAACCATCATACATCATCATACTCATACTGATATTATTGACACATCCGCAGGAAATATTCATATTTCTGCAACTACTGCTCATCAGAATCCCTTTGATTCTCGATCGTCTGTGGTACATTTTCACACCTTACTTGTTCATGTTAATGATGCTCATGGCATGCCGCATATTGCCCGTGCCTTGTTAGACACAGCTAGTACATGCAGCTTAATTGATTCTGAATTCGCCAGACTACTCAAATTGACGCCCTCTGTGGTAATCTCTCCATTAGATGGAGTTTCTAGTACATGCGTGGCTAATGTTACTGAATCCTTCAAATTTTCTATTTGTCCTATTGGAACACGTGCTCCGGTGTATTTCATCAATGCATTTTCCATTAAACGTATTACGGGATCACTTCCCTCCCGCCATGTCCCGCCTAACTTGTGGACTCATGTACAAGGTTTGGATTTGGTAGATCCAGGATTCGGGATTTCATCCCCAATTCAGCTTCTTCTTGGGGCAGATATTGTTCCTCACATTGTCAGGGTCGACAGTATGGACCTCCTGGAACCCCTGTCGCGCTTCAGACTTCATTCGGATGGGTACTTACTGGAGAAACGTGCATCAATCCTTCACACTCTATGCACATGGACTCATGCTGCCATACTAACCTTCTTGTTTCTCTACATGCTTCGCTTGAGGAGATGGTCGAATCATTCTGGATCTCCGAAGAACCTCCCATCTCGAAGATTCTTAAACCAGAAGATCAATCGTGTGAATCGATATTCCTTGAAGGCACATATCTTGATGATATGGCACATATCTTGATGATATGTGCCTTTACCTTTCAAGGAATCACCTCCAGAATTAGGAGATACCTTCTATGGTGCATCACGATGCTTTCATGCACTGGAACGCAAGTTCTCAGTGGATCATAACCTTTTTCAGGAATATAAGATATTCTTTGACGAATTGATTTCCTTTGAAATTGTAGAACTTGTTCTTCAGCCTGACCAAGCTTCATTTGCGTTTTATTTGCCGCATCATGGGGTGCTGAAACAGCAAAGCACTTCTACTCGCTTACGAGTTGTCTTCAATGGTTCCTTCCATTCGTCTAATGGTCGCTCACTTAATGACTGCCTTCATCCAGGCCCTAAGCTACATTCTGACATTATTGATGTAATTTTGAATTTTCGTCGCCATGAATTCATATTAATAGCTGATATCCAGCTATGTTTCATCAGATCGCTATTCGTACTGAAAATCGAGACTACCTAAGACTTATTTGGAGGAATAGTACTGATCAACCTATAAATATCTACCGCATGACTAGAGTCCCCTTTGGGCTCAAACCCTCTCCCTATTTGGCGATCCGTACTCTCTTACATCTTGCACTGCAGTTCAAAGATAAATATCCTCTTGCTGCGGGAGTCATTCAGAATGATTTGTATGTTGATGGCTGCCTCACTGGAGCTCCAGATATTGTCTCTGCTCAGCTGCTACAATCTGAATTAGTGAGCTTACTTAGTCAAGGAAGCTTTGAACTCCGAAAATGGGCTTCCAATAAGCCTGAAGCTTTGAATAATATTCCTCCTGAATTTCAGCACAACTCAGCAATCTCTCTAGATCAAGATCAGCCACATGGCCTCAAAGTTCAAGGATTACATTATGATCCTATGAATGACTTGTTTTCTTATCAGTTCAGGGACATTGATGTAGTCCCCCACAAAACGAGGTATTCTTTCGGACATAGCTCGTCTTTATGATCCCATGGGCTGGTTGGCTCCTTTAATATTCGTTGCTAAGCGCATTCTCCTTTCTATATGGGAGATTAAACTCGATTGGGACACGCCTGTTCCTCCTGACATTCTTGATGAAAGGGCTGAATTCAAAGGGTGTCTTTCGGAACTTGGAAACATTGCCCTCAACAGGTGTTTCACATCAAGAGATCCCAATGTGTTGTATGAGCTTCACGGCTTCTCAGATAGCTCCGAGCTTGGTTACGGTGGTGTCATTTACCTGAGAGCCATACTGCCTGATCAAACGATCTCCACTAATTTGCTCATTGTCAAATCTAGAGTCGCTCCAATGAGGACTGTTAGACTGCCTCGTTTGGAAGTTTGTGGCGCCCTGCTGATGGCGAAGTTATTCAAACGTATTGACCAACATTTAAATTTAAACCCCAACAATAATCATGGCACATATAAATCTGGTTCTAATCAACCGATTATTATGTATTTCACCATGAAACTACAATGAGACCATCTGCTACACCTTCGCAGACTTTTCTTTTACATACTAAATTATTTGTATGTATTGTCATTCATCTGTGTTTTACAGTTTGGAAGATAATGTTGGCCTACCTTCCTTTTCAGGTACCAACAGTCTCCAAGTTTCCGTATCCGCTCTTCCGTTTGAATGCTGAAAAGTTCTAAACCTTCAGTTGTAAATTGCAATTTTAATACGATGAGCTCTAAAAATTTCGAGTGCGAAGGCTTCACGTTCTTTCAAGATTTCGACTCGGGCAACTTAGGCCGAGTTGAGTTTGTTGGAGAACATTGTAAGTTATCTTGAATAATTAATGCCTTATCAACCTATTGAAACGTTTGATCCATACTTTTGCTCTTTATTCACAATTATCACTGGCTGTTTCAATTAATTTACAGTTAAAATACCATTAATTAACAATTTTTTTAAATGTACAATTCTGAACAAGTAGAATCCGAATATAGCTGTTTTTAAATCCCAAGTCAAAATTTAGGTATCTAACTGAACTAGGATCTAGCTACTGGCTCATTTCGGTGAATAGTTCATTTTGAGCTGTTTTGGAGTTTTCTAGAAGATGAAGATGTTACTACACGTACAGTCTGTTATATAAAAGCTTTGTTCCAGCACCGCAAATAGAACATGTGCTAGTTCAATGTGAGAACCACAGTGGTGGGTTTGAGTTCATGAATCTTTCGGTTTATGATGTGAACTGCTGGAACGCCTGAACTAGAAAACTTTCTAATAAACGACTATAACAAAATGCAAGCAACAATAAATTTTATGCGTGAGAAGACCAGATACGTGAAACTTTCGGGGAGGTTATACACATCAGCGAGGTTATATTCGAGTTTTCAGTTCACAACTCTGCCCTCCGTTTGGAGCAAGAAGTTCATGTACCAACTCAAGAACTTGGGGCGGGGGTAAAACAGTACGTGAACTTAACCTCGCTGGAATGCTTCACAGATCGCCAAGGCCTGTGCAGATCGATCACGCCAAATTAGTTCATGACCTCAAGCGCGCTGGAACGAACCTAAAGTTGTCGATCTCAAATCAATGTCTGTCTACCCATACCCACAGACATGTTTGGCCACAAATTCAAGTTTAAATTTCTCGTTTTCCCCTGGTAGAAATGGTGTCAACGAATTGTCGAAGTTGATTGAGAGTAAAATCCCCCTGGGTTATTATAGCTAACGTAAATGTATTGTGATCACTTAACAATGGAGTTTCCTTTTTTTCCCGAAGAAAAAACAAAGAAACAAAAATTATGGAGCGCCAATTAACGAATGTAGGTTGTGGCACATGATAATAGATAATTTTTTGTTTTTGTGAAGCGTCAATTAGTTCATAGGTCACAGGGAACTAGTATTTTGAAACTAAGATATACTTCGAAAATATATTCAACAGCTATTTTTAGTATAATCACTAAACGTTTTCATTAAACATAAACATAATTTTTTCTTATTATTGTTTGTTCATGTATTTCAGCTGAGACTGAACTTGAAGAACACCATTACGAGTTCAATTTATGGACCAGACCAGATAACGCCGGCACGCCATATGAGAATGGAAATCGCACGTGGTTTCACTTCGGTGTCAAAGGTCATTATTTCAGTTACAAATTTTTTTAAGCATCCTCAGTAAAATATGTATGGTTTCCTTGAAGCCGATTTTCAGTTTGTCTTCTTGAAAAACGTGCATTCGATTTTCGGTAGTCTATTTCATAATAAATTGTTGTGCAAGTTTTTGAAGGAATTGTGTAATTTATGTTGGTTACGAATTCTCTTTTTTTGGTCTAAACAGTTCAGTAGCCGAAATTAACACTTGTTGACCGCATAATGAGGTCTTTATGTCGGAAAGTCTATGCAGAAAACAAGTGTGAAATTTGGATTTCCGAGTTCCCGCTAGAAATGGCGTATAAGGTAAATTGCCGAGTAGCTCAACTCAAATACAAAGATCGAAGATGTAAAGAATGTTTCTTGGACCTGTAAACTCCATCTGTCCTTCTGTCCGGGAGCCGAAGTGCATCCGGAGCCGAAGTGCGGTGTTTGACAATGATCTTAGGGGATTACGAGCCCTGAGGATAGTCAGAACGCCTCCCTTCCCTGTGAGCAGGGGTAAAGCAGCAGCTGCAGAGCATCATTCTCTGCTTTCCGGTCCTGCAACCGGTCTGGACTCTGGGGGTGGATCAAAGCTAGGTGACTGGGATCTTGCCCATCAAAACCAGTACCATGGGCAGGGGGAGCCCCAGGCAACCGACACATCGCCTAGGCAAAATGTCACTGCTTGCCCCCTGAATGCGGTTGCCATCGTGGTTGATTACCCAGGCGCTGGAATTGAACCAGTTTCATGGTTGAGGTACCATCTGGGTAGGCTCCGGCATGTGAGTTTTGTGGGAAACCAAAAACTCGGAAACCAGCCTGCTAAGTTGGTACAGTGAGCTAGAGCACTCGCCTCTGCCTGTAGGTATAACAGGAACTTCGGTATTTCCAAGGACTCCGACTTATTGTACAGTCACCCCTCAGGAGGGCTTCCCTGCAACAGGGGGGAGATCATAAGCTTGGAGCTGGGCTCTCCTTTAAACACTGGAAATTGTCCTTCCATCCACTTAAGAGCAAGAGCGACCTCAAACTAGGCCATTGACAAATTTATTATGAATTCCAGGTGAAAATCTTGTAAAAATATAGAAGACATAAAAGTGACATTTCACCTGATTCTTCTAGTTCGAAAAATATTGAGGTTTGACAGGTTACATAACTAGTAGGTTCTCTGATCGAGAACCTCACTTATGTCTGAAAGAAACGATACCAATTGCCTTGGCAGTGGTCTGGTAAAATGAAGAACTTGTCACTCAAGTAGGGACAAGTTCACAAGCCACTACCTGTGACAAGTACAAGTACAAGTTCACTTGGTAATACATCATATTACCAAGTTGAATTACTGAATTAATTTGTTTCTTTGTCGTTGCTGACAAGCTCAGAGTTGATTGTCCCGCGTTCCAACCCAGGACAGTGAGGCGGTAGTGAGTTCCTAGGAGATACGGTTGCTTGGATTCGGCGCTGTATCGTCTCAGAAAAGTGTTCTGTACTCGCACTAAAATCGGCCGTAACGTGTCATCAGTACGACTGACGTGTTCGGCCGTATACATCCGGCCCATCTCGATCGATGTGGTCAAACTTAACTACTAGACCGCATATCGAAGTAACCTGATGTGCTGAAAACTGTACCCTCATCTCGGACCTTGTGATATAGTGAATTCTCGTTGTGTTTCCATGCTCTCTGGCTCTTTTTGACATATCAGCTGAAGCTGTGCGTCGGAGCCTCGATGCATGACTGGCTTGCTCCACATGTCTGAAGAATTTGAAACTGTTCTTCCATTCTTGAATTCCATGTTTGAGTTAGCCAATACAATTGGTGAGCACATTGGCGTGCCGCAGCATGTGAACTACATTCGTATTCCGGAGGGTCTATAGCTTTAGTGGTGACGAATCTTTCGAAATCAGTTCTTACATTTCCTGAAAAGAAGGTTGGGTGTTAGATTGATTTTTTAGCGAATTTTCAAAGATAATTTTGTTGTTGGTATTTCAGGAGGGAAAATGAACGCCATGTTGAAGCTGAACATTCTCACTGGTAAACAGAGTAAAATGTACGGGCAGGGTATGGCGCCAGTCTTCAGAGTTCTACCCGGTCGAGGGACTTGGGAAAGGATCAGAGAGAGGCCAACATTCACAGTAAATCGACCAAAAGTTATTATCTTCCTAACGTCGTTCGGTTTTCCTTTGTTTATTAACAAATTTATCTGCAGCATGTCGTTGTCTTGCTATTATTATATAAGTTTGCCTTTGACCTGTGACGCGTTATTGATGAAAAACGTTGAGCATCATTTTGGAAATAACATCGGAAAAAATCACCAACATTAAAACGAACAGTTCCGCCTTAACTGCACCTGTGCCTTCCAGTTTACAATTCGTTGAAGCTGCTACAACTATTTTATCCTTCACCTACAAATAAATATATTTCCACTTACTAGTTACGTGATAGTTACCGATATGCGTAAGAATTTCCATAATTGTGTAAGATTTCCGTAATAGCGTAAGATTTCTGTAATTGCGTAAAAGTCGTCTCATCTTGAAAATTTCGCGTTTTGTTGACGCATAATCTTTGGAAACAAAAACGGTTTTAAACTCGTTGCTTTCCTGGTTTTCGTCGTTTGCCCTTGTATCTTTGACAACCTCGCGAAGAACCGATCCAGGGATCGTGATTTCCAATTGTATGCAACGGACTTTAGTCATAGTACATTTGTTGTTGAGGAAACTGTGAACTAAATCCATTGAAAATTCGCGCGGTAGCCATTTCCTATTTAAAATATAGATAAATCATGCCCGTGAGCCAGTCTCGTCCAAGTTTGTCTTTGTCAGGTCTCTGTCCGTTTCCACCCAAGTTTTCAGCGTAATAAACTTGAAACTTTCAAGAATTCCCATCATGCTCCCAACATAACTTACATAGATAATATCCAATTCATCCGTCGTCTTACTGGGATTTCATCTTCTCATTGGGCCCACATTGAAAGTATTGCACTTATGCCAAACAATATCTTCTTGAATAGGGTTGCCTTTGCATGTCATGTGGAAATACATCTTCTAACTCTATACAACATAATCAGAAATTGTAGTTGCAAATGTAATTTTCAGGGGAACCAGTCAAAGTTCACTCTCACGTTCAAACACAGACTTCAGGACAACGACCGAGTCGTTACCTACTTTGCCTTCACCTACCCTTTCTCCTATACAGATCTTCTGAGTTTCTTGAGTAACGTGGAACTCAGCCACATTCAACGGTCTAAAACTGATGGTTTGTATTTTGTTGCACCTTAATCATCATGCATATTAGTGGATGGTATGTGTGTTGGGCATCAGCTAACTAATTTATTAGCTATCTAAAATTTTAACTAATAGCTAAGTTAGCTTTTTTTGCTGCAACTAAATTAGCTATTAGCTGTTGGGGGTCAGCTACATTAGCTGTTAGTTGAAATGTACAGCTAATACCTTTAGCTATAAAAAAATTAGCTGTTGGTCGCAGCTAATAGCTTCAGCTGTTGGTGTCAGCCAATAGATGACAGCTGACTTTTTCTTAAAAAATCGTATTCCGTCTCACAAACAGCTAATAGCATGGTTGTAGTTTTAGCTAATAAGTAAATTAGCTTTAAAACGTTTTTTGAACAAATTTAATATTTTTGACTATTTTACCATTTTGAACGATTTCTGACTTTTTCGACAAAGTCCAATAAATTTTCTCTGGTAAAAACTTTCGTAACGAGAAAATATTTGACCAACACAAAATTTTAATTTGTTGTTATAATTTATTGGAAAATCAGCTCCCTCAGATATGCTGCATTACTGTTGAGTACCTATGGTTTTTTCGCACTCTACCATCAATTTTCGTTTTCCAAAAATGTGCTATTATTATTATTCATACATTATATTAATGAAAAATAATAACAGCAAATAACAGAAGTATTTCTCGTAGGGATTACCCGAGAAAATTCACTTGACTTCGTAAAAAAAAAAAACTGGAAATTATTCAAAATGGCGAAACTGCCAAAATGATTGAACTCGTTCACAAAACTTAAAAAGCGTTTTAGCTAAAACTAAAAATTTTAGTTACTAGCTGTCTGTGAGGACGAATATGATTTAAAAAAAAAAAGTTAGCTGACAGCTACAGCTAAAGCTATTAGCTATTAGCTGCTACCGACAGCTGATTTTGGTTTATTATTCTGTGAATAATACACCTATGTATTCGCTCAGCAAAAAATTTTTATAACACCCCCTCAAACTTTTTTCTTTTACGTTTCAAGGTGCATAGATTCCAAAAATGCAATGTCCGTCCGCCGTACGCCGTCCGCCGTATCACGTGTACAGGCTTCATTTTCGGTCTAAAAAAATCGTTCTTTCGCACACATGCTCCATTTGGGCCCTAGTTGTGTCCCGAAACTTTTCAGCCCGATCGGAATATACCCAGGGGTGTTATGAGTGAAAATGTGTGTAAAAATAGGTACTTTTTACGTTTTAGCAACATATTGGTAACATGAGCTTCTGAGATATCGTTTTCTATGTTTTTGGGGACGAGAAGACCGAATATGAAGTCGATTTTGACCAAAGAGTGGAAAATTGAGTTCTACCAAATGTTCAGCTCCCAGAATTGATTTTTTATGAGTGAAAAACCTGGGAAATCGTCTGAAATCACCATCAGTTTGTATAATAACACTGGAAAAAGTGTCAAGACGTGGTTCAGGACGATTAAATGGCACTACCAATGATCAAAGATAGTTAAAAAAAAAAAAAAAAAAAAAAAAAGAGCGTACCTAATTTGTGTTTTGGGGGCCAAAATTAATGGAAACCATCAGAAGTAGCTATTTCGATTATTACGCATGAAAGAAACAATTAATGAACAGCCAACCTTTCTGTAGGTATGTCCAATAGAATAATAAACCCAAGTGACAAGGACTTTGCAGCGTTTTTTATAGCTAAAGCTGTTAGATTCATTTCAACTAACAGCTAATTTAGCTGTAAAATTTAGTTGTCCCTCAACAACTAATAACTAAAAATTTAGCTGTTGAGCTAAATTTCAGCTAATTTAGCTGTAGCTTTTAGCCGTTAACTGTAGCTAATTTTTGCCCATCACTGCTGATTCGCCCAAGATCAGAACACTACATAGGTGTTATGAAATTTGAAGAATGTTCTTTGTCGAAATGATTCCATTAAAAGAAAAGTTTATTCTTTTAAATTTTGTTTACCTGTTCCTCCAGATCCAACAGCGAATAAATTGGATGAAATATATTACCACAGAGAAGTACTTTGCTACACTTTGGACAGGCGGCGCGTTGATCTCATTACAATCTCTTCCCACCACAACATCACAAATGAGCGGGAACCGCGTTTCGAACATCTTTTCCCTGACCTCATGATACCCAGGGCTTTCAAATTCGATAAGAAGGTAAGGCTATCACTGTTGGTAACATCTGTTCGTAAGTTTTGACGGGTTGAGGATGCGAGTGAATATAAGTGGATAAAATGAGAGTAGTGACGTGTTGATTAATACCCATGCTGCCCTGTAGACAGTTCCACTTTTTGCTCTGTCATTTCGTTCGAATTCGGGCAATGAGTTGGTAGGTATTGACATTTTGAAGAGAAAATCGACTTGTAGCTTCTAAGAAGGTAGGATTCAAGGGAGCAAACATTCACCCTCGATCGTACCGGTAGGTGACACCATTCAGTTCAGTGCAAACAGTGAATGCACAAAATCTGTTTGTCAGGGCCATGTTGTCTTGTACCTTGAATGTGTAGAACTAAATAGAATCAGGCGATTGTTTTCTAGAACACCAGTCACATTCTTGAAAGCATGTTTGGTCATTCGCTGATATTGTTGGGGGTTAAAAGTTAATGTTTAAGCGAAGGACCAGGGCTGAGAAACCAGGCAGTCCGGTGGGGGTGACTGCAGGTGCTGATTAGGTTGATTCTATAAAAGTAAAACTATTACTAATTATGAAAATGTTGAAACGAAAATTAGGTAGGTATGCATTACCTACCTTGAGGTCGATGTTGCAACACTTCGGTCGGGCCGACCAGTGAAGAAGAAGCCCTTGTAGATGACGATAATTGAGCAAATAGGATGATGCAGGGAATTATGAGATTATAGGAATGAGGAATCTAATTTATTGAGAATGAACTAGAAATTAATGCTTCCCAACAAGTAGGGAAATCCCTACCTAGCTAGAAGTGTCAACCACACTTTCTCCCAAAGTTTGCACGTTGACATTCCAATGTCCTCAGAAGTAGGTTGGGAAATTTCGTCAAATTTGTGGTTATCATTATGTACTCCTCATGTACTTATGTTGGAGCATAAGGGAATTCGTGAGGGAGGAGCAGTAAGTGTGATACCTTCAACCTTTTTCTATGAAAGGGCTGATACTTATTTTTGACGTGTGGAGCAAAAAGGACACTTAAAATTAGGTACAAGGCAGTGGAACAGACGTCCTGTAGTTGAGACAGTGTCGGCGGTTTCTCGATGCACCATCACTTTAAAACGTATCTGTGCGCTAGAGCAAGCTAATGCGGATGCTCTCACTCAAATGCAGGACTTTGGTGTCACCCCTATGTAGCTGCGTGGTTTTTCTGGCAAGTGCATCCTTCCCTTGCCACCAGTGCCCTCATGCTGAGTTACAGTTGTGTATATCTGGTTATGTTCAGCTGGACAGTGCACGTCCTTGACAACAAAAAACTAATGTTTAAGTTGTTGAATTCGAGGTGATGATCTTCATTTGTAGTTGCACCAGCTACCTAATGCTCCAGTTAAGTTTTTTTGAAATTTCAGAGCTTCCCTTGATGAATAGCATTACAAGCAGGCAATATTCCTATGAGAAATTGTACGCTGGTCTACGGATAAACTCTAGTAACTAGATACACTGGCATCAGTGACGTAGCTAGTCCCATTTACGAGGGGTAGCGCACATAATCCCTCCCATCATGCGTCCAACTACACTCCCATGATTACACTCCCCAAAATATACCTACGTGATTAGAAAGCTTTCAATCAGTGCGATAAATTAAGGACCATCAATAAATGGAATCAGAATGAACGGTCGGAGGGTGCCTACCACAACAGTGAAATTCGGAGACATAACAATTATTATGACCGCCGTTCATCCAAACAGATTTATCACTAGCTGACAGGAAAAGAAGGCGTGGAAAACAAAATTTATTCCTAAAAGAACAATCTGATATACATAGTACTAACCGTACTTCTCACTAAAATTACTGCTGCATTGCTCCGTGTTTAATATAATCATATTACATTTATTATAACTATATAAACATATTATAATTAATAATAAATGTAATCGCAATATAAGAGACTAACAACGCAAGTTGCGTGTGCACACAAAAACAAAACGAACTCTCAAACCCTTTTGGCTTGACAGTAGGTAACCTGGCGTTCAGTGGGGGGTTTTCATTCGTTTTCTCAGGATTGACATCTACTTGAAACCCAATCAGATTTGCTTTTATTAGAAATTCAAAATGCCTCACCACCTACTGTATCCTACCCTCAGCATGGATACTATAAACATAGGTATTTAGAATTGAGAGGCGTGCTCGGGCGAGTGAGGACCGCACCTTTTTTAAATTGATTTTTCTTCTGACGATCCCATTATTTCTGTTATTCTTATTTTTATTTACTTTACGTTATGGGCATGCGGCCCCACCCCAGAGACTACACCCTGACTGGCATTGTACAGAAATTTCTGTCAGCAGTATAGCTCGGATATGTTCATAGACTTATTTCATGTACCTACAGAGATGGTATCCAAGATCGCCTATGGCCAGGTTCCGTTTAAAACTCCGACGTGAATTTTTGAAGGCTCACACTAAAAAGGTTACCATTTTTTTCTCTTTATATACTGCATTACTGTTTGAGCATCTCATTCGAAATCTATTGTGATTTAGTTCGGTGTTTAGAAAACACCAGTTCATTTTTGTATGCTCAAAACGATTTATTTCTGTTACGAGTACATAGGTACCAAAGTACTTCAAGTTTTTCTAAAAGTGCTTATGTGGAGGGTGTCTCGTTCTCAATTCAAGTGACGTCACTGAACCGCCACAGATCTTCAGCTCGATTTGTTGTATATTTGAAAGAAACTTCCGCCTGAAAATTGGAACATAAATTTGTCTACATTTCTTAATTTGTTTAGTGTACAATTTATATTCCATGATTGAGCTTATGAAAGAAGATGATTGGCTTAAGATTTTGTTGAGAAAATCTGTATTTTCTGAAGCTAATGAGCTGTTTTAGGTATAGGAACATGGGGTATATCGACCGTATACCTCCAAAACCTCGGAAGTCCGATTTTCCATAAAGTAGGTACGGTTTTGAAGTTGTGCAATATAAGAGACTAACAACGCGAGTTGCGTGTGCACACACAAACAAAACGAACTCTCAAACCCTTTTGGCTTGACAGTAGGTAACCTGGCGTTCAGTGGGGGGTTTTCATTCGTTTTCTCAGGATTGACATCTACTTGAAACCCAATCAGATTTGCTTTTAGAAATTCAAAATGCCTCACCACCTACTGTATCCTACCCTCAGCATGAATACTATAAACATAGTTTTTCTCATAAAGGTAAGGATATCGCTCTTTTGTGCGAAGTTTAGTTTCGATTCCATGAGAAATACCTTCTCTGTGATCGATTGTTATAACCTGTAAGTCCAGAACCTTCCAGTAGGGTTGTAAGACCTCGCAAGTCCCGGCTTCTGGTCATGTCTCCTGGGTTTTTCAATTTTCGGTAAGTTCTTTGTTATTATTTATGCACTTTTTTGCTTAGATAAACCTGACACATCATAGTTGCGATACTGCTGAAGTTATGGAGTCGAGAATTTGTCCCCAAGTTCACTAAAGCTCAGTTTGTTGCGCTCCCCATGGGCATGAGACTTACGAGGATTTAGGCAATCAACATCCTGAACTCACGAGGTTTTATACAACAGGAATTGAAAATGAATTAGTCCTTGTGAAGTTCATTTTTGAAGAACCGCGCTTGAATGACATCAAATCGAATAGAAAACTAGTTTCTGTCATTAATTTCATCTTGAACTCACTTAAAAATGACATTGGTTCCGTTCAGCGTCATTCAGGTACCTACCTACCCACCTGTTGTTATGACACCAGATGAAGATAACGAACCAGACCTCGATCAGCAAGGTGACAATCAAGATGATTGTCGTGAGTCCCTCCCGGGAACACTCCACTACAACCTTAAAGCTCTCACCAATATTCCTATGTAAAAATTACCTTCCGCTAATAAACATCTGAGTGGGGAGACAGGCGACAGAATCCGGGGGACACAACCTGGTGCCCCACTACCAGCTCCCAACAGGGAGCTGGAGGGAGAGGACTCCAAGTCCTATATAACCCCGGATCCTGGAGCTTTAGCTTCATTCGACACTTCCTCTAACCAGCTCTCTCTTCTCTCTCTACCTTCCTCCTCCCAGATGCCTGGTGGTATCCGCCGCTCTGGGAATTCACCTCCTACCTTCTCCTCTTGTCTACATCGGTGGATATCCGCCGCCTAGACAAGCACCTTCCTTCCTTCACCTACATCGGTGGATTACCGCCGCCTAGGTGAATTTCCTTCCTCTCGCCTACATCGGTGGATTACCGCCGCCTAGACGGGATTCCTTCCACTCACCTACATCGGTGGATTACCGCCGCCTAGGTGAATTTTCCTTCCTCTCACCTACATCGGTGGATTACCGCCGCCTAGGTGAAATTCCCTCGCTCTCATCCATTCACTCCTTCACGCCACCGTGATGATAAATTTAAATTCATCACAGTGGTGAACCCGACGTTCATCCAACCTTCTACCCTTCCTACCTTCCTACCACCTCATGTGTCGCCCCAGTCTAGTTCGGTGTCCCGAATTTTAAATTCACATTTAAAATAGTCAGTATAAATTCGCAATTTTTTGGCCCACCCGCAACCGCTCACACAGCTCTCAACTCTCCGCCACAAACACATCCGCTGCCGCAAATTGCGAATTTTCAAATTCAATCACTCAAATTGAATTTTGTTTACAGACGCCTCCGCCATGGACCCGAACTCACCATCACCGCCGCTCCTCCGGCCGTCCCTGCTGCAGCCACCGACCGCTGCGACTTCTGACGCAACCGACAACCCCTTCACGAGCCTCTCACCACCCGGCTCCACCGCATCCGCCGCCGCCGCTGCCGCCGCCGCTGCAGCTGCCGCACACGCCGCCGCCGACATCACGACGGCTTCGGCATCATTCCCGCTGTCGCTACCCCCCTTCTACACGCACGACCCCGCACTCTGGTTCTTCCAGGTCGACGCTGCGTTTTCTGCCGCCAACATCCGCAGCCAGCGTACCCGCTACTCCCGCATCATCTCTCTGTTACCATATGAGATCCTCCTGCAGACGTCGGACATCTCCCCCGACGCCACGGCCGCCTACGACGACCTCCGCGCCCGCCTCATCAGCTTATACCAACCCTCCAAGATCGCACGTGTCGCAGCGCTATCCCAGCCCCAACATCTCGGCGATTTGAAGCCCTCCCACCTGTACCGTCGCCTACGTCATCAGCTACACGACGTCGTGACGGCCGACATCGCTCGAACGTTCTGGCTGCGAGCCCTCCCCCACCCCATCCAGATGGCGCTCGCCAGCCACCTCGACGGACCGGACGAGCCGCTACTCCGTCTAGCCGACACGGTTTACGACCTCGCCGCGGCCGCCAGCGTCACGGAGGTCGCCGCACCCCGCACCCCCACCCCACGCAGGGACCGATCGCCGTCTAAAGAGCGCCGCCACCCCCCTCCCTCCACCGGCGCCGCTCCCTCTCCGTCGACCGCCGGCCAACCCCCTCCTCCGACCACCGACGCCAGCGCTCGGCCGACCGCCGCACCGTCTCCCCCGCCCAGCAACGGAGGGGGAGGTCCCCAAACACGGCGGCCCCCTCCAACTCCGCGCGCCCCACCAGGACCTACCTCCCGGCGGACCCCCCCCACCGATGTTTCTACCATGTGAACTTCGGTGGGGAGGCCCGCAAATGCCAGCCCCCCTGCTCCTACTCCACCAAGCAGGGAAACGCGGACGCCCGCCGGTAAATCCGGCGGGCCCCCCTCCTCGCCAACACGGGGGGGACCACCACCAACCCCTCCCCGCCCGCATTCACACCACCTCCACCGAGCCTCGCTACCCCTCCTACGCCGCCGCCACGGCTGCCAACCTCCCGGCCGCATCTGACGGCGCCGCAAAACACACCACCTCTCCATCAACTGACCCCCCACCCCGAGTCAGCCCCTCCAAGCCCGCCTCCAGGGCAGCCAACCCTCCGGCCGCCACTAGCGCCGCCGCTACCGTTCCCCCACCCCGGAACGGCCCCTCCAAGCCCGCCTCCAGGGCAGCCACCCTCCCGGCCGCCACTAGCGCCGCCGCTACCGTTCCCCCACCACGGAACGGCCCCTCCAACCCCGCCCCCAAGACAACCACCCCTCCGGCCGCCACTCGCGCCGCCGCTACCGTTCCCCCTCCCCGGAACGGCAAAAAAAACGCCCCGCGTCTCCTTCGCGGAGGGCCAACCACCGCCATCGCACCCGCCCATCACCTCGGACGAACCGAGCCCCCCCCCCCCTCCGACAGACCCCGAAACCTCAGCAATTTTACCGCACTCCGCCCCAGCCCACCAACGCCTGTTCCTAAAATGCTCAAAAACGCACGTCCCGTTCCTCGTCGACACAGGGGCGGCGCTCTCCATATTCCCCAATAATATTCTCCGGCGACAGGCGCGTTGTTACCGGCAACTCCTCTACGCCGCCAACGGTACCACCATCCCCTCGTACGGGACGTACCGCTCATCAATTCATATGAGCGGGCTCGCGTACGAGTGGGAATTTACCGTGGCGGACGTAGAGAAAGCTATCCTGGGGGCCGACTTCCTCGCATATTTCGGCCTCCAGGTAGACGTCCGTAACGCGCGCCTGCTCGACCCCTCCACCCAGAAACCCATCCCCGGGTTCATTCATGCGGTGGATCGGCCCCCGTCCCAGTTTGAACAACTCCTCCTCCACTACAAACCCCAGCGCCGCCCCTCAGCTCACATCTCACAGACCCAGCACTACATAGAAACCTCTGGCCCCCCAATATCCGCAAAAGCACGACGCCTCCACCCCCTCCAACTCTCACAGGCCCGCAAACACTTTGATCTTCTCATCAAGGAAGGCATTATCCGTCCCTCCAAATCCCCGTGGGCTTCTCCACTACATATTGTGCAGAAGCCCAACGGGGATATCCGCCCCTGCGGCGACTACCGCCGCCTCAATGCCCGAACAACCCCAGACCTTTACAACGTCCCACATCTTCGGGACTTCTCTTCCCACCTCCACAACACAACCATCTTTTCTACACTCGACATCTCTCGTGCCTTCCATCACATTCACATCTACCCCCCTGACGTTCCTAAAACAGCTATCATCACCCCTTTCGGCCTGTTCGAGTATATCAAAATGGGTTTCGGCCTCCGTAACGCTGCCCAAACATGGCAGCGTTACATGGACAACATACTACGAGGCCTACCCTTCGTCTTCTGTTTTTTGGACGACGTACTGATCGCTTCCCGAGACCCAAAGGAACACCTCGCACACCTGAAACAGGTTCTTGACATCTTCGCCGCCGAGGGCCTCACCATAAACACTCCGAAATGCGTCCTCGCCCAACCCTCCGTCCGCTGCCTCGGCCACCAGGTTTCGTCCGAAGGAATAAAACCCCTACCGGACAAAGTGCACACCCTCTCCGATTTCCCACAGCCCAACACTGTCTCAGAACTCCGCCGTTTCCTGGGTATGTTGAACTTTTACCGTAGACACATCAAACACGCAGCACAACACCAACAACCACTCATACACGCTATCCCACAACCGGCAAAGAAAAACGATAAACGCCCCATTTCCTGGACCCCCGCCCTCACAACCGCCTTCCAACAATGCAAACAGGACCTAGTTGACGCCGCTCTATTGGCCCATCCCGATCCCCATGCCCCCCTCTCCATCACCACAGATGCGTCCGACTGGGCCATCGGGGCAGTACTCCACCAACACACCGGCGCCACCCCCCAACCTCTCGGCTTTTTCTCTAAAACTCTGTCCCCCACACAAAAAAATTACTCCACCTTTGACAGAGAACTCCTCGCCATCCACGAAGCCATCAAACACTTCCGTGACTTCGTGGAGGGCAGGCAGTTCTCTGTCATAACCGACCACAAGCCCCTCACCCACGCCCTCCTCCAAAACCGAAAATCAGCCTCCCCCCGTCGCCTCCGGCAACTCGAATTTATCGGACAATTCACGTCCGATATTCGTTATTTGCCGGGGGCCGACAACTGCGTCGCCGACGCGCTCTCCCGCCCCACCCCTGCGCCGGTGGCGGAGTTACTGCCCTTCCCTTCCCCGCAAACCCTCAAAAACCACCAAACTCCTACTTCCGATCCCGCACTTTCCAATCTCATCTCCGCCTCAAAATTGGAGCAGCTGCCTCCCCTCGATCTCTGGTGCGACGTATCGGCCGACACACCGCGCCCGTACGTCCCACCGGAGCTGAGGAGGCAGTTGTTCCTACATTACCACTCCCTCCATCATCCCGGCATTCGGGCGAGCCGGGACCTCATCAAAACGCGGTACTTCTGGCCCCATATGAACACGGATATACGTACCTGGGTTCTTGGGTGCCAGAAGTGCCAGCAATTCAAGGTCTCGGCTCACCCCCATGTACCTCCTCAACCTATCCCCGATTCTCTCCCGTGGGAACACGTCCACTTGGATCTGGTCGGCCCTCTTCCCCCCTCCGAGGGGAAGAGGTATTGCCTCACCATGATCGACCGTGCGACAAATTGGGTAGAGTGTATCCCACTCGCCCACATTACCGCGGACGCCGTCGCCGCGGCCTTCCTCAATCAATGGATCAGCCGCTACGGTTGTCCGCGGACACTCACGGTCGATCAGGGGAGGCAATTTGAATCAGCCCACTTTGCCGACCTGCTCCGTTCCCTCGGGATTCAGAAAATCCGCACCACTCCTTATCACCCCCAATCCAACGGGAAAATAGAGCGGTGGCACTCGGTCCTCAAGCAAGCCATCTCCACATCAGCCACTTCCCCTTCATGGACCAAAACCCTCCCCTACGTTCTACTTAGCCTCCGCACTTCCGCCCGTCCTTCAGACAACACAAGTCCCGCACAACACGCATTCAGAGACCCCATTCGTTTACCGGCCGACATTTTCCCTCCACACAACACCCCGTCCATTAACAGGGAACCGTTACACACCTCAACACCGACAAACGACACCACTTACCCAAAACGCTTTTACACTTCCACGCATATGTACTTGAAAGAGCCCGGCATGCATAAAACCTTTCAGCCCCTTTATGCCGGGCCCTTTCAAGTCATCCGCACAACACCGACCACCGCGACCCTGCTAATGGACGGGAAACCCCACACCGTCCCTTTCGCCCGCTGCAAGCCCGCCCCTGTTCTCCCTCAACCAACGTCCACTATCAGTCTCCCGCCGTCTGTTTGCAATGCAACACCTCTCTCCACCGAATCAGTCTCCCCCGTCGCCGTTTCCGGATTTCGATTCGGATCCGGAAATGGCGGCGATACTCCGGGACGTGTACGTCCCGGACCCGCTCTCCCCCCTACCCCCTTCGCCCGGACCTACTACATCGCTTCCTTTTCTTCCGCAACGGATTTCCGGACTCCCTCCCCGGCCCCGGCGGTGGAAGTACCCCCAGTGGCGCATACTGCGCGAATTTCGCGCAGCGCAAGCCACCGGGGTACACCCCCCTTACGTCCCGATAGATCCCCTTATGGACCCGCTCCTCCACCAATTTCGTCTCACCCTACTCATGCCACCCCCACCACCCCTTCCTCTCACCTACATCGGTGGATTACCGCCGCCTAGGTGAAATTCCCTCGCTCTCATCCATTCACTCCTTCACGCCACCGTGATGATAAATTTAAATTCATCACAATGATGATAGCCCCTCAGAAGATGCTCTGTCAGCCAGAAAAATCTCTCCGAAAGCGCGAATATATATCGCTCTCTCTCTCCTGGCTAAAATGGAATGTTTGAAACCATTCCTGCAACACAGACCACGCTGACGTGACGTGGGCTCACGCCATAATGCCTGGGATATAAAAATGTAACAGGATTTTGGGCGGTTTTGGTTTGGTTTGGGATATTAACTGCACGGCAAAAAAAGGTATTTTCCCTTCTGCGAATCTCCATCTAAAAAGATTATCTTCACTTCAGAAAAAGTAAAACTCCCAGCATAAAGTAAACGTCAATATTGACTCCAATCACGGCTAAATAGGTGATCAATACCAGCGTATTATTCAATCACACATCAGAAAAGGGGTTGGCACAGCAAAAAAGGGGTTTTGCACAGTTATTTGATGTGGAGTTGGACATTTCTACTGTGAGAATCCTTCTTCTGCCGTTATAATCAATTTCTGGAAGGGCAATAACAAATTTGAACGTTGAATCACCTTATTAGACGGGCGTCTCCCAAATTAGCCGTGCGATCCCTTTTTTGATGTGCGAAGTATTTTTTGGACGTGTGTTTGAATTAAAAGCTGTTATGCCCGTCTTTTATGTAGGGAGTACCTAACCTCTATTTTGCCGGGCCGATAAATCACACCCGTTTTGTTTACATTGTGCTGACGTGACGTAGGAACACGTTGGGTGACGCAATCTGACGCCACGCGCCTTATGACGCCTTAATCCAGAAAGGACAAAAAGAAGGAGTGTCTAGAACCCATATTCCAAACAAAAACAGAAGTGTTTGAACTCTATCAGAAATACGCCTCGGAAAGAAATACTCCACAAAGTGCCACTCTAAAAATGTTTTACGAAGAATTTTACCGACATAATTTGTCGATCTATACGCCACAAAAGGATCAGTGTGACCTTTGCGTCGGATTCAAGGCTGGAACAATTTCGTAGGACACTTATCGCGTAGGGGTGGGATTTTCCATTTGTTTACATAGTACTTCCTGGAACCAGATATCGTCAATTGGTTTTAACCACTACGTTTTCAACGATTTCCAGTCGATTTAGACCATTTTGACGCTACATATTTGGGTTTATTTACATATTTCTCCATATTTTGATCACGACATGTTTTGTTAGGTACATATTTTCGTATTTTTGCGCTTTCGCGGTATCTTTGGTTTACGGTATCTGTTTCTGTGATTCACAGTATTGGTACTCACTGGTTTCGGGCGCCCGTTGTATCAATGTGATTCACACTTATCAGGTTTCTGTGATCCACGGTGTTTCCCAAGAATCACCAAATCCGGGGGAGTTTTTTCTCTCACTGTGTTGATTAGATTTGCGTTTGAACACTAATTTTCCGTCAAAAATGCCGAGACCTGTACAGTCCGCTAAAGCTCGTGTTGCCAAATATATCCGTGAATTTCCAAACGACACATTCAAAAGTGATTGAGACATTTTATATTGCTCAAGCTGCGAAAAATCCGTTTCTACCACTCAGCGTGTTCAAGTCATTCAGCACGTAGCCACAGCCTCTCATAAGGAGAATTTAAAGAGAAAACAGAAGTGGCAGCAAAGTTTCATAACAACTGCAGCATCAACATCAAGTGATACGGGTAAGCCTTTTGTTTTATACGGATTTATGTTCTGCTTTGGTTAAAGCTGATATACCTACCCATTCACAAAATCAGTAACCCTGATTTCAAGGATTTTTTGGAAAAATATACAGGAAAGAGCATTCCTGACGAAACAACTCTGAGGAAGAACTATCTGTCCGACATTTACAATGAAACTCTCGGCAGAATCCGAAAAGAAATTAGATCTGGACCAATTTGGGTGTCCATTGATGAAACCACGGACGTAGAAGGTAGATATATCGCAAATGTAATCGTTGGTAAATTGTGCCAGGTTACATGTACCAAACCATTCCTTCTCGATTGTCAGATATTGGAAAAATGCAACCATCAAACCATTGCACGGTTTTTCAACAACTCTGAGCCTCCTTTGGCTGAATGAGAAACCCGAACAGTATTGCTCCCGAGTATTGTTGTTTTTATCTGACGCTGCTCCGTATATGATAAAAGCAGGGACGTCTCTCAACGCATTCTATCCAAAAATGATTCACTTTACGTGTATCGCCCATGCTTTTCATCGTGTGGCTGAATTCCCTGACGTTGATTTGTTAATTTCCACTGTGAAAATTTTTTTCCTGAAAGCCCCAAGCCGAGTGCGTGTGTTGAAGGAAACTTATCCTGCGTTACGCTTGCCTCCTCAACCGGTGGTAACGAGATGGGGCACTTGGTTGGATGCTGTTGATTATTACAGCGAAAACTTCGGTGAAATAAAAAATCTCATTTCTCGCTTGGATGCAGATTCAGCTGTAGCTATACCACGAGCTGAAGAATTGATGAAGAAACATTCGTTGAAAAATGACTTGGCGTTTATCTCCTGCAACTGTGCACGTTTTTGGCAAAAACTATAACTCAGCTGGAGTCACAAAATGTGTCTTTGGCAGACAATATGAGCCACATCCAAGCTGCAGTGAAAAAGTTGGAAACAACACCAGGAAAAGTGGGGGGAAAAATCAAGAAGAAAATGCAAGACGTTCTGAAGATGGATATTATTGTGAATAATTTCACCAATAATTGAATCAAATAAGATTCAAAAAATGAATGGTTTTACCTACATTTTTGTCAATTTATTTTTACATATTTACCCAAAAATAAATACATAGTTATGTACATATTTCCAATTTTTGATTACATGGAAATCCTATTATGATCAACATCAGGAGGCAAGAAGTGAAATGGATTCTGACAACCAATCCCCAGAGGGGTGTAAGTTGGTTTTCACAATGGATGTGCAGGGAGTTTTGTTGAGCCCAAGCCTCAGCATGTTACTATAAAATGAAATTGTGTGTGCACAATTTCACGATTTTTAACAATAAAACTGGTGAGGTTAAGTGCTACCTTGGCATGAAGGCCAAGGAGGGGTCACATCGAATGAATTTGCCACCCTGATTACAAGTTTCGTACGTGGACTGGGCCCTCATCAGGGTGCTGAGGTCATTCTGTGAGTGATAACTGCGCCTACCAGAACCGCAACGTTAACCTTGCCAACGCACTCCTACATTTAAGCCAGGAACTAAAAATCACGATCGTCCAGAAGTACCTACCTGCAGAAAGGGCATACACAAATGAAATTTGACATCATTCACGCCCTGATTGAAAGAAAACTTGAAAACAAAGTTATCCGACATCAAAGCGATTAAGTACACTCCTGATGGAGAACCGTACTTTAAACTAAACTTTACAAAAAAGTTGGGTGCTTTTGGAAAGAAGGAAGACGTCGAAGTCCATGGGGAAGATAACGCAACTTTGTAAAGTACCACCAAAAATAAAACCTGATAAGTTTCGCCACCTTCAAGAGTTGAAGGCTGTTTTCCCAACCGATTTTCATTAGTTTTACGATAACCTTCCTCATTAAGTTGGTACAGTTTAGCTAGAAAAAAAAAATTATGAAGAACTTTTGTGCTAATTAGGTTACTGCCTTGAAAGCTGTGATTGTAACACTGTCACTGTGATTTTTCATGGACTGTTAGTTGGCTAGAATTTTTAAATGGCAAGACTGATCGTGATATTACTTTTTACCTGACTCTTTCAGTAAGATTGGATTAAAACCAAAGTTTTAATGATGTGATTCTGAAATCAAGACTGTGATTCAATGATAAGTACGGTAGGTACTCTGGTATACCATAGCTTCCTAGTACATTAAGGTTTTGCCTACTATTCATTTGCGTTTCCTAAGAGTTTTGATCTCAAATTGATTTTTTTTTTAATACTAACTAAGTACAATAAAAAGTGTTTCCCCGTTAATGGTTATTAGTGTGTAAATCCTCGTAAGTCAAGGTAAGTTCTTGAAAAAATCCTTGTATGTCCTAAAACTTCAATGGAACGCTTGTTCGAGCAATAATTTGATTCTCTATCAATTTTTATTACGAGAACATGTGAATCTCAATAATTTGCTGGAGTAAAGAACAATGGGCGCTGTATGTCGTTTCCATGACGTTTTTTGTGACTCCCGTAAAATTTTGATTTTGGAACATACGAGGTTTTGCAGGTATACGGTCGATATACAGAATCAGTGCAAAATTTCTTATAAGAATAGCTCATCCTAAATTTTCGCGCTCAGAAATCGTATTTCGTCTCGAATAGTTGGGAGGAGATAATTAGTTTCTTTGAAAATGATAAACCGGAAATACAATTCCTTCCTAACAGGCACAAATTACCAATTTTGTTCAAATTAGTTGAAATTCCGACAAATCTGTGTTCAGTTTTTGTAGGTATTCTGATTTGATTAATTCTGCACAGTTTTACCCAACTTATTTGTGTTGTCCAATCACCAGTGATGGGCAAAAATTAGCTATAGCTAACGGCTAAAAGCTGCAGCTAAATTAGCTGAAATTTAGCTTAACTAACAGCTAAATTTTTAGCTATTAACTGTTGCAGGACAGCTAAATTAGCTGTTAGTTGAAATGTACAGCTAATAACTTTATCTAAAAAAAGTTAGCTATTGATGTCAGCTAATAGCTAACAGCTAACTTTTTCTTAAAAAATCATATTCTTCCTCACAAACAGCTAGTAGCTAATAGTTTTAGTTTCAGTTAATAAGTACATTAGCTTTAAAACATTTTTTGAACGAATTTAATCGCTTTGACAATTTTACCATTTTGAACAATTGCTGGCTTTTTTGACCAAGTCTAGTCTATTTTCTCGGGTAAAAAGTGAATACTTCCGTTATTTGCTGTTAATATATTTCATTAATATATGAATAATAATATAACAGCATCTTTTTGGAAAACGCAGATAGTTGGTTAAATATAAAAAAACCTAGGTACTTAGCAGTAACGCACACATCTATCTGAGGGAGCAAATTTTCCAGTAAATTATAAAAACAAGATTTTGTGTTGGTCAAATATTTTCTGATTACGAAAGATATGGTAATCCGAAGAATGTAGAAGTCCCGGAAAAGAGAAGTCTAGGGAGCGGCAGGAACTCGGGGGTGGCCAACAGTAGTGCGTAATATATACGTCAAATTCACTTTTTACCGGAGAAATTTTACTGGACTTTGTCAAAAAAGTCAGAAATTGTTCAAAATGGTAAAATAGTCCAACTATTAAATTCGATCAAAAAACGTTTTAAAGTTAATTTACTTATTAGCTAAAACTACAACTGTTGGCTATTAGCTGTTTGTGAGGAAAAATGCGATTTTTTAAGAAAAAGTTAGCTGTTAGCTACAGCTATAGCTATTACCTATTAGCTGCTACCAGAAGCTAATTTTTTTTAATAGCTAAAGTTATTAGCTGTACATTTCAACAACTAACAGCTAATTTAGTTGCAGGTAAAAAAAAAACAAAGCTACAAGCTAATTTAGCAATTAGTTAAAATTTTTCACAACTATACAACATGCATTCTGAACTTGTCATATCACGATACATCTGATATTATCTTCCTCAGGTCTGGTGATTAGTTTCTAGCTCTGGAATGAAACAACAGCAAATCAGCGGTCACTTGTTTTTTTGCTTGTTCTTTTTTTTTGGCTTAGTCGAACTTCTAAATATATGTATAAATATGTTTTGTGTTGGTTATAGGGTTGTATTGTATTGGTTATACGTATAAGTATGTTGTGTTGGATGGAAAGTATTCAATTGGTTTGGTTGTTTAGGTAATTTTTCTCAGCGCTCGAGTCCACCCAGGAGAAACTCCTTCGAGTTTTGTGATGAATGGAATGATATCACTTCTAATGGCTAGAGGGGACCCGGTTGCCACAGCTTTGAGGAAACATTTCGTCTTCAAGATCATCCCAATGCTGAACCCTGATGGTGTGTACAGAGGAAACTACAGGACCGACACAAAGGGGGTCAATCTTAATCGCGTGTACCTCAATCCTTCTCCTACAGAGCATCCGTCGATTTATGCTGCGAGGTAAAAGTTCTCTTTCGTTTGTAAGTCATGCAGCTTTTTATTGGTAACAGATGTATAACATGAAGAACATACATTGGGGACAATTATATCTTTTAATCCATTGCTTGATTTGTCATTGTTTCGATTTGTTTTTCAGGAAACTGCTTCTTTTTTACCACTTTGACAGAGAAGTCGATGACCCTCCACCCTTGGTTCAAGAGTACGGGGACTCCGCGGCTAACATGAAACAAGTAGAAAACCTCGAAGATGGTGTGTCTGATCTGAGGCTTCGACCTAGGACGGTAACTACCTACCTTTGATGTCCTAATGTTCATTGTGTAATGTTCGTCAGAAGGCAACATTTGATGAGGATTATTTGTAGTTTTTTTCGAAAATGTTTTTCAATTGAGGTACTACTTCGGTATGTCTACAAATAGAAAAAAAGTACAAGTTGTGTACAAGTTTGGTTCAGTATAATTTGAAAAAGAATAAAAATAGTTGGGCAAAGTACATGCGAAGTAAAAGGCTAGCCATGCACATCACGGTTTGTATGCACAGTTACAGATAAACCTGCACAGGCGATGAGCTCACACAGCTGTCAGTTAACCTCATTATTCTTCTATTTATTATGGCTTCAACTGAACTGAAACCTGCTGAAACGGGTGGGAGGGGGGTAGTCACTGAGGGCTAGGGTCAGTGCAAACTAGTGCCGAGCGTGCTGGGCAGTAGCGGTGCGTGGGCTCTGAAAACAGTGGGGCACCAAACCAGAACACAAAACCAACAGATTTTTCTGCAAAATACCTCAAGGCATCAATACCTACTCTTCCCTTTATTCACTTACTGAGTGATATTCGGCAAAGGCTTAACTCTTCCTAAACTTCTAATCACCAGTCTATCGCTGTGCAAAAACGTCGAACTTTCGACCGTAAGTTAGCCACCAAATTCATGCGGTACAAAAATATACATAGTAAACTAAAATACAACGAAACAATGACCCGGCCGATACCTACTTGAATGAAGAAGCAATTGGCTGCAAGCTTGGTACTTATCTATGTTATGATGTCGAGCAATCCACAAGATCACTAACGCAAACAGGGAAAAACACACGTAGATACCACAAATCCAAAACTGTCAGCGGAACCGGACCGAATGCAAACGCACAAAATTCGATGCAAAAAAAGGAAAACTGACAGCAGACTCAACAGAGAAAGCGAAAGATGAATGTGATTCAGAGACAGCAAAAACAAATTGAATGACATAAGCATCTCCTATCGAAGGGGTCGATTCGATTGTGAACAGAAACGATTAGTGGGTGGAATTCAAATTCGTGGGACAGCCCAAAGTGGGCGTTGTGAACTACATTTTTACTCGACTGAGCATGTGTGGACAGGCCGATTTTCTCAGTAGGTCCCAGGACCTACCTACCAGTTTCAGGAGCCTAGGTTTCGATTTTGATTGCAGGACATCGATTAATGTTGTTTTATTCTGATAACATGCTTGGTCAATGGATAACATGAAGGCACCTACATGGATGCTCTACTAGAATAATATATGAATATCCATAGTCAGAGAAGTCTGGCAAGTCGCTGTTGAACTTTGTGAAAAATGCTAGGTACTGTGTACAGAGGGAAATTCAAATGCCAACTGAACACATGGTTGAATTTTTTTAGTCCTAGTGTTTTTGGGTGCTGGGGCAGTGACCCGAGTGGCCTTATGGACGCATCGCCCCTGCCGGGTGGAGCATTCCAGGTTCTAGTGCACAGGAAGGTCACCCATAGTTCTGTCACCCCACAGTACCCCGTTCTGCTCTGGCTGAAGTGTGTGATAACCAGCTGGAGCGGAATTCACGCTCATGGAAGATGGGATGAGGATAAGGATTGGCCGAACTTATGCGCTTAGCAACATTTATCCGCCGCATTGCGACCTGTCCTGTCACTAGTGTGCACTCACAATTAGACCAACGTCATTGTTTGTTCCAAGCACTAACTGTGCTGGGTTTGGACTTGGGGCAGTGGGATCATTGGCGATTGCAACTGATGAATTCAGCAATTCTCTCAGCTCTAAAATTCTAAACTTACCCCTAATTTTAACAGAGATATGTTATTCTCCTGAGGAGAAAATTGACCACAGAAAACAGTGATCTGCGCAGAAGGGCATCTACCCCGGTAAAAAAAACCTTTTTGTAATAATTTGCAGCGTTTTTTAATTGCGTTTTCGGATTCTGCTCACCTTGAGACGGAAATCATCAAATTTTGAAGGGGTGTTAACATTTTTTTCATGCTCGATTCCTAAGGTTCATTATTGAAAATAATAAACCAAAAACGCGTATGCGTTGTGAAAATACATGATATCGGAAGTCGCCGGTGAATTATGTCGTCTGGGGAATCAGTAGCAAGTTTTCACATTTTTGTTTGTTCATGTTTTTGGCATGTAAATGTTTACCACATTTTTTCTAATGAATCATGTGGTAAAAAATGTGGCTTCATTATATGTTGCGGTCCTTCCTAATTTCATTTCCTAATAATTTCATGCTGAAAAGGAGGGTTTCTACGAACAAGCTGGCATCAAAGACGAGCCCTTCATATTTCCTAGAATTTCCACTGATGAGTCTGGATTGTTCCTGTACGTCGATTGCCACGGCCACGCTTCCAAAAAGGGTATTTCCAATAAAATTATATAAGTTCTAAGTTGTGATAATAGAGAGTTCCTAGTAGCTTTGAGACACTACTAGGGTATCGGCGATTGTTGTATATTCAGCTGTGCGTGCACGGGAATTCATAATTATGTAATTGCATTGTGTGGTATGTCGTATGTTACCTGCCACGTCGATAACATTTTACAGGCGACAGTGGATTTTTCTCTGTGGGTTTCAAGCAATCTTTCGTAATTGCTTCTTTTCTAAAGCATTTGAATTGAATTAAAATCTTCATCTTCAAACAGATTTCTTACAAAATTTTGGATTTGTTAAGAACTTCTAGTTGATCACCTTTAGTGTCTAAAACAAAATCGTCCCTCCTTCACCTCCGTCCTTCAGTCGTCGTTCCTTCACTATTTATGACTCAATGAGCAATCTTTAGGTTGAGCTTTGTTTTTTCATCGCGAAATTAGGTAGGTAGCTCCCTACCTTGAAACTTCATGAAAACTAATATGTACAGTAGAATATTACCTACCAAAACTTCACTTCTAGAGGTGTGAGGGATCTGAAGCAATGCTTTAAACCACGACTGGAGTTTTTGATGATAGACAGGGCAACCTTTTAACAAACAAAGAAGATATCAAGCAGAATGGGTAATTTTCGAACAGCTTCTCAACCGTCCAGAAACAAAGCTGGAGGCTCGGGTTCGTCAAATACTTGAAGCGGCCCCACGAAATGAATAAATGACGAGCATGTGCCCCCCCCCCCCCCCCCCCCCCGATAGAGAAGAAATTAGAGAAATCGCAAGCCTGAAGAATAACAAGGCTCCAGGTATGGATGGTATTGTGGTGGTGTGGGTGATGTTGAGATTGTTCGCCGAACCTTACCAGCGTCGGATGGAGCCTTCCAGGAGTTTGAGGAAGCCGAGGGCTCGTAGTTAGCGAGTGTAGGACATGTGCAGGACGAGAGAACCCCCTCTGCTCAGTAAGATGGTTATGTCCAAATAAGTCGCCACCAGTTTCCTGTGTGCCAGGAATTCAAATACCTGGGTTTGCTACTTGAGGGTGTGGGAAAGAAGATCCTGTGGCGAATTTATACTTTACTTTAGACTTTATTTATATTTATACTTTATGCTTTCTTAATATTTATATTTTACCTGATTGACAGTGGATTTTTAAACAAGTTATACAATATACAAGTTATACAGTATACAAGTTATACAATATACAAAATAATACACAATGCAATACAATACAATACAGTATACAGTATAAAATATACAATACAGTAAACAAGTTATACAATATACAATACACAAGATACAATATACAATAAACAAGTTATACAAGTTATACAATAAACAAGTATAGTTAATTTGAAAATTAGCAGGGGCTTACTCGAAGCGGGAGTGCGGAACAGCTACTAAACGAATAAACGAATAGGTTTGGAACGGTGTGGAACGGCGCTCCTTGCGAGGACCACCACCCGGTCCTGACCCTTTCGTCTCTTTCCACATTCCCTGATCTTCTCACATCTGTTCTACAAACGAATAAACGATTTTTATTTCTCCGAAGGATTAACTGAGGGGTTCTGATTTTGATGTGCGAACTTCAGCAAGTTCCAAAGAACCTAAGTATCTACTCAGAAGGGTGGTCGTATTCCCCACTGTGAATATATGTTTACTATACATATAGCCATGTTATAAAAATGGCTGAAACTATACTGTCGTGTGAAGGAAAAACGCCTCAGCTCGAAATTATTGAATTTTCAGAAATTGGCTTGGAAGTTTCACCAGAAAAACTCACCATAGATTCACTCCATATATTCCCGCGACCCTATTTTTTGGGTAGACGTTGGTTTATGTTCAACCAGATCGATGGGTATGATAAATACTCCAAATACCAGGTTTTTCAATCGATTTTATGGCACTTGGGGTGTTTATAAATTATTTCTTGCCGGTTTTTGGAGGAAAAACGTCTCAGATCCCTTTTGAGGCGTTTTACCTTCACACTGAATGGGTTTTCTCGGAACGATTTTGGTGCAAAAACGCCTCAACTTTCATTACGTTACTGTGTGTCACGAAAAACAGCTCACGGTCGGCCAGCTGCGTAAACATTTGGAGGAAACGCCTCTCAAAGCCATTTGAAACGCCTCAACCCGATTCTGAAGCCAACGGTTTGGAGGAAAAACGCCTCAACGACGTTTATGGCGAGTTGAGGCGTTTTTCCTCATCAAAATACAAGAAAATACGCTTGTTAGGGTGTTTCAAACGGACAGTTGAGGTGTTTTTTACTTATCAAGCACGCAGTTGAGGCGTTTTCCCTACGAATTCAGCATCTTTCAGATTTCAACCCCTCCCGAGTCGAATTTCAAAATTTTGACTGGACCATCAGAAAGGTGGGGTTGGAATTAGGTAGATGGGTAACCTGAAAATCCCATTTTCGGCAATCTTGGAGTTGAGGCGTTTTTCCTTCACACGGCAGTATATCTACAGGGCTTCAGTCCATGTATTTATTCATGCTGCACTGGGTGTTGAATGACTTGTCAACATTTAATTGTTTTCTTTCATGAATGAATATTTTAATTTGTCTTCTAATTCTAGGTATTTTCATGTACGGGAATCACTTTGAGAATGTCAACGACAACGTAGAATGTATGCTGCTACCGAAACTCATATCGCTGAATTCGCAACACTTCCACTTCGATGCATGCAATTTTTCAGAACGAATAATGTATATCAAGTAAGTTCTGACTCATCCACTTCATTAGAACTTTAATTTATTTGTAGTTCTGATTCAGTTAGCAAATTTTTGAAGAAAGCGGAGTCTAACCATTTTTGTTGAAAGGTTTCTTCTAATGTTCGCCATCAAATTCCACATTCTCGTAATGACATAATTATGTTAAAATCGATTTGTCAATAGAATTTCGCCACAATACCTGCATGTTAATTCACCTTTCACATTACTGGTAGGTAGTAGTGTTTCTTGTTTTAGAAGCGATCCCTTGTACCTTTGCTCCCCCCGCCCCAGAAATAAATAAAATTTAGATATCAACCTCAGCCCGTAAAGACCTTTCTTGCCCATTCAGGTACAGGATTTCCGTCATTATGAAATGTATTCCCCACAATGCTGATTTTTTTTAAATGTATTCTTGAATGTCGTCAACCATGAAATTGGATAGGCGTTCGAATCCTGTTCTAGAGGTGTTGGTTTTAAAATCAACTTCGAGCTTTAATATTTTCTCCCACTACACCGATCTGTTCGTCCAAGTACATATTCGTCCCTGGTCTGCAGTTTCCTAAGAAGATTGAATGAATGTATGGTGTTTTTTACTGAAATTTCACAAAAGAGTGACGCGAGAAGAACTTGTGTTGTGCGAGGAAACTGATTTGTTTGTGTGGGCGATATATAGCATTTCTAAGTCAAATTCAACCTTTTCAAAACCAAATTCAACCTTTTCAAAACCAAATTCAACCTTTCCAAAACCAAATTCAAATTTTTCCAAGTCAGATTCAACTTTTTCCATTTATAATTCAACCTTCCCGGACTTTAGCAAAAAAATATAAATTTTAGTAAACTGAATTTGGGAACCCCATTACTAACTTGTTTTGCATTATTTAAGGCCTAAATTGAACAACACTATAGTAGTTCAGTGCAGGTATGTGTGTTTTTTAATTTTTATTGTTGTCATTGCAATTTAAAATGTTCCTTTTGTGAACCTTCAACTGAAGTAAGGAATATTATGACTTCGGTGTTTGCAAATTCTTCGTGTTGGTCAAAGAAAAGTACTTCTTTAATGAAATGCCTATTTCGTTGCCCATCAAACCTTCTGATTAATGAACGCACCACACCTGATGTCATACGAAATAGCGAGTGTAAACTCACTCGCTATTTCGTGTGACATCAGATGTGGTGCGTTCTATTAACCGGAAGGTTTGGTGGGCCACGTAATAGGCATTAAAGAAGTAATTTTCTTTGTACAACACGAAGAATTTGCAAATACCAAAGTCATGTACATACCTTACTTCAGTTGAAGGTTCATAAAACAAAAATCTTGAATTGTAATGAAAAAATAAAAATAAAGAAGCCTTAAATAATGCAACAAAAAGTTAGTAATGGGGTTCTCAAATTCAGTTTATTAAAATTTATATTTTTTGCTGAAGTCGGGAAGGTTGAATTTGAAATGTGCAATGGTAGAGGGGTTTAACTTCGCCTCCCATACAGCGTAGTTTCCCCTTCTCCATGCTCTAGAAAGGTAGGGAGGCAGTGTGACAGCTGCCCCAGGAGACATTGGTTTGATTATAACGCAGTGCCTCCAGGAGTTTACGATTCGTTTCCGCGAATCGACCACCCTTTCAGCCGCGTGTCATATGGACGGAAGTTGAATTTGAAATGGAAAAAGTTGGATTTGGTTTGGAAAAGGAAGGTTGAATTTGACTTGGAAAGGCTATATAAATATCCTAGCAACCCTAACCGCCCTCAGAACGGAAAGAAGGCTTTATAATTAAAATTGGTGAAATGCAAAGAGGGAGGTAATATATGGCAGAGAATGAATAAGAAGTACGATGCATTACTGTGTTTCTCCTCACCTTACAGACTTTGACCTGTCCCGGCATAACTCGAAAAAACATTCATAGCATGGTTCCGTAACTCCCTTGGTTTTTTTTTGTAAAGGGATAAAAGAGATGGTCTATCAAGAGAAGGCGCTGGGCGTGTGGCTGTACTTAAATCTACCGGTTTGGTAAGAAGTTACACTCTCGAATGCAACTATAACACCGGAAAGAAGGTCAATCCGCTGGCTCCTCCGTTGAGGGAGGGTTTGGATAAGACGCCTGTTCCAGTTTTGCTGGCACCGCCAAAATACACGCCACAGATTTTTGAAGAGGTGAGTCTCCCTAAATTGTAGGTAGTTGATGAAAATTCCATCATGTTCATGTATGGGAATGAAGAAACCCAGTCAGGTTTCAAGACATTTTGGATACCTGGGGCTGCTTGGTAATGCAGCTAATAGTATTAGTTTGTAATTACAAGTGTGCACGCTTCAATGTACGAGCGCTGATACTTTCTGTGTTATAACTGGAATGCTATTAGTGATGTTATACAAGTGAAAAAGTCAGGTGGCCAGTTTACATGGAAAATTTCTTTCTAGAAGCTGTTAGCATGAAGAAGATACACATAAAAAACAGTGAAGAAGTTTCTTGTTTCCATTCTACGTTATAATGAACTGTCAATGAATGTGACCATTTTGCACTCAGTAGTATAACATTGATGTTCGGACCTCAGACAAACACCAGCTAATCGAATGTTTTCTGTGCCATTCAACAAGTTCCGCTTCATTTTCAACTGGCTCGCCAGTGGGAACCATCTAGTACAGGGGTGTCAAACTCAAATTCTCGGTGGGCCACTTCCTGAAATTGTAAGGCCCAGGCGGGCCGCACGCCATTTTAACCCCCTCCCCCCACACCCACAAACAAAATTTTACAAAACTCATTTTTATTAATTCTATTGTTTTTATTCCTTTTATTTAATTGAATTGTTTGAGTGTATTTTTTGGGGTCGTAAATCAAAATCGACGTAAACCAAAATGATGGAAAATACGAAATATGTATTTCAACTTTAGAAAGTGTTACAATTGAAAATGATTGTATTGTCGACTGTAGAAATTGAAGTTTCTTCCCATCATTATTGTTTTTTGGATTTTGCTGTTGGTGGGACAGCGATGTTTTTTGAAAAAAATCAGGCAAACTATTTTTTCTTTGACCATCGTGCAAAAATAATTCAGTTCCCACCTCTGTCGAAACTGTATCTTCTCTTCTTCAATCCTTCTCTTCATGCTGTTGAACTTGATGTTGATTATTGATGAGACCACTAAGACCGATGAAAACCGCAGTTTTTCACAAAAAATACTTATGCAGTGTACAAAACCTGTTGAACACTCAATTCAGGCGCTGTCACTTACTTGCCGCTGCCGGATCAGGATCATCACATCGTTAAAACCTTTGTAAATACAATCAGCCGTTTCGACCGAGAGCCTGATCGGACGGGCCAGGAGGCGCACCAAAGCACATCTGATTCGTCGGATCTGAAGCATTTACACGCAACAAATTTTCAATTCAAATTTGAAGAAAAAAAATCGTCGAATATACAAAGGGCTTCGGGCTGGCTGCGGGCCGCATGAAAGTTGTTCACGGGCCGCAAGTTTGACACCCCTGATCTAGTACACTTCACTCGTATCCGTCACATCAGAAACTGATTCTATAGTCAGAAATGGGCGTGGGTCGGAATTTGCTGTTTTTGACCTCAGGTTCGGATTTAGTACGCTTGAAAGCCTCGGAAATCCGAGTAATTTGGCGGGGTAACAAGCTAAAGAAAAAACGCGTGAGGGAGATAGATACATCTGGTGTGTATATCCCTTCTCACTTGGTTTCCACGAGCGTGAGCGAGAGGATAATATATACTAGATGGCGTCACACGCTTTTTAAGAGGTAAACAATAACAACTAGAATGATAGGGGTTAGTATCTAACAAGGAGACTCTACGGTGAGTGCTCTGGACATTTAGACAGAATTACTTATTATGGGTTCTGCATTGGAAAAAGTGGACACGTTTATTTTGTTCATGTCCAGTGAGCCCTTGCTATAGTCAGAATGGATTTTTTTACATCCCCTCTAAATGATAACCAATCAAGACTTTTGAGGGGCCTATTTTATGTTTTTTTCGATTACAATAAAAACTGAGGCCGCTCAAGCCTTTACTTGTGTCCTGAAAACGACATTTTCAGGTGAAAGTCGCCTTTTTTCAGCTGACAGAATTAACCTTCACCCTTTAGACCAAAGATTTGAATGCTGCATCTCAAAAAATAAAATTCGGGTATCCTCCTTTTTTTGTACAACTTTTTTCTCACTCTAATCGTTGTGTAAATTCCTCAAAACTTGATGGCTTATTAAATCTGCTGGAACTGATTTCGGATAACCTATCCCCCAACTCTCTTTTATTGCTGACAGTGAATCAATGAGGATTGGTGGTGGGGGTATCCAAAATCAGTCTGAACAGGTTCAGTAAGCCATAAAGCTTCGAGGGAGACAGGCAGCAACATGACCGAGAAACATTAGTCATTAATTTTAATTAGAACATCTTGATTTTCTGGAGGTATCTCAAATGCACAGCGGTACAAACCCGTACTTATTTTATTAAACAAAAGTATAACCTGTTGGTAGTATAGACTGGTATAAATAAATCAAAGAGGAAGGAAGTGAGAGAAGCCATACATCGGTATCAACTCTGAAAAATGATTTGTTGGGGGTAACAATTTCGTGTCGTACGTTCTGTTGGGGCAGCCACACTGAGTCCTGTATTTCCCCACGAGGGAAGGATTATCATCATCCCATTGTATCATTCCTCAACATACCTGTGGTTTTGTCATGCAGGTTGGACGCGCAGTCATGTCTTCCATTCTCGATCTTATTGGATGTCACCCCAACTCGAGGCTGACGAACACTCCTCACCGAACGCTGCATAGCCTCAAGGAATCCCTGAAGCAGCAAGTTGTTTCGGAGATGACGCTCAGTGCCAACTTGCCACGCAGCAAACCGGCTCGCTCTAAGGTGAGTCCTACACATAGCCCGGTGGATAGGGATTGCGATGACATTCCAATTGAATATTGTGCAGTGAGCTAGTGCCAGGGCAAAGACGACTTGTGGAGTCTGAAGACTATCTTTTCAGAACATCTATTTTAACAGCACTGATGATCTGGTGAAGACAATGTGGAAACTATTAATGAAGTTTGTCTTGGGGTTTGTGTAGAATTGAACCCCACCAATTTGATATACTAGACTGTCTGCAGTTATATTAACACTGTGAATCGCGGTCCTGCATTCACACAGTGTGACACAAGTAAATTCTAGAACTTGAACAAAAATGATTGTACTTTGGTGTGAAGATTGATTCTTCTCATCTCCACCAAGGACTTGGTGCAGAGAACTAGTATGTGAAATCAGATACAGACGACAGGTCTGCATCTGCACTACATTTGAAGAAGAGGTCAAATGATTGGCGCTGCTTTCGCGCTTATTGTAATATCAATATGATTTTCTTACATTCTTTGAGGCAACTGTTACTGTCGTAGACCATTAGCACTATTCCATCTTTTCGACATCTGTGAACAACCGTTAATCTGTGTTCATGAATGGTGACTAGTTGAAGGAAACCAAAATCCCAATTTAAAACCTTCGTTTCAGAATCTGTTATTGTTCGGAGTACATTTCATTTCATGCCATTAATTGTATCTACTTATGAATCATAATAATACTATTTATTCCTGTTACTGAAACCAAAGTAAGAAGTTCGTTATGGTGTAACACATGTTACATTACTGCGCCCAAATTGGTTCCTTTGGAATACTCATTCTTTTGTTACTTGTTTTACTCCAGTTCTTCAGTTTATTACATGGGGTTCGTCCTATTTCTTATGTGGTTGGCCTTGACCTTCTGTCAAGCTGGCTCTGAAAATCCTATGCACAGCACCTTGTTGTGCTTGTTTTATTCAAATGAATTACCCAAGTATTTGTGGTGGTCCGTTTTGTGACAGCATATTGAATAAAATTCGAAAAACTCGTACAAAAGCTGGGAATAAATTACACAGAAATTTGAAAAAGCCGCCCATGCGGTTGGAATTTCCCTCATCAGAGCTCTACCGGCGCTCCAACCTTCCGGCAGCTACAGTCCCGTTTTTCCGACTTCACTTGTTTGAAGACACTCCGTGACACCCAAAAGGGGGCTGGGGCCAGCAAACATCTCCAGGCGTCATTCGTGGTATAATTATGATTAAACGTCACTTACAGGAGATAAGCTAGTTTAATCCATAAATTATACCCCTGCGGATGCCTAGAGATGTTCTACAACCATGTAGTCGTTTGAAGATGCAAGGACACTGACACTTGGGAAGTGTCTCTTTTGGGGGTCTTGTCTATATATAGTGGGAATGCCAATAACAATAAGGCCCGGTTTTTCAAACCTCAACAGATCACGCCGTCAGCTAGCGACCGTCAAATTACTTTTGACGAGCGTCAACTTGACGGGTCCACAGAATCGTAGTCAAGGCGTTGTTAGCTAACGACGCCGTTAACCTCGCCTGTTCTCTCACAGCATCCAAATAGTTTCCCCAGATGATATTCTGGCAATCATTGCGGGTTTTTAGCCTCTTCCGCCTTCGAGTTTCCTTTTTTTCCGATCATGAAAGTTTCATGTTTCAGTGTTTGTTGTTTGGTAGTTGTTGTGATTTGATTTTGATTTCAATTTACGCTTGTTTTTGCCTTCAATCTCGAGTTGTGTTTGGTTATTTCTGACCAAACCCCAGACCAATGCTTATCTGTTCGCCGTATTGTGAAATGCCCCTTGGCAGTGAACCTGTAATATGCAGAAGGATCCATTGTCAATTCCAGCTTCTACATATCTTGTAGGTAGAGGTGGCTACTCTTGGCATACCACTACACGCCTGTTCCCTTCCTCTGCCTTTGCACGGTCTTCCGGGACCGTCATCATCTACCAACCACTTCTAAATGAACTGGCTCCATCTCTTAATTAATAAAGCTTATCTGTCATTTCAATTACAACATCGTCATTGGATGTGTTTATCATACAGTCATGTCTACTACGTTCTAATAACACATTGGACGAGTTATAGGGAAGCAAAAAGGAGATGATTGTGAGATTTTGTGATTTTTCCAGAAGTTGGAAAAACCTGTCAATTTTTGATGAGCTCTAGCTCGTTCGTTTGCTATCAGAGTTAGAAACAACTTTAGGTAGTGCAAACTGTAGAGAATCTAATGCTCTTTAAAAAGTATAGTATAGTGAAAAAATGCATATGATCATTCGTTTCTGAGATATATCGAAAAAGAAAAAACTCCAAAATTTTGTGGTTTCTGGGCTGCCCAGATTTGCCCCATCAAATATTTTGGTGGGAAACCATAGATTACTCTTATTAGGACCCCAATGGACCATTTAAAACAATAAAATAAAATAGCATATTAGTGTTTGGTCGGGGCCGATTTTAGTGACAATTTGATTGGGCTATAATTCAAATGATTTTTTTTTTCGATTATATTTAACCCAGTTTTCCAGATTATTGCCCTATTCATTGTAACCCACAAGTTTTAACGTGTGTGAATGGTAATTTGAATAATGAGGTACACCCATGGTACCAAGAGGTATTGTACCTACTCTACATTGAACCACCAGGTCCAGAGGATATTAGGAGAAGTTATATTACACAACCGAGGAAATGCAGGGTTCAAAACATATATTTCAACTCCTAGTTTCAATTACAAAACCGATTACCTATACTAATTATACGAGGCAGAAGAAAAATTGAAAACTGTCGCAAATTCGTCGTCACTCCACTGGCTGAAATGTTCGTATCGGGGAACCAACCGGCGTTCCCGCTGAAGCCCGTGAGCTATAAAATCAAGGAATCAAGGAAGGAGCAGCAGAAGAGTCGTGTCCGATATTAATGTAGATAAAATCAGTAGACAACACAGTTGATAGGTAAGTAATTTAAATAAATAATTATGATCAGGTAAGTAAATATGATTAAATAAAGGTAGAGAAGTATGATATAAATAAAGACAGTAGTTGAATGATGAAGGTAGGTAGGTAAATATGACAGATTGACAGAGAGTCATGTGTTGAATGATAATTTCGACTTTCATGTCCTGTTTGTCTACGGAAGACAGTGGTTGACAGTTGACGGCGTAGTTAACCTTACTTCGACGCGCGGTTGTGGTTACGTCAAACTGACGGAGCGTCAACTCGTAACCATGGTTTGAAAAACGACATTTCGCGGCGTTAACGATCGTCAAAGTTAACTGAGGTTTGAAAAACCGGGCCTAATTCTGTTAGAGGAACGAAATGGCTAGTAATATTAAACATGTATCTAAAAAAAGATCATATATTGCACTCATCTGAGGAATGAATACTGACTATCAGCTGAGGCCTTCTCTTCATTGTGCGTCCCCCTGGCAGAACATTGCTGGCACCGGGGACTGCGGGGTCACCTCTGCTGGACGATTGTAAAAGCGGGCAAAGGTCAGAGACTCTTCAGACCATCCCGCCGCCTGATTTATGGCATCAATTGAAACACCTGACCTCAGTGCTGCTGAGGTTGAAGCATGCCTCGTCGAATGAGGGCCAAAATGCTCCATGTCTACCCCTGCTTGTCGCATAATGTCTTTGACCCACCGTGCCAGATTCGGTTTCGTTGCTCGTATATGAGTGCGTCGAAATGATAGAAATACAAAGGCGTTATTCTGGTCTCGTAGATTTCCTGTTTTAGCTAAATAGTCTACTAAGAGAGAGGCTGCACAAATATTATATGTACCGGTCCCTGAGAAATGGCAACATCAGAAGAGGGGAGTTTTTAGAAGGTTTTGCAGTCTTGGTCATTTCTGAGATAAAAATACGAACTCTCGAGCCTGTGTCAATGATAACATCAGTGACCTCGATAAGATGAATAGTCTGTAGGCGCTGGGCAGACGCCAGGAGTAATAATGTGACTCACTTTTTTGATAAAGCTTCCTGATTTGAAGCTTCTGAATCTAAGAATTTTGACCTGTTGTGGGTCCCAAGTCACTCTGTAACGAGTACAAGGAGGTCTAGTACGAAAAACACCCTTCAGGAAATGAGATACCGTAGGATGTGCCCCCACTTGATTGTCTGAAATGAGGGGTAGAGCTGCTCTGTATGAGCTTATAACGCTGTGTAAAATCTTTTTATTGGCTGATAATGTGGTCTGTAAGAATTCCAGAACTGCAATTGGCTCCAGTTTTCAGTAATCCCTCTTATTGGGGGTGCAGAATTCCCCCCAACATGTCAAACAAGCAGAGTTGCCGAAAAGTGCCTCTAGTTATTGAGTGTAACAAAGTTGATGCTACCTCCTCCGAAACTCCCCTTCTCCTGAAAGCTGACCTGGCAATTTCCCTGCCATCAGCCTCAGGTTGGATGCAAGAGGATGGAGTCTGCTGGAACAAGGCAAAGTCAACAGGTTATCAGCTGGGCCTAGATTACAGTGGGTGTGACTCAAGTAGGGAGGAGAACAGTGGGTACCAGGGCAGGTTGGCCAGTCTGGGACAACTACAATGCCCCTTGCTCGATCGCTTCTAATCTTATTAAGTGCCTTTGATATAAGGGTGAATGGTGGGAATGTGTAGAAGTTTAACTCCGTCCAAAAAATTGTGAGAGCGTCCACAGTCCAAGCATTGGGATCTATCTGGACCCCATACCACAGATTGATCACAATGTGTGACATAATTAGTTGACCTAACATCCCTGAACTGATAGGAGAACCCCACTCTTAGTTTCTGGTTGGTGGTTAAAGACATCAACATTCCCGCCTTATTCGAAGCGTTGCAACTCAATAATTGCTTGGCTTTCACTTGAACCTACATGTTCAAGCTTAATTCATTAAACGATCGTAAGTTTAACATCATTAAATCAATAATAATTGAAGTCCATCAAACCCAGTAATGAACTCCAAAACAGTTTCCTTATCTGGGTTATATTTTATATTATTTAGTTTTTTATTATTTTGATGCAGCTCCTGGCTCACGGGTAAAAGTCCGATTCATATATACAATGCTAATGAACCACGAAGCGAACGAGGTATTCTTCTACCTTGCTTTCTTTTACTATTCTATCAGTTCATTAATTTATTCTTTCAGGCTGTCCAGAAAGTGAAATTCAAATCGTGATAGAGAAAAATGGGACAGGAACACTACCATTTTTGTCTTATTTTCTGGAGCCTAGACAAACTTCTTTTACCATCATTTCATGATGTTGAGTAGAAAAGTTTTACTAACTAAAGGTTTACTAATTAAAATTTCGGTCATCTTACTTTGAGGAAAATAATCTCGGGGCGTGAAGTGTTGACCACAACGTCAACACTGTCAAAATTTTCGACGTTCGGTCCATCGCGAAGAAGCAGGCGATGGATGAGGTTCATATCCGAAGGGTTTTGCAGATCAAAGTGTTTGACCGGAAGGTGTTTCACATAACACATACATTTTTATACCGTACTTTGCTGGCTTTTTAGCCATATACTGGATTAACTTCTACCTTCCACGGAAAGCAACTAACATCTCGTCTACTGTTGTAAATTCTCCAAGTGAATATGAGTCCTGGGAGTTTCGTACGAAATCATTCAAAAGATCACGAGTGGGGGCTAACTTATCGATTTCCAAGCAATCTATTCTGGTTCTTATGCCATCTAATCTGATGCTTCTCATTAGAAATCTGAAACGCCTTTCGCTTGTTGTGAAAAACTCACTCAAATTTGTACTAATTCCCCTTTTTATACCCTTCAGGAATAAGGCTCCAAAGAAAGCTTTCATTTCTTTTTGATCAGTGATTCTAAAATCCCTATCTCGGCTCTCAGGGTTACTTTCCTTTTCAAGTTGATAAATATGTTTGTTGAAGCAACTATATTTTCAATCATGTCAGATGAAAATATTTGAGAAAAACATTCAGTTTCAGTCTTGCATTAATGTTTTAATATGTTTTTCGAAAGCGTTTTTGTTATGGGCGAGACAGATTCGTTCGCCCAAATTGTCTCACCATCTCTACCTAAAAAAAAAAAAAAAACGAAAAGAACTATCTGCGTTGTCTAGGGGCATCGTCTCATTGTCCCCATCCTCCATATCGACTTCAGAATCGCTGTTGTGTTCTGAGTCCTAGATTCCTTCCGGCTCGTAATCAGGATCGTCTGAAAGATTATCAATTTCGAGTTCAAATACCTGTGCAGTCTGATTCTGAGGTTCAACTTCGTCTTCCAATTCTCGCATAATATGAGTGTGGTGATCATTAATTCAATGTGCTAATATCAACAAAATTATATTTCTGAGACCGAATTATGGTACTACTGCAAAAATTATCAGACGAGTTTTTCCACTTGGTTTCATTCAGAAAAATGAAGGAGAAAATGTTAGTTATGATTAATTTTTCATAATTATTGCTCAATGTTTGGTGCAAATTGAAATAATCGTATGCAAGCCCCCTGCCAAACCAGCTGTCGAACGGTGCGGTCATCCTCTAACCTAAATCGAGGAGCTGAAACGAATTCATTCAACTTTTTAGGATTTAAAATTAATCACTTGCCTCCTGATGGTGTGTCAAGTAGGAAAATAGGAGACAGAAATTGGCGTTCAGTGTAACTACGTGCAACGTTCAATGGCCACGGAAGCTTCTAGCTTAACCACTACTAAATACTACTAAGAAGTAAGGATACTAAATCCTTGGTTGGGAAGAGCGTCCTTTTATCAGAGGATTGAGTGGGGTGGGGGTGGGGGGGGGGGGGGGGGGGGGCTTAAAAGGAATGTTGTACCCTAGGACCCAGTTCAGAACAGTGCAATTGTCGGTGATGGAACACCAGTTCTTGAAGTGATATTTCATGGTGGCATGGCACCTATTTGGAGTTCTTACCTTCGTTATTTGTGATGTCTGGACCTGTGGCTGTTGCTGCGGTTGATCTGGTAGCGCTTTTTGTTGTTGTTGAACAATCCTTGATTCCGGGATTTGGCCGAGGTGTATGCTCCCCCCCCCCCCCCCACCCCCCCCCCTCTGGTAGGAGCCGGCTGCCTGGAGTTTAACTGGTTCCACGACAAAGGTTGTGGCTGACGTTGTTGTTGTGGGGCTGTTGCAGGTTTGGGTAGCAGGCGTTTAGCAAGCGAGGAAATACCCTGTTTCTGGACTATGGACCTGAGGGCATCCCCAAACAGAAATTTTGAGGGTACTGCCTTAGCAGATACCGAGTGTAGAGGTCCCGGTAGAGCGTCACATATCGCCTTTTTACAAAAACAGATGTCACAGTGTAAAGCAGCAAGGTAACTCCCGACATCCCGAAGTGGACTAAAAACGAGCTCATCACGTGCTGTGCGACTCATTAGCGTAGTAAGAGCATTGAGTACCAGTGGCTGTGAGAGCTGTGCCTGGCACTGAAATGTTGTAAAATGGTCGTTATTTGTCACGTTTCTTGTTAAACAGGCTCAGAGACCCAAGCAACTCCGTGTTGAGTAGCGGAGGAGGTACCATCTCCAGGTTGGCAGGTGGTGGTTAGCTTGTATTCGGCATTGGTTTGTACCGTGTATTCGGCATAAGGGACACCTTCCCGCAGCCAGATGGACCACCTATTTGTCAAACTACTGTGTAGGTTGACCTCTGTGGGTTTATTGAGGCCTGATTTTCGCCTATTGTCTCGCATATCTTGGGTGGTAGTCGACTTTTTGAATGGTCCCTGTCTGCATGCTGCGGGTGTAGGAACCCTTTGAAAACAGTGGACTCGTACCCCGGGCGTTCACCCGAACTGGGATGAGCCGAGGGGGCACCTGATATTTAAGGGACGCTGACTGAGTCTCCCGAGCGATCTTCGGGGTACCTGGGAACATAGTCCCAAAAAACCGCACTCGGTTCCCTGTTGTGGGTTTGGTCCGGTCCCACAGACAGACTGGCATGATCGCAAGAACGAGAAGACGGGAGTTTCCCCATGCCCGGTGAGGGTGAAGTCGAGCTATAACCGGACAACGACGAAGATCGGCGATTTCGGCGATGGAAGTTCTGCCAACTGGACATACAAGAAAACTCCTTGAACATCTTTAAGAAAAAAAACTTGTCCTCAATGGTGACCTCATTTAATTTCCGAAAGTCACGTTTAGTAATTACTACGTGTCTACTATTACGTTTAGTAGTTCAAATTTAGTAATTACTAAACGGTACTTCTGTTTACCGCTAGCATCTAACTTCTTCGGTACAATCCACAGTGGAGCATTGTATGGACTAGAAGATTCTCTGATAATCTTCTGCTCGACCAATTTGACCACCTGTCCTGTGTTCTTCTTTGAACATCCTAGGGTATCGAAAGGGTTTAATAAAGATGGGAATTTCATCGCTAGTTCTTTTGTGGTGCCTGACTTTAGTGGTTGCCGAAAGAGGTTCATTCTGGTCCTGGAAAAGGTCATAATATTCAGATCAGGCCTTAGATAGCCTTAAGCTTTTCCCATCTCAAAACGTGGTCCGTTTCAGCAAATGTGCCTTTTTATGCATACCCCTAAAAACCACACTCCAGTCAATGAAATCGACCTCTAGGCATCCATTAAAAAAAGTGAAACTTGATTAATGTTACTAATTTTGCATCTAATACTCGTATTATCATCATGTAGACTAGTTTTGTATTTAGTTTGGTCGAACTTAGGCCCCCCAACTTGAAATTTTTTGAAAACGCTAGGTTCAGGACCAGTGGTCGAGCCTATCTTGCTATCAAACACGGCTTTCAAAATAATTTCCAAAATATGATGACGGCATGCTAAGTACAAAAGTTCTTTTTGCAATAATTGCTCCAGCAAAACACAAGCCCCCCTAACCCGACCAGTACTTGCAGCTGTGGTGTCAAAGCACATTTCTTGAATTTTGTCTGCTGCACCCCACTCTTGAATGACTCCAAATACCGCCTGGGCTTGCAAGAGTCCAGTACTATTTTCGCAACTAATCAAGATCGCTACTCTCTTTCTACGTTTTCATTTTTCAATATATCTGGTAGCTGGTAGTTACCTAGATCCCCCCCCCCCCTTATTGCAGCCTCAACCTTTACATTTATACCTGAAACATACTAGTTTTCAATAAACCAGAGTGATAAAGAAGTGTCAAATCGCCTGGAGGTCGATTTCATTGACTGGAGTGTGGTTTTTAGGGGTATGCGTAAAAAGGCACATTTGCTGAAACGGACCACGTTTTGAGATGGGAAAAGCTGAATAACATAAAATCTACAGGATGTAGCGAAAAAAATTATGGAAGTAAAAGTTGAAGAAGATAACATTTTCAATAAAATGAGACCAATCTCAAGTCTCTAGGACGAATGGTTACTATGTTATGAGGAAAAGAAGAGTATTTTTATGAAACAAAGTGAGTTTTTCTGATCTTCAACCTCAATGCGGCACGGGTTAACGTTATCCGATCGACCTAAAACTTTGCGAATCTCATTTTCTAGTGAAATGGCACCTTAAGTTCTTCAGGATTCAGATGATCAAGGCGGAAACGTGAATAATCGACCCATTGTTCGGACGGTTTACCTTTGACTACCTCAGGAGGATCTTCCCCAGTGAACTGGTTGAACCGAGAAAGGATGGTTCAGATCTAGTCGTACAGGTTCTTCGTTCGGGTTAGTTACGTTGATGAAAGTTTTAAAATTGTCCACTCTAACAAGGCAATTGGGAATTTCAAGGCCCGGAAGGACGACATTATTGAGGATAGCGTCACCCTTTTCTTAATTTCTTATGATTCTTGGAATTTGTTCGATTGTTCGAGCATTTGGGTGTGAAAGTCGTCTTCAGAGTTAACTTTTTTGGTACCTTACCTTAGAGGTATGTTGATGAAAGGGGTCTAAGCAAGTTGTTGTCTAAGTCGACTTGGGCTTCTAATTCTTTGAGGTTGGTCTGGCCCAGTGAGCATGTCGAAGTAGTCGTGAAAGTCGAACAGGGTGAAGGGTAATTTGAGGTATTTTTTATTGAACAGTTCGCCGCATGGTACGATGTTTTATGACTCAAGTGGGAGAAACCATGAGCAGTTTTTAGAATACCCTGATGGGATTCTAAATGTTTTGGGAAATATTTATTGGCGGGTTTTGAGCAAATGTATGATCTAGATGAGCCAGTATCTCGTCGGCATACAGGAGAAACTCACTAAGTCAAAAAACTAAGTTTCGAGAAATTTGAGTATGAAGTTTTTCTGATTTTAGAAGTTGAATTGCTCTGGCTTGGAAAAAGCTAGAGATACCTAATTTGAGCCCGTGGTTCTTCATATTGTCTTATTTATACCACCACCTATCTCAGTCATGTAAGATGTACTAAATGTAATAAAATTACCATTTTTCTGAAAAGGGCACTTGACTTAATGAATTTATCCAGACTACGATGACTTAATGAATTTCTCATGAATAAAAATTTGATATTTCACGACTTAGTTATTTTCTCCTTGCCGTTTTTGGATGACTTCCTATCAAAATACCTAAGAATAATTCATTTAACAATTAAATAATTTAGTTTTTTAAATTACACTGAAAGGCATTAGGTAATTTTGTTTTCTGCAGGAATGTTCTAAGTTGGTAACTACTATTATTGAAATTAATTGATTAGGTACGGTATTGAAGGTTGAAAAAATAGCATTCAATGATTTTTAAGAAGGAACTTTTATTAAACAGTCAACATTGTTTTAATTTTAAAACCTATAAACACTTTATTTAGGCAGGTAACAAAGATACCTAATTGTTCAATATTCTGAAGAATCATCTTCCGATGTGTCGGAAATTGCTGGTTCAGGAACTCTGTCCTTGGCTTGCTTCGTAACCGGGAGGTTGTAATACCGCTCGTGGTGTTGCTGGGTTATCACATTTTTCTCACACAGGTGGATCAGGTATTTTTTCTTTGCTAATGAAATAGGAAGCTGTTTTGTGTACAGCTTGGGGATATTATGACAATTTGATTGTAAATCGGGATAATTCCTTCTTCTTGATGTTTTCATCGACACATCGACCACTCTATAATCATCGGCAAAGTTGTACTTGTAACCCACGAAGTTTGGATCACATTTTTTGTACTGAAAGCACTTCACCTTCAACCAGTTAACTGAATTTCCTTCGGTGTCCACTTTTTTATTACCGATCATCATCTGGACCAATTTTTTTAAATCCAGAAAGTCTGGATAGAGCATCTCCTTTGTTATGAATTTATTTTTATTTTTTCCTCTAGCACTTCGGAAAATATTCTCCCACTCGTGGATAGATAGGACATCTACATCCTTTTTTGCTGTTTCAATACAGCTATGCATACTGTCCACCTCCATATAGGAGTGCCCGCTCTCCATATATTTTTGTTCAATTACTTGAAGGCTGGGATGACTGCGAACAGCATACAGCAACAGAGCCCACAGCTGTATGTTGCGATTTTGGCCACCGCAGGTGTCGGAGAAAATGGTGAGGTGTTTCACTGTAAGGGGGACGGAATTCTCAATGAAGAAAAGAAGGCACGAACCGACCTCACAACTCCCACGTTTGCCATTTATCTCGGACCAGAAATAGCAATAACCATTATTTGGAGGTGCCGCCTCATAAACTGTGAAATTGTATACGTTCAACTTACGCAGATAGTAAAGCAAGCTTACTTTTGAAGATGGTATTTGGAGGACGCTTTGGAGATCACAACTGATTGACATGAAGCTCTCTTGGATTGATCTCTTTTTATCTATACTCTTGGCTTCCATTGCTGCATCTTTTCTTATACAATGCTCCTCTTCTGGCGTAGCTTGCTTATACCTGTTGCACGTGGAACATTGGTCTTTTTTGGGTCGGAAGAAACTGATATTGTAGTTATTACAAAGAATTCTTCGGTATGAGATTTCACTTACTGGTTTCTTCTTTTGATTGATGTACTTCTCTTGGTACAACTCATACATCTTAGTTATGTTCAGGTTGCAGTCCAGGTACAGACGCTTGCTAGATTTTCGAGTGTAGTGACTCTCCATAATGGGAAAACTCTCAATATGGGCTTTGACGTCCGCTACGTCAGCCTCAGATGTTTTGTTCTTCGGAGCTCCTTGCCCTCGATTATCCTTCCCCGCATACTGACCTCCACTTCCCCTTTCTTTAAGAGCAGTATTAATAGGTCCATTAGAGATGCAAAGGGTTTTGCAAAAAAAGTTTTGGCATACCCTTACATTTTCAGTTTGTGTTTCAAAACTATACAATCTGGATTGGGTCCTGCTTCTCACGTCTTTTCTGGGCCGCCTTTGCTGGGGTAGTGTTGTTGCGACGTTTCTCAGAATGAAGTCCTTTTGTCTTGCAAAATCTAAACTCCAGTATTCACAACAGATGGCTTCTCTCAGTGCTGCTGAAATCCTTTCCGAGCACTTAAATCGACAGGAGGAACAGTTAATTGGTTTTGGATGTTTTGCTGGCTGATCCTTTCCTTTTGTACTTTTGTATGGTTTTCGTTCTTTTCTTCTCTGTTTTTCTAAGTTTTTTTTCCAGAGAAATGGGTTAGGTTTGTTCCATCTGCTTCGTTTAGGAAGCGCTGTAGGGGAGCTCAGCCGGACCTCAGCAGAGGTGCATGGGGGTCTTTCAGGTGGTGAGTGCACATTGATGGTACAGGAAGGGTTCTCAGGGAGATCGAAATCTTCGGAGTCACTCTCAATTTCACTTATTGGCAGCCAGTCTTCATCAGTGTTATCGGTGGAAAATGATGATTCGTGTGCAATAGGCTGCGATATTAATGTAATTCCAGTTGGACATTCAGGTTCTTCAACGGTGCCTAGATGAGAGCCTATGACCGGAGAATTAAGAAGATAATCATCAGTAGAGGCGTATGTTGTACTTACGTTGTTCTGCGTCATAACATCGGTAATATTACTAGAACACCCAGGCTGCATAATTGATGATGAATTTACAGATGAGGAAGGTTGTAAAACTGCCCATGTTTGTTCATTGTCTGTCTGTAGGTTTTCATGACTATCACGGATTGTTGGCTTCAAAGGTAGTTGCCCTGAAGAAAAGAAAAAAAACTCGGCGCTCCGCGCCTCGCCCCTACTTTGAGCCTTTGGCTAACATCACAATTCATGAATAATGTTTTTGCGTCCCGTTTCCCCTTTTCCTTATCCCTTTTCTTCGTCTGTATGAAAAATATTACAAAATGTGTGGAAAATTTATTAGTTTTTTTATTTCCTTAATGTGACGAAGTAATAGACAACAGAGGCTTATGATAACTAAAGTAATTAACATAATTGGCCGTGTCAATTTTATCCACGTGCCGAGTGAACACAGCGTCGATGCACGATCCACCGCGCGTGGTTGAGAGCGATGGATCAGTCTTGAGCTGCAGTTCGAATAAGTAAATTGCAATATTACAATATAAAGTTGTTATTTTTGCTCACGTTGACAAGCTGTGGAGCAGAAGTGTGAATATAAGTTATAATATAAGTAAATTGCAATATTACAATATAAAGTTGTTATTTTTGCTCACTTTTTTGTCCACCCAGGTTGATGGATCTAGGGCATCCAACAGGTTAGTAGGTACTTCCTCTGAATCCTCTGGCCATGGTTCTGCTGGTGGGTCTTTAGACTTCTTCCGTTTGCGCGATGCGTGCTTGATGGTCGGATCGTCAGACATTTCGCAACTACCTATCGAGAATGTTGAGTGTTGCATGGTTACTTAATAACATGTTGTTAATTCAGAGTAGGAAGTTGAATGGTATCCACGTTGTGCGACTCGCCAGATGTGGTAATACTCAGTAATGGGCGATGATGAGAAAAATAAGATGTGTAAGCCATTGAAATGTTTAGGTACTACCATGAAACGTAGGTAACTAGTTATTCGTAGGTAACAAAGGTAACGTTGGTAATTCTTCATCACATTCCTCTGTGCTCATCTTTATCACATTCCTCTTTGTGCTCATCTTTATCACATTCCTCTTTGTGCTCATCTTTATCACATTCCTCTTTGTGCTCATCTTTATCACATTCCTCTTTGTGCTCACCTTCGTGACATAATTTCGTGGCATAAACTTCGTGACACTTTTCGACTCTGGTAGGCCACCGCAAAAACATTATTCATGTTAAAATAATACTAATGATTATAATAATAATTGGCCACGAAAATGTGTACGAAAGTAGCGCGGCGTTTTCTACCTAATGCTTTTCAGTAGGAGTTACGACGACCATGATGTCCTCCTAGATCAGCTGTGTCAAAAATGGAGCTCCCAGATCACCTGAGTTGAGAAGCAGTGTTCGTTCTACAATTCTTTCAGGAGGAAAAGCTTGTTCCACGTTTTTTTTTTCAATGGGGAACTTGCATGGGTCGGAATTTTACATTTTAGACCTCAAAATCGGATTCAGCACCCTTGAAAACCCCCAACTGCAAATTTTCACCTTGAAAACGCCTGGTTTGGCCAAAAAAAAGAGTTGAAACGAGTGACGTCATAACAGTACCCCTGAAGCTGGGCACTGAGGTCCCGCCCAGGCGGGAGCGGGGTCGGAGACGTCACAAGGGTAAAAATTACAACACCCAGTATAGACTAGTTTCGCTCACCGGATACCCCTCACATACCTAGCACCTTTTTGGAAAGCCCTCACTGAGATCTTTTAATTGTGGACATGAAAAATAATCGTGCAAGTTCCCCATTGTAGCCATTAGGCTCCAAATGGTAGCAGAGGGGGGTCCGGGGGTCCACCCCCAACGAGGCGTTCCATCGCATCCGCCACCATTATCGCATCATGGCGTTATCGTCTTTCTACCGTATGCCGGACCTGCCCGATTACCCTACCCCCTCATCTATACACACGTGTTAGGTACTTTAAAAAAATATGAATAACTACCTACACTTACCGGATTGTCGAAGCATTTCCATAATTTTTTCAGCTCTGGAATAAGGCATTATGAAATAGGTAGGAAAACTCGCGCACTCACGAATACGAATGGGTGGAATGAAAGTCAACATACCAACGCTCAGCTCGCTTTTTTTCGACCACCAGCTGGTTTCGGCGGTACAAATAATAATAATAGCATGTAGAAACTCATTAAGTCCACCGTCGTCTGCTCTTCTAGCCAGGAGAAATTCATCAAGTCAACTGTGGTATGTTCTTCCAGGCAGGAGAAATTCATTAAGTCACTTAGTTAATTTCTCCAGTATATTTTCGACATAAAATGACTTAGTGAGAATCTCATAACGTGATTTCCATGGAAACGAATACTCAGAGACGAAAACCGACTACGCCATTCGAAAGAGCATGAAAAATTCATGTAGGTAACCCCCTTAACCCCAATTTCGCCAAAAACTGACTTAATGAGATTCGAACCAATTTTGTGAAGTTCAACGGTTTTTAGGGTTTTTGAACAGATACTGGAATTTTGGAAGCGGGTAGTGAATTAGGGGGAGTGAATCCGGGTATTAAAAGGGGAAGCGGTTTGAAAGGAGATGGGGTGAGAACTTACTGTTCTGGAGTTTCCTCTAAAAAAAGGAACGGTTTCCTGGGTTCTGGGTTTTCCTGGATGGAAAGGTTTTCGAAGTTTGGAAGCTGAAATTCATAAGGGTAGAAATTATTTCCATCGAAGAATCGTGGGACGTATGACCCACTGGGAGTCGAAAAATCGTTTTCTTCGGTGTTGAACCCTTGTGACGTTTGACCATTTTCGGGGGTTTCTGTTTTGAGTAAGTGGAAATTCTTTGGGGTGGATGAGGCAGATTTGTTTGATCCTTGAGACTGTTGTCTCTGGAATGGTAAAGGGGTTTGCGGAACGTTGGAAAAATTCTGTTGCGGCGTTTGATTTCGCTGCCAAAAGGGGCGGCTAATATTTGGTCTCCAGCTCAATGGGGTTTGAGAATGATTGAATTTTGACAGGAAGGTGCTTTGATTTGGTGGGGTTTCGGAAAAGGTCGGAGTTGAGGCTTGGGATGTTCGGAAAGGGTAAGACTTGGGGTTTTGGCCTGGGGGTGTTGAAGTGGGGGGAGGAAAACCAATTTTTGGGAACAAATTTGGAAGTTGGTTATTTTTAGTCGTAAGGTTGAATTCATTCTTTAAAATGTGTAGGACCGTCGTCAAGGGATTGACATTTACGGGCTCTCAAGAGGGACGCGGTACCCTAGGGTAAACCATTGATGAAAATACGTAGGGCATAACCACGCGCGAAATCGATTAGTATAGTTCGTGCGGGTTCGTCCTTTTTTACTTGAATGGTTCAACACCCGCGTGTGAAATTCGAAGCAGCTTTCATTAGACTTTTGCGAGAATTTCGACATTTCACCTATGAGTCTCTTTTGTCTGAGAAATTTGTAACCAAAACTTCCCTTAATTCGGGGTAATTTGTGATATTGTGGGAAAAGATGATGTCAACTGCTTTACCCGTGATTTTGGCCAAAATTGAATCGAAAATGAAAAAATTTTGAAAATTGTTTCCATCAAATTCTTCATGAAACTGGGTGTAGATTCGGTCAGTGACATCAATAGATCTGGTTAGTAATAAAGGTTCTCCAGAAAACTGGGGAATCATGCTAATGCATTCTTTATTGTAGATTTTGTCTTGGAACTAAGGGGGGGGGGGGGGGGGGACTTCCTATTTTGAGAATTTCCTGGTTCGGCCATGGTACTCCTATAATTGGTCAAATAATTGTGGTCGTGTTGGCATTTGGCAAAATCCTTTAGTACGGCACGAGTTTTTGGTACATTAGTTTTGGGAATGTTGAAGGATTTCTTAACAGAGGGGTTCCTAGAAAATTCGTAATGAGCACTCAGTCTAAACCTATTTGTAACGGGGCTATCAGCTGAAAGATTAATCAGTGTAACAAGAATAGTTATTATTAGTACAAAAATGACTTAAATATAACATGCAAAAACTATGTTCAATGTGTAGGGAAAATTATGCATATGAAGACGGAAGAAATTGTTATTTAGAGATGGTGTGTACCTACTTACTGTAAAAGGTTCGCTAAATTTTGAATTTCTATTTAAATTTTATGAAAATTATGAGAATTGGTATGGAAAGGAAATAATAATAATAAAAATGTTTCGAGAACGGTAATTTCGAGGCGGAGTTTTAAATGAACTTGCGGCGAGAGAAGGAAGATCGTCGGATGGAAGGTCCTTGGGCATACAGATAGCTAATCTTGCAGGAAGAGAGGTGTCAATGCAGGTGTGGCGACTCCACACCGCTTAACTTCCAACTACCAAGATATGATGGATGACACTGAAAACAATAGAAAGGAGCTTGGAGATCCAGTCTTCACCAACTGAAAAATCCAATCTCAACATCCGTAGAAACGGACAAGGAGAATCGTCGTCATCGGTACGCACCATTCCAACGAGACTCACGACAACTCCACTACCGAACCCAAAGGGAGCCAATAATCATGTTCCAAATCCTCTCGGGTTCTTGCATGGCGGATAATGTTCTTGCAAAAACTCCGAGGGCTTCTGAAGAAAGACCTCGAAGATTCGCGGTGTGAGACGTATGTAATTCCCTTCCGGTAATCTCCTGTACCGTGATACCAAAGCCTTTTCGGGTACAACCTCTGAAAAGCGATACGAAAGTAAATCCATAGGTTTGAAGAACCATGACTTATTAAATTTTTTAATAGCAGAATTTTTTGAACGTGATTTAAATGAACGTGTTGTGTCTCTATAAGAATCAATCAATTCTTCAAATTGAAAATCAAGATCGTTCCAAGAAATATTTGAATTAAGTAAATCGTCCAAAAATTTTGAAAATCTAGAGTGGACGGTAATTCTTATCGAGGAATCGTCCATTGGGCAATATAGAAGATGATCGTTTAGATGTGATGAACATAGATCTGTCAAAGTAGAGAAGAAGCATGTCTCCTGCTACGATTCGTCGATCGCAGCGACGAAAGTCAAAATCAATGTATTCATGATTGCTCTCAAGAAAGCGTAGAGACGGGTTGAAGAGCAACCAAAGCATTTCCATCAAGCACTCAAATGAATACTAATATCTAAATCAAGATGAAGTCAAAGTCGATACGTCCATAAAGACCATCAAGAAAACGTGAAGACGGGTGGAAGAGCAACCAGGTCTAAAACGCTTTCATCAAGCACAAATACGAACGCTTTATCAAAATCAGGAAAGTCATAGTCAGTGTGATCAGTCCGCGATCATAAGGAAGTAGGAGAAATCGCGGACATACAGTTCTAGACTAAAGGTGTCTAGTTACCAGCAAGGGGAAGTCTATTCTTCTCTTCATCAGTGAGAGTTGGATCACCCTCACTGATACGACGCGCAACATCCATCACGAGTCTCGCTTCCTCCATGACCAAACCCCTCGCAGTCATTTTCAGGAAAACCCCGAACTCATCAGTTGCGACGTTCTCCAAATTCGTTGTAAATTGCAAATACTGATTCACGTCCTTAAAAGTATGTTGGGCGGCATCAGAAAGCAAGGCGGTCTTGCCGTCTTCCGTTTTCACGCGAAAGCCAGCGATCACCTCGGGTAAAGCATCTGAAAAGTATCCAGATGGGTCAAAGAGATAAACACGCTTGTCAGTCGTCGAAAGGACGTTTGCAGCGTGCACTCTCTGCAGACCACACAGGTGAGTAATGTCTAGAAGGCGTGAAAGATCGTCTCCTTGGGGCGATATAAATATTTCTTAATAACAAACTAACGGACGAGGAAACTGACCGGGGGTATTCAGAGGCGGATTCCAAGGGTAGAAATCCTGACTTCGCGGTGTGAACCTTTTGTTTTACGTGTTTCGACAATCAGGCGTTACTACTGAGAAAACTCCCATGTAACGGTGCATCTCCACATGTAGTTCGTAGTTGCCAAGTCTTCAGTCGAATTGTCCTCGCAAAGAGCGAAGTGGTGCACACATGACGATTTCTCGTTCACGAAATAGTCGAACGGTACTCCGTCTTTTTTTCTTTAGATCGCGATTCGTAGCGTCAAAATTCATAGCGCCTTAGGGCCGATTTCACCAAAAACTCACTAATCGTGATTGAGCGAATCAAGATTAGAGTTAACCGAACTTTGTAATCGTGATTAACGTCGTTTGGATTCCACCATGCAAATCATGGTTCCCACTAATCTTGGTTACGCTAACCACAATCAACTTCACTAAACACGATTAACGCCCTCATGGATGCTATATGTTCCGTATCAACAATGCAGTGGTACAATGAGGTTCTATCAAAACAAGGTTCTAGTTTTATTACTGTCGCCCGTCTTCCGTCGATCAAGCTCCAGGACGCTGAGAACTCTACGTTTCGAAAGCCGGTACCGAACTCTAAAATCGGCCTCATCCAAATCTGCTGTCTTCATTCCTTTCCCTTATCCATCTAGGACGGCGGACGAACTAATCTTCTTGGAATGAATGCGTAGGCACGCACTAATGCACGAGTCATAGTAGACGTATTTTTACCAAAACGTCTTGTGGCTTTAATTGTGGTTAAGAACGCTAATCGACCAAAATCGGCCGATTAGTTCTTAATCATAGTTAATGATTAACCAAACATGGTGGAATTGTACAACTCTGCTAACCATGCTTAAGGTGCGTAAATCGTGATTAGAATCGTCTAACCATGATTAAAAATGTTGGTGAAATCGGCCCTTAGTGAATTTCTACGAGCGAAGCGGTGCACACACGACGATTTCTTGTTCGCGAAATGGTCGAACTGTACTTCGTTTTTTTTCTTTAGATCGCGATTCGTAGTGTCGAAATTCATAGTGCCTTAGTGAATTTCTACGAGCGAATCAGTGCACACACAATTTCTTGTCCGCGAAATGGTCGAACGGTACTTCGTTTTTTCAGATCGTGATTCGTAGCGTCGAAATTCACGTCTTAGTGAATTTCTATCTCACCTTGTCCTACGTGACCGCGCCAGTAAGGTCGTAATAGTTGATTAACGACTTTAAAAAAAGTTTTATTTCACAATTAACACAATGGAACTTAGAATTTTGAACAAGGAGCGAGATGAACACGTGCCAAACGAACGGCAAAACGGCAGACTGAACTGAACTGAACTGAACTCAGCGAGCGAGCGCCACCTCTATAACTTACAGAAGATTTATAACTTAAACAGAACTCAGATTGAGCTCCTTCAACTCTTTTGACAACATCATTGTCTCGAGCCCATGAGAGCAAAATTTCGTCAGTCTGTTTTAGACTTTGTTCGTCTATGTTATTTAGGTTTGAACTGAAATCCGTCATAAAGAGCATTCTAGCGGCTAGTCCCGCCATGCCTCTCCGAGCGATAGCGTTGTTGTCATAATCTGAGTAATCAATACTGGCTATAATGTCTCCAGGACATAAAGTAAGCTGATATTTCTTGGGCCATATATGGTTCGTATCCCTGGTTAGCTATGTCAGAGACATAATTGCTCTTCTTGGCGAACATGCCAAAATTCTTTACAATAACAGAAGTACTTATGGGAACTAAAGCCATGCTGAATCCACATACACTAATTGAAGCGCTCACTCTGAGCATTGGACTTAACTCGAAACCATCCAGCACACATCCGTATATATTATTATATTATGTCTACAAATAGGATACAGCAGATCCCATTTTATCAGTGCTTTTAAAGTGCTTATGTCGTGACATGATAGGTACTTGATTGTAAAAATTCACCATATCCTGTATTTTCACTCTTACAATGGGCATTACAGAACTGGATTGCTTTATCAGATTAGCACGTACGAGGGCTCTTGGCCGATAATATAATCGAACGTTCTAATGGTGGTAGTTGTGACTGACAAATCCCTGCATCCTTTACACGAAAGGCTATCCTTAACGAATGAACACTGGAAATCCTCGTCTGGGAAGGTGTTGCGATTCAAAGGACTAAGGCAGTCGTTTGAAAACCACTTACAGTGGGTGAAAGCCTTAGTAAAAGCTTTTTTTCTGCAGCTTAGTAAACCGAGAAGACTGGTTTACCATGATTTCCAGGAGTTTTCATCCAATCGGACATGGCAGAGCTATAAAAGGTCTTGAAGGGGCTGAAAACTGTCCGATCGAGGGGAAATGCAAATAATGGAAGCACATAATTGCCACTGGCAGTAATGGCAGCTGTCATTGTGACTTTGACATCCCTTTAAGCTGATGTAACTGCTCCAACTTGCTTGGTGCCAGGAGTAGCAAAGATTTTCGGAGGGGTGTGGACTGTTGACAGTCCATGTTTCATCGATGTTCCATATGCATGCTGGTGGTAGGTTTTTATGGCGGGCAAGGACATTTTCATAATTGTCGAAAAACAAGCAGGTTTTTATGGCGGGCAAGGACATTTTCATAATATTGTCGAAAAACAAGCCTACTGTAACTGCTGAAAGCTGTTGTCTTAGACAATCTGGTAGCCTCAGGTGATCCTAGGGATGATATATCAGAGTGTCTGCCCCTGAAAAGTGCTCTCCAGCCATCCCAGATTCGTCCCACGTACTGGAGTATTGGACTCCATTCATTTTGGCGCACATCCTTTGTGTCTCGGCCAGGTGGCTGCCATAGCGGAGTGGTCTTGGCGTCGGGCTCTTGCACTTGAAATCAAAGGTTCTAATCCCAGTTCCGGGACCCAATATTTTTCACTTCACGTCAACAATTTCCCTTCAGAACTACATTCTTTTTGCCATTTTAGCTACTCAACGCATGATATTGCATAATTTGTAGTGGCGAATATGTGCGGATAAGGCCCCTTGAGGTCCCATACAAATTTCAACATGATTGATCCAGCGGTACGCCCTGCGCATGCGCTAACGTTAAATTCAACAAACACGCATAACTTTCACAATTTTGATTCAATTTCGCTCAAATTTTCAAGGGTTGTTTGGACAAGGCCTAGTGAGTTCCAGTATCAATTTCAGCATGATCGGACCCTCGGTGCGCTCTGCGCATGCGCTGGCGTGAAATAGATTCAATTTCCTTGTTACAGCCGTAGTAACCAAAGATTTCACCCAATTTCAATGTAATTCTCAGGGATTAAGCGGGTAGGGCCCATTGAGGTCCCATATAAATTTCAACATGATAGAGCCAGCGGTTCGCCCTGCGCATGCGCTCTGTCTGTCTGTCTGTCCTTCTATGCACGGCCAAACGGCTCGACGGATATCGACCAAATTTGGCACGAATATCCAGTAGGCTCCCAAGTTGTGCAACGTCGCATTTTCAATTCCCTGACCATAGCGGAACTATGGTCGACCATTGTCAACTCCTGAATGGCTTGACGGATATCGACCAAATTTGGCACGAATATCCAGTAGGATCCCAAGTTGTGCAACGTCGCATTTTTAATTCCCTGACCACAGCGGAACTATGGTCGACCATGGTCAACTCCTGAATGGCTTGATGGATATCGACCAAATTTGGCACGAATATCCAGTAGGCTCCCAAGTTGTGCAACGTCGCATTTTTAATTCCCTGACCATAGCGGAACTATGGTCGACCATGGTCAACTTCATTAATTGAAATGGTAACCCCTATTTTTTATCGCGTATTCGTAATCTACGTGAAATTCTATCTACGATCGACCCTTTGGACTACCCCAGCGGTCGACCATAGCGCATCCATGGGCCCCTCCATGGTCGAATCCCGAATTGCTCAACGGATATCGACCAAATTTGGCACGAATATCCAGTAGGCTCCCAAGTTGTGCAACGTCGCATTTTTAATTCCCTGACCATAGCGGAACTATGGTCGACCATGGTCAACTTCGTTAATTGAAATGGTAACCCCTATTTTTTTATCGCGTATTCGTAATCTACGTGAAATTCTATCTACGATCGACCCTTCGGACTACCCCCGCGGTCGACCTTAGCGCATCCATGGGCCCCTCCATGGTCGAATCCCGAATTGCTCAACGGATATCGACCAAATTTGGCACCAATATCCGGTAGCCTCCCAAGTTGAACGTAGGCGCATTTTTAATTCCCTGACCATAGCGGAAATATGGTCGACCATGGTCAACTCCTGAATGGCTTGACGGATTTTGATAAAATTGGGCACAAATACCCGGTAGGGTATTGGATTTTTCCGTCGTTTGTTGGTTCCACGATACTGCGTACAGCGAATCTCGGATAGCGAGCGAAGCGAGCGGTCAGGCTAGTTATGTATAATGGACGTAATGTATTATGGAAGTCATGTTATGTATAATATGTATATTTCATGTAATGTTATGTATTGTTATGTTATGTAATGTAATGTTATGTAATATGTATATTTAACGTTATGTAATGTTATGTAATGTAATGTAATGTAATGTTATGTTATTTTGCTTCCGAGTCTGTTCTATTTTATAATGGGTCACTCTGATTGTGACGAGGAAGCTCCTGTGCCATCACCTTGGCAGTGTATTTCATTTTCTTCGGGCATGTCCAACAGCCATTCGTAAAATACATCCCCAACGTCCTCCGGCTGTAACAGTGGAAGTCCGAATATCCATTTCAGCCACCTCCCAGTGTCTGATTCTTCGTCATTATATGCAAGCAGTCTTTATATGGGGCTTAACTGTTGGTTCACTAGTTCGTGACGCTTCGATATTACTACTCATTCTTGATTCTTGCTTTTTGTCTGGCAGCAGACAAAAGACGAGGGGAACATGTCTCCCGTTCTTGAGCCCAAGGATCGTAACGAGTTGTAAGAAAAATGTTGGTGCATAGTCAAAGGTTCCATCCATATAGATAAATGGGCATGTGACCAGAAGTTGAGGATTCTGAAAATAATTTGTAAGTAGGTACGTGTTATGACGCTTGAGAAATGCAAACATAATGTGGTAAACCCACACAAGCATCAGGTGTTTTATTAGTTACGAGTGTGTGATTATTCAAAAAGAGTTGTTGTTGAGTTTGGGATTCAAGTCGGAAAATATAACGGTCTGTTGTTGTTATCGTTGAGTGTTCTTACATTTGGGGGCCCGTCCGGGATCATCACTAATGTGGTACATTACGGAATAGCATCGTAGCATAGGGGTTAGCGTCTCTTCTCAAACCGTTGGATTAAGGTGCTGGTCAGTGTAGACCGGAATCCCTGCACGGCGTAAGATACGAACCGCTCGTGCCGTATAACAGGTAGGTCTCGGTACTTGACCGGAGCAAAAGGACCTATCATATCGAAGTTGTCATTTCGAGTATCCAACCAATGGGGGAATGGCGTCCCATCTGGTTCAAGGTAGCATAACCCAGGACTATTACGGCGTCGTCGGACGTGCTGCCCGAATATAGTCGAGACGCTCGTAATTATTCGAGAGAATGTCTCCTGGGATAGGACATCAGGGATTGATTCTCTTAAGGGATATCCAGGCATAGCATTGGCTTCAATAAAGCAACTATTGCTCTGGAACGTCTTTTGCTTAATATGCTAAGTTCTTTAGGCTATTACAAACCATGGCTTCCAGTTGTGGATCAAAGCGCAAGATGCCTGGGAGTGAGTCATCAGACGGAAAGTTTAAACGTGCGAACTTATTTCTGGCTTCTGGATTAGCCGAATCGTAATAGCGGTAGCCTAAGAGGTCATGTGTCGGGATAGCACCGTCAGGTAACAAAGCTGGAGGCAGAGGGGGAAGTGGTTGCGTCCCCGGAGCCCGTAGCTCATTAGCCACCATCCTACTCGTTATGAGCGGGGAAACATAACATTCGTAAACGTTATGGGTTACCTCATTTACTGGTCCGAAAGAGCCGGATGGACATACCAACTCGTCGCTTAGGTAGAGTGGCTCACGTGGAACAGCTATGGACGGTATGTTTATGCATAACTTTCACCACCGGTTGTGATTTCGTCGGCAATGTAAGTCATATAGTCGTGAATGGGACCTGGAATTAATGCGTCATCAGGGAATATTTCTTTAGCCCATTGTTGTGTAAAATTTGTGTTCTGACTCACTTCTTTTATTCGATCAATAACAACGGCATTGAGCTTCGTTGTTATGTAGTGAGTGTAGACAGACAGTGGCATTTCCTTCACTGTACGTGGATTGATCTTCAGGAATTCAGTGTACGTCTGATCGATCAAGTTGAGTATGCCAGAGAAGTCGAAATTCTGACAATAAACAGCGGTAATGGGCGTCGCTGGGCTGAGAGTGGCAATCTCGTAGTTTTCGACACGGTTCTTGGCCTCAGTCTCAGCAATCGATGGTGAATTATGTATCCCCAAATTTCTCATGGTAATGAACAAGGAATCAGTCCCTTTAAGGAAACGTTGGCAGTGCTTAGAACGGGTACTGCAAGCAGCAGTTAAGTGCCATGATACTGAATGGATACATGTAGCTCTCAAACGTTCAGCTTTGGTTGAAGGATCCAGGGACTATGAGGATGTTAGGGATCTGTTTTTGAAATTCAGTCACATCTTTGCGAATGGAGGGCAGTGTCTAGGTCGGACTCACGTTGTGGAACATTCCATCGATACTGGTGATGCACAGCCAATCAAGCAAGCCCCAAGACGAATCCCATTCGCTCAATTGAAGGACATAGACAAGTTACTGAAGGACATGATTGAGCAAGACGTAATAGAGCCTTCTAAGAGCCCCTGGGCTGCTCCCATAGTACTCGTACCTAAAAAAGATGGGACCACCAGATTCTGTATAGACTATAGAAAGCTCAATTCAGTAACAAAGAAGGACTCCTATGCGTTGCCGTGCGCCCAAGACCTACTCGACACCCTTGGAGGTTCCAAGTGGTTTTGCACATTAGATCTCCGGAGTGGCTATTGGCAGGTGGCTCTGAAACAAGAAGATCGGGAAAAGACGGCCTTCACGTTATACCAGAAAGGTTTATGGCAGTTCAAGGTACTACCATTTGGACTATGGAACGCCCCAGCCACCTTTCAAAGGTTAATGGAGGCAGTCATCCCGACAGATCTCGCTCTTGTGTACCTTGATGACATAATTGTTTATGGGTCTGATTTCTCCACAGTGTTGGGAAAACTTAAGAGGGTGTTTGAAAATCTGGCAAATGCGGGGCTGCAAGTGCGAGCCGACAAGTGCACATTCTTTGCCAAGGAAACCAAATATCTGGGACACATCATCTCAGGGGATGGAGTAAAAACGGATCCCAGGAAGACAGCTGCAGTCAAGGAGTGGCCTGCCCCTCAGAATAAGAAGCAGGTACGGTCGTTCCTTGGCATGTGTTCCTATTACAGACGTTTTGTGAAAGGGTTTTCTGAAATTGCTCGTCCTCTTAACCATCTAACAGAAGTGTCTACACCATTTGTCTGGACAGATAAGTGCCAACAAAGTTTCATAAAGTTGAAAGATGCCATGACATCCGCACCCGTTTTGATGTATCTTGACCTACAAAAGCCATTTATCCTCGACTGTGATGCCAGTGGCCATACCATTGGAGCTGTGCTGTCCCAGAAATGCAATGGCCAGGAACAGGTGGTGGCATATTACAGTAAGGCTTTGAGTCGACCAGAACAAAATTACTGCACCACAAGACGAGAATTACTGGCAGCTGTTCGGAGTGTGGAACATTTTCACCAATACCTTTACGGGTCGCAGTTCACCCTCAGGACTGACCATGCCGCTTTAACATGGCTCACATCACTTCACAACCCTGAAGGACAACTCGCTAGGTGGTTGGAAACCCTACAAACGTACAACTTCCGCATTGTGCATAGGGCAGGAAAGCACCACTGCAACGCTGATGGCCTGTCACGGCGCCCGTGTTCAGGGAATTGTGCTTATTGCCAAAAGCGGGAGAACCGAGACGAAGTGTATGTGCTTGACTTCTGTCCATCAGACGGATGCCAAACACAGTCCACAGATCCCAACATCCACTGGGTCATCAACAAACTGCGAACAGGGGAGCATCCATCCGTTGATGAAGAAACCGCCTTGAGTCCTGTCCTTAGGCGGCTGATAGCTCGATGGGAGTTCCTTCAGCTTAAAGGTGATCAGTTGTTTCATAGATGGGAACAGAGAAATGGGCACAGATTACAGTGGGTGGTACCCACAGCAGATGTGGAGCACGTATTGAAGCAATGTCATAGTAACCCAACTGGTGGGCACTTTGGGTTTTGGAAGACCTTAGGCAAGGTGAAGCAGTCCTATTTTTGGCCTGGAATGTCGAACGATGTCAAAGTCTGGTGCAAAACCTGTGAACTTTGTTGTAAAATGAAGGGACCGGGGAGACGACACATCGCGCCACTACAGCAAACAATGGTTGGGGGCCCCTTTGAAAGGATGGGCTTGGATATACTGGGTCCATTCCCCACCTCAAGGAGACATAACAGGTTCGTGATGGTTGCGGTGGATTACTTCACTAAATGGCCAGAGGCGATAGCGTTACCCAACCAGGAAGCTCAGACAGTAGCATCAGCTTTGGTGGAGCATGTCTTCAGTCGAAATGGGGTGCCTTGGGAGATACACACTGACCAAGGAAGAAATTTTGAAGCCAAACTGATGGACGAGGTAGCCTTGATTTTGGGGACACAACGGACCAGGACAACAGCCCTCCACCCTCAATCAAACGGACTGGTTGAAAGGATCAACAGGACCCTTACCAAATTTCTCGCCATGTTTGTTAATGAGGAGCAAACAGATTGGGACGACAAAACTGCCGCTGTTCCTGCTCGCTTATCGATCAGCTCCCCATCCCACTACTGCTTATTCACCAGCACAGTTGCTCTATGGAAGAGATTTACATCTCCCAGACACATTGTGGCGCCCTTCCCCAACGCCTCCACCAATGACCACCACAGCGTATGCCCTACAACTACGGAGGGACTTGGAGAGGATACGTGACTTTGCTCAAGAGAAAGCGGGATTGCAGATGAGAGCGCAAAAGGAATGTTACGATCGCCGGGCAAAGCAACCTACCCTGGCAGAAGGAGATTGGGTTTGGGTGCATGACCCAAAACGCGTGCGTGGTCGGTGCCCCAAACTCCAGCCGCAATGGACGGGGCCTTGGGTCGTTACTCGGAAGAAGAGTGACGTCTTATTTCAGGTCAAACTGGGAAGGAAAATACGCCTTCTTCATGCCAACAGGCTTGCCAGGGCAGATGTCAGGCCCGTGGGCGGGCCATCAAAGGAAGGAAGGGGGTAGTGTGGTAAACCCACACAAGCATCAGGTGTTTTATTAGTTACGAGTGTGTGATTATTCAAAAAGAGTTGTTGTTGAGTTTGGGATTCAAGTCGGAAAATATAACGGTCTGTTGTTGTTATCGTTGAGTGTTCTTACAATACTAATAATTATTACATCAATGCAAAAATATATTAAAAATGTCCACGTAGGTCATATCTCACAACTGATGGTCATCACAGCTGAGGCTCGAAAGGCAAGACAGGCTTTTCATTCTGAGTACACCTCGAGTGGTCTGTCCAAAAACGACCTGGTGAACCTTCATAATCCCTTTAAATGCACGTAAAGCATCAGAAATTTGTTTGGAAACTCTATCGATGTCTTCTTGTTGGATAATATGCTGCTCATGTGAATTCGCAAAGTTTCAACGAAATGAGTGAAGTTGTTTGTATCAGATCCTCTTGCTACAATTCGATCAGCCGTTCGTTTGAGGCAATCTCCAAGTCCAACACCATCCGGCGCTCCTTTGCCGTGGCCAGGAGCAGAATAATTCCGTCACCGATTTTATTTGCCTCATTTCAGCAAATACGTGATTTATCAGATGACATATAGTTTTATTTCTGTATTAAGTAGTCGGGCAGTCAGATTGAAAACGAACGTTTTCTAATAATCCCTTTAAATGCACGTAAAGCATCAGAAATTTGTTTGGAAACTCGATCGATGTCTTCTTGTTGGATAGTATGCAAGATGATATTCCTCGTGTGAGTTCGCAAAGTT